>CM023452.1:118764424-119052186 GCA_013339765.2 Haemaphysalis longicornis | reverse complement strand
CGCTTTTGCTGTTACCGAGGTTTCTTACTTTGTGTTCACCACGCCTTCGGCCCAGTCACCAGCATGCCAGTTATATATATATATATACAGGACATAAATAAGAGTGCAGTCAAGAAAACCTGGGAAAGCAAAGGGGACAATGCGGTAGGTCATTGAAACAGATAAGAATTTGAAGGAAAGAAAGTGGAGAAAAAATGCCCGCCAGGTGGGATCTGAACCCACGACCTCCAGAATACCGGTCTCGTGTTGTGGAGGTATTGTGGAGGTCGTGAATTCTGGAGGTCGTGGGTTTTTTTCTCGACTTTCTTTCCATCTTAATTCTTTATCTGTTTCAATTTCCTACCGCTTGTCCTCTTTGCTTTCCGAGGTTTTCTTGACGGCTTACTCATATTTATGTCTTACTTCAACGAGCCCATCTTTTCAGATATATAATAATATATATATAAATAGATATATATATAATATATATATATATATATATGTATATATATATACTATATATATATATATATATATATATATATAATATATATATATAGATATATATATATATATATTTTATATATATAGCAGGTAAGAAGTTCCGAGTACCGTAGCAATAGGTCAACACTTGGAAGACACTGAACACGGGTTATATTGTTCCGAACAGTTTTGAAAGGAGCACCTTTCTTTTCCGGGGGTTACCTTGGAATAGACAGAAAAACACTTATACACTACCTCCAAAGGCTTCCCTTTCTCCTCACCCTCGTCAACGAGAATTCTCTGGGACAGTAAAAGCGGGAGAGTAAGAATAACACGTCGTAACTATACTACAGAAGGTAGGGGATAACTATATTATATATATATATATATATATATGTATATATATATATATATATATTATATAATATATATAATATATATATATATATATATATATATATATGGGTCGCGCGAAGCAAGCCGTAACGAAGATGAAGAGGTCGCCCGAAGACAGATTTGCTCCAGCTACGGTGGTATCCTCGGCATCGGACTGTACGCCTCATTCTTTGAGAATAGATCGCTTTTACGCACAGCGTGTAAATAGTCCGCATCTGCCTCGTAACATCTTTTTGGTGGAGGTTGCGGTTCCCGTCTCTGTGCCTGTCAACAGCGCAGCAACACCACACCACTGATCTTAGGTGTGGGCGACAGATTCGGCGACGCACGATGCTCCTGCCAACGAGACCGCACCCGTTGCGCCACTCATCATCGTTTTTCAGCGCCGTGATCCAGGCTTCTTCACCGGTGAAGACGACACTTACGTGGAAGAATGGATGCGCATGTTCAAACGTGCCAGCACCCATAACAGGTGGGATGGTACAATGATGCTGGCTAACCAACCTTGCCAACTAAGAAACACAGCCAAATCCTGGTATTAGACTAATGAGCACACGTTGACCGGCTGGGACGTTTGCAAAGAAAAGATGCGCAAAATATTTGGAAGACACGTGGGTCGCCAGCTCGTCGCATGTCAACACCTCGCTTCGCGCGCCCACACGTCCACTGAATCGTATATCACGTATATACACGATGTCTTGGCCCTCTGCGCAAAGGTTGATCCCGAAATGTCGGAAGCCGACAAGGTAGGCCACGTGTGTTAGAGGCATTGCAGAATAGTCCTTCCATCTGCTGATGTGTAAGGATGCCGCTAAGATCGACGCCATTCTTAACGAATGCCGATGCTTTGAGGAGGCGAAATGCCGCCGCATTGCCCACCAGTTTACTCGGCTGCCTCACACGGCGGCAACGTCGTCGTGTCAAGATGTGTCGGTGCCACTACGCACAACGCTGACGCCTAGCACGGAGGCCCAGACTGAGAGCCTGACGAAAATAGCACGCCGTGAGATCGGGGCTATGGTTCCACTCTCTCAGCACTGCGCACACGACCGGAACGGCCCCACGATTTCTCTCATCCAAGCCGTCGTTAGAGACGAGATCACGTCGCTGGGCCTTCACTCAGTTTGTCCCTTGGGACGCCAGGATCCCTGCGTCGGCTTCCGTACCCCTTCCCCCTGTACTGATATCCCGCCGCGCTACGATGTTCCACCGCGCTACCGACGACGCAGTCCTGGTGAATGGAGAACAGCCGATAACCGCCCCATCTGTTGGACACGTCGCCAGTTATTGCCGCAGCAGCTGGTCGGCATTTAGCCGTCAACGGTTTCCCGAGAACAGCTACTCCGGTGACTGACCTCGACGTTTTCCGCCACGTCCTCAGCAGCCCTTCGCAACCGACAACACATGACGCAACCTATCTAGCCGCTCACCGTCACCTCAGCGTCGTCAATCGCGTTCGCCGCAGCCCCGGCGCCAGACTCAGCCGCCTACTTTCTCGACCTTCCTCTCGGAAAACTAGCCACTGCAGCTCCCCCAGGGTGATGCTGCATTAACTACCCGGCCTGAAAATCTTGTGTTGACTTCAGTTCAAGACCCAATTTGATAGATGTTCAGGTGGACGGGGTTCGTGTTAGTGCTTTAGTCGACACAGGTGCCAATATTTTAGTCATCAGTTCGAACCTTCGCCGCAGTCTTCGGAAAGTTATGACACCCGCGATATGCCGTTCCGTACGAGTCGCCAACGCAGGAGCGTCCACCGTAGCCGGAATGTATACCGCCCGCGTAGTAATTGCCGGACACGACATCCCTGTCTTGTTCACCGTCTTGGACACATGTCCTTACGACATAATATGCGGACTTGACTTTCTGAAAGAACACGCCGCCCTCATTGACTGCGCCGCCGGGGTTTTACGTCTTGAGCTGCCCACAACACCCATCGATGACATCACGCCCACTTACCGGCTTTGCGGCGCCGAACATGCTCGATTAGCTCCCAAAGTCATTACCTACGTGCGTTTATCGTCGTGCCCGCCACTACCGGATGGTGCCTACGTTGTCTCGCCCGTCACCGATATACTCCTTGAACGCATCGTGACCCTTCCTTATACAGTCGTGACTGTTGCGAACAACGAAATAGGCCTCCCATTTTTGAACTTCGGTTTCGCCTCCCAAGTCTTTCCCCGTGGAATGTCGCTTGCTACACTGATCCCCTTGGCTGAATGGGAAGTTTGCATGCTGACAACTGACGCCTCTGAATCTTCTACGGATGGCCAACGGGACATTTCACGAACTACCAGTTATTTTAGGGGCATGATAGCCCTGGACCTCTCACCTCCGGAAGCCCATCAGCTCCGTTCTCCTCTAGCGTCATATCGGGACATTTTTCACTTGGACAACCGTCCTTTGGGCCAGACTTCCCATGTGGCACATCGCATAAACACTGGGGATGCGACCCCTTTCGGCCGACGTCCATATCGTGTCTCCCACGCCGAACGTACCGTCATTCAGCAGGAAGTAGAGAAAATGTTGAGGAAGGATGTTATTGAGCCCTCTTCTAGTCCATGGGCGTCGACAGTCGGGCGGGTCAAAAAGAAAGACGGCTCATGGAAATTCTGTGTTGATTACAGACATTTAAACAAGATAATCAAGTAGGACGTTTATTTCCTTCCTCAAATTCACGACGCCCTGAACTGCTTGCATGGCGCGTGGTATTTCTCGTCCATTTACCTAAGATAAGGCTACTGGCAAATTGCAGTCGACGCCATGGACTGCGAAACGACCGCTTTTGTAACACCAGACGTACTGTACAAATTTAAGGTCATGCCCTTCGGGCTCTGCAATGCGTCAGCCACATTCGAAAGAATGATTGACTCCCTTCTCCATGGGTTTTAATAAAGGACAAGCATATGCTATCTGGATGACGTTATCGTCTTTTCTCGCACGTTTAAGACACACTTGCATCGCCTATCTGAGATCCTGTTTTTCGCAGAGCTCGACTTCAGCTAAATTCGTCAAAGTGCCACTTCGGTTGCCGTCAAATAAAGATCCTTGGGCACCTCGTCGACGCTACCGGAGTTCAACCTGACCCAGACAACGTACGAGCCGTAAAAGACTTCCCTGTTCCTACATCGGTGAAAGAAGTTCAAAGCTTTGTGGGGCTCTACTTCTACTTTCGGCGCTTCGTCAAGAGCTTCGCTGAACTTTCCAGTCCCCTCACGGATCTGCTTAAGCACGTTACCCGTTTTTCCTAGGGCCCTGAGCAAGCTTCTGCTTTTTCAACTCTCGTCAATCATCTCACTAATCCACCGATTCGGGCGCACTTTGACACTCCGCTGCGACCGAAGTTCACGCCGACGCGAGTGGACATGGAATAGTGTTGAACTGGTTCAGAAACACGCCGGCCTCGAATGAGTGATAGCGAATGCCTGTCGCCTTATGTCGTATGCCAGTCGCCTTATGTCCCCTTCCGAGAGGAACTACTCGATCACCGAGCGCGAATGCCTGGCACTTGTATTGGCTGTGAACAAATTCCGCCCATATTTATACGGAAGGCCTTTTTCTGCGGTAACTGACCACCATGCCCTATGCTGGCTTGCTTCCTTGAAAGCTCCCGCGGGTGGTCTTGGTCGCTGGGCTTTAGGCCTTCAGGAGTTTGATTACTCCGTGGCTTACAAATCTGGCAGGCTCCACAGCGACGCCGACTGCCTGTCGCGTCAACCTGTTGACCAACCTGATATAGCTGACAACGACCTTGATTTTTGTGTCCTTGCACTAACTGACTTTCTCAACATCGCCGACCACCAGTGCAGCGACCAATCACTGCAGTCGATCGTTGCACGTCTCACCACCATGCCGTCAGACACTGCATTGTACGCGTTGTTGCTCTGCGACGGCATGCTGTTCCGCCGGAAGTTTCGGGCAGACGGCCCTGACGAGCTTCTTGTTGTTCCTGAACACCTCCGATCTGACATTCTTCATCAGCTGCATGACGAGCCCACGGCTTGTCACCTTGGCGTCGCACGAACTTACGAGCGTGTACGTAAGCGATTTTATTGACCCGGACTTTACCGATCAGTCCGCCACTGCGCAACGGCATTGGACCTCTGCCAGGGCCGGAGAACGCCTTGCCTGGGCCCAGCCGGACTGCTCCAACCGATAGATATTCCTTCCGTACCTTCCTTTCGGGTTGGTTTTTGACCTGCTCGGCACTTTTCCTCTCTCTGGTTCGGGAAATCGCTGGATCGCTGTTGCTACCGATCATGCGACCCGCTACACTATTATGCGTGGTCTCCCCAGCAGTTGTGCTACTGACGTTGCTGATTTCTTGCTTCACAACGTCATCCTACCACACAGTGCTCCCCGTCATGTCCTTAGCGACCGTAGCCGGTACTTCGTGTCCCGGGTTGTTGACGACCTCCTCCGCTCTTGCCACACGAAGCACAAGATGACCACTGCCTACCATCCCCTGACTAATGGCTTGACAGAAAGGTGTAACAAGACCATCACCGACATGCTCGCGATGTACGTTTCCGCAGACCATCTGGATTGGGACGTCACTTTGCCGTATGGTACATTCGCATATAACTCATCCCGCCATGACACCGCCGGCTATTCACCGTTCTTTGCTCTCGACGGCCGTGAACCCAGTCTTCCCTTACATACCCTATTTCCTGATGCGACACCTCTGGCTACCCAATATGCTCGCGATGCTGTCGCTCACGCTGATGTGGTCCGCCCCGCCAGGTTGCCCGTACCAAGCTCTCGGCGTCCCAGTCGTCTCAGAAACACCGCTATGACGAGCAACACCGCACCGCCCACTTCACGCCCGCTCCTTGGTTCTTGCCAGCACCCCTTCCGCCGCATCAGGCTCTCCGAGAAACGGCTGCCTCGCTTCAAAGGCCACTATGGGATCATGCGTATGGTCACACCCGTGACGTACGAAACTGTTACCGCCGCTCCTTCCTCACCGTCACTGGACCCAGCAGCTCAACTCGTCCACGTCGGCCGCCTCAAGCCGTATTACTCAGCGGCCCAACCTGTTCCCTGAGCCTCGTTTTCAATAAGCACCCAGACGGCGCTTCTCTGCCGGAGGGGTCATGTCACGGCCCTCTTGACACTTCACATGGCAATGCAATGGACCACCTGGTGGTCAATCCATCGTACATTTCATCTATGGGTACGTGCCGCATCAGTGTGTCACGCAAGGCAAGCCGAAGCGAAGACAAAGAGGTCGCCCAGAGACAGATCGGCTCCAGATACGCTGGTATCCTCGCCTTCGGACTATAAGCCTCATACTTTGAGAATGGATCGCTTTTATGCACAGCGTGTAAATAGTCCGCATCTGCCTTGTGACAATATATATATATTTATATATATATATATATATAATATATATATATATATATATATATAATATATAAGAAAAGAAACTTTTGACCAAGGTAAAATCACGATTGTTGCCAACGTTTCAGCAAAGAGACTTGTATCGTCAGTTCGTCAGGGAGAGAGATAAAACTCACAATGCGCGCAGAAATAGTATAAGAGTCGGATACATAGCCACAACAATAACAAAGAAGATTTACTGTCGTAGCAGCAACGGGACGTGCCTTTATAAGAGCACCGTTACACGATGTTTCGGTCACAAACTTTCGGAACACATTTATTATATAGAGTTGGAGACAAATGTGAGAAGGAGCGGAAGATGTTTCGGAAACGGAGAGTATGCATGCAGTGTGGCTATGCCTATCCTACAGCTACAACAAAAAAAGAGAGCAAGAATTGAGTGAGATAGAGGAAGGGGTCGTATTAACAACGCAGCCTGCTTTCCAGGGACAAATCGCATTGTTGAGTCGCACTAGTTTAATAAAACTGCTGTATTTGGAGAGTTTCTGCAAATTCTGATTGGAAATTCAAGGGTGGGAATAAGGAACAATGTGATAAAAATTATGAGGCAGCCAATTTTAATCGAGGTATAAGCACGTTAGTTTTCCGTAACTTTCAATAATACGAAGCGTTGCTGACCCAAACTTCTAGATGAGATAAGATTCCCGAACCTAGCGGCCGTGGTGGGTTTTGAAAGCGGATTCTAAAATTGTTGCTTTAAGATGTTCAAATACATGTCCCGGACCGTTCACATATTTTAGGTGGGGCAAATAAGGGCAGCTTTTTGCAGGAATGCGGTTATTATTTAATCCTATTCGTAAGGGCGTTTCATTTTGGCCGATATATTGTTGCCTACAAACCGTGCACTCAAGAAGGTATACGACATTACCGGAGCCACTTTTAAAGTTACCTTTTATATTTGCGTAGTAGTCTGAAGCCGTCCTGGTGGTGCTCTGTGTATTTGTCATGTGTGGGCATAATTTACATCGGGGTTTATTACAGGGAATGCAGCCAGTAGTTTCCGGTCGGTTAATACAACAGTTAGTAAGAAAGTCGCCTAAATTCTTATTACGGCGGTAGACAAAGCGTGGGGGTTCGGGGAATATGCTTTTTAAGCTGTCGCTTTTCATTAGGATATTGTGATGTTTTTTTAGTACTGTTGACACTCTTGGAGCAGAGGATGAGTGGGTTAAAACAATGTTAGTTTGCGAGTAATCGTTTGGGGCTTTTTCTTACAGATTTCGTTACGGTCTGATTGGTAGGCTCGTACAATAGCGTCGTCGATGACTAGTTCCGGGTATTTTTTCTTCAGAAGGGCGGTCTTGAGTTTTTGAGAGTTTGAGTCAAAAGTCGTCTTGGTTCGTGAAAAATCTCCTAAATCGGTGGGTTTGGCTATAAAGTAGTGCTGTCTTGCAGTGTAGGACATGGCTACTTTGGAAGTGCAACTACGCCACGTGTCTGTCTGTTTTCTGTACAGTTTAGTTTGAAGCCGACCTTGGGAAGTAGTAACGGTGACGTAGAGAAAGTTTACACTGTGTTCCGAATGGGAATGAGCCAGGGAAATACTAGGATGGGCTAGGTTAAATGCCTCAATGAAGGTTAGGAACTCTGCGTCACCATGTTGCCAGATCACTGTGTTACCAGAAGGAACAGGGAAAGGAGGGTCCAATACATGTGCGTACAAACTTTCGCACCGTTCTGCTCCTCACAAACTCTCCACACCAACAAAAATAAATAAAGAAGATGCGGTACCGCAGGCGACAAACGCTTTTCTAAAAATCCCAGCAATATACAACTTCATTCATTGAAAAAAAAAGACAGGGTAGGGAGTTGTTTAAAAGCACTTTTCGTACAAATTACACGAATAAATGAATGGTGCAGGGAACGTCTCGACACACGAAATGCAAAGTACAAGAACAACAAATACAGAACAAATACTGAAAATACCAATTACCGGGGCCGTGGGGAATGTTAGGGCAGTTTACAAGTTCACAGAATTCACAGAAGAGCGCCGGTGCCAGCAACGCAGCCAATTATTTAGCTGGGTAGGAAGTAGCTAGATGTGTCCTGCGTGGAAGCAACTAATAAATCGGTCTCCAGTAAGGGTCAACAGGTTTACGTGTATATGATGAAAGTATTTCACAGCAGAAAGAAGGCATGCAAAGGAGTTAGTAATGAATGAGAAATTTTAGGGTGACCTACGCTGTCCAAGAAACGGAGGGGGGGGGGGGGGACCGCGCTCATTGCAAATAGTGAGTGACGGCGCTGACGGCGCGTTCGCGATAACCAATTTAACCCCCCAAAGGGGGCTGCAAAGTGCAGTAAACGTCCCCCACCTCTCAACTGGAGTGGAAGGCGTAAGCGGAGGCGTACTTGGAATGCAGCTGCTATTTTACGAAAAAGGAAAGAGACAAGGGTGGGGGGGACCTGAACTTGACGGTGTCAGACCTGCACTTGACGGTGTTTACGGCGTTGCATTAGGCGCGCCGCTTCCGTCGGCGATTGTGTTCGTGTAGCTCGTCGCATGCTTGATGCATGCGGGGGCGTACACGGCCGGTTTGTCCGGTGGCGAGCTGCGCTATGTAGGGACGGCATAGTTCGGCGCGTTGAGGACGTTGCTTGAATTGACGTGTGCGTTGCGTATGGTGCGGGAGGCGATTGGCGTTTCGTTTAGTGTGCGGTATCGTGGCGTTTTCGTAGGGTGGCATGGCTGATCGGTCAAAGTCGTTGCGGCTCCGTGCTCGCGTGTCGCCGTGGTTGTTTCGGAAGTGAAACCGTTTTAGTGGGGAAGCGGGCGTAGTTCGTGCCATCCGTTCAGTCCCACATTCCTTGGCGACGCGAACGTGACTTCATCGTTGGGGGTTTCGATGCCTTCGTCTGGATCGGGTTCATTCGTTGCCGTTCTTGCTGTGTCCGTGTCGTCGCTCAAGCCCTCGTCTGTTGCCCGTTAGTTCGAGAATGCTATAATCGCTATCTCTTCCATACAAGCAGGCTCCGTTCGTCCCGAGTCCGCTTGCTCGCGGTTGTTTCATCTTGTACGAAATGGTGTTTATCGTGTGAGTCTCGGTAGGAGAGCGGGTGCGGGGATCTTGTTCGTTCTGGCTCGGACATTCCGCATACGCTGGCCGTGTCGTTGCTCGTTGACGGACCTACCTGCAAGAGTGATATGTCGTTTGTCCGCTGGACTAGGGCTGGAGCAGGGGGTGTCGGAGAGCTCGTACGTTCCCGTAGGGTTGAACCGCGTGCGCTGGGTCTTTTTTTGCTTGTGGCCAGGTGATTTCTGTGGTTGTAACATTCGCTGGCCAAGTCCGTATAGCAGCAGCGGGAGCGGAGAATGTCGCGAAAAAGCAGTTTCCTCCGTGTGTGCTGGCTTGGCGGCGTTCCGTGCGCTGTGCATTTCGTTCGCGGTGGTCAGCTCCATTGGTTCAAGTTGGATGTCGTTCGTCACCAGTGGTCCTTTCGTGCGCTGTGGGGCTCGCTTTATCTAGGAAACTGCCCTATCATTGGTGTTCGGTCGTTCGCCACGTATGGTGCATTTCGGGCGTAGTGCGTCTTGCTCGCTTGTCGGGGCCATATCCACCAATCCGGATGCGATTTCGTTGGTGGCGTGTACCGGCACCGGGACGGCACGAAAGAGGAACGGGCGACACTGCAATACATCGCACTACGCAGCGCGAAGTTGCACGTTTCACGACGCAACCGCCACAAGTACGACGAAACCGCCCTGATGTGTTTACCTCTTGGCTAAGGCTTGCGTGTTCGCCGATACACACGGCGGACCAAAACGAATATTTGGACCGCGGTGCGCGCATCACGTGATAGGACGTCACCAGTTCGCGCGGACCGCCGTTGGATCGCGCAGGACCGCGGCCTTCGCGGTCCAAATATTTGCCGAGGCTTTTCGGTCCGCAGTCTCGACGGCGGACCGTGACATCAATCAGCGTGGTCTCACAGCGGCCGCGTCGCGCGGGTGGAGCCGCGTCCAGTTGCGCCAACAGAGAACAGCGCAGGCAGCGCGGCTGTTCGAAGTGCTCGAAGGAGTCTGTCAATCACCCGCGGTCGGATAAGCGACGGGCTAGGCTTACAATCGCGACGCATACTTCATTCGCGCTTTTTCTTACGAGTCCTATGACTCTTACTAGTGCGATGTTAGCTATGATTATAACTGGCTTTCACGCATGTGGACCTTAATTTCGTGAAGAGTTCGGTTCCAGCGAGCGGTGACGAGCCGTATGCAGCCCGGATCGCCCCGCCGTCGCCGCTCGTCGTGTCGCCTTCTTGCGAACGATGGCGACGGCTGCGTGAGCACGCTCGCCCGGCTTGCATGCGGGTGGCCGTTATTGTGGGGATTAAACGTTTCGTGCAGGCTTGGGCGTTACAACATTTTGTCGCGGCCAAACTACGCCTGTGTTGAACCTTCTAGCTTGTGAGTTCAGACGGTCGGCAATTCGAGGTCCACTCAGCCGGCCCGCCGTGTGGATGCGCTCTGCTTTGGATCGGACCGTGGCGGACTGTGACGTCTCATCACGTGACCGATTGGACCACAGACTCGGTCCGTCGTGTGTATCGGGACGCAGGGAAATGCGTCAGGGTGGCGCGCCGCTTCTTTCTTTCTTTCCAGGGATGCTATCACGGTGCCTGGAAAGGAGCTGAGGGCAACAGGCAATGGGATGCCTCTCATTGGTCGATGGCGTGGGTTAACCGAGGTCAGCAAAACAATAAAACAAAAAAGCGGATTTTTCGCCACCTTGTGCCACCGGTTGCACACCCTTTTCTTTTTACTTTCACGCTCGCGCTCCCGGTGCCGGCGCGCCAGCGAGGGGGCTCAGCGAAGAGGGGAAAAAATCGCGCCCTTCTGGTGCATTTCTGAAGCCGCGCTCTGGTGTGTTTTTTTTCTTACTTTCATGACGCACAATTCCCGTAATAGCTCGAAAGCGCGGCAACGTTTTAATCGTTGTGTGCTCCACTGTACATATGAATAATGCACTGTAAACGCCGGTAGCGTCAGAAAGCGCATGGCTGTTAGCCAAGCTTGTATGGCTACGGTTCCGTGTATAATTCATGACTGTAAATAAGAACTCCCGCGACTCCATGTGTCGTTGAAGCGCGCGGGGTTGTAGCCTGAGACTTTCACTTTCATATCACTTTCGTATTTATGTCTGGGTTCAAATATCCTTAATGTTTTATTTTTGTTGAACAAAGCTCATAAATAGGAAGCATCGTACCACCTTTAGTAGGGAGGGAATATTTTGCCATGAAGTCCTCGATTAAGGATACTTTTAACTTTTGGCCGAGTGGCTGAATCGCGGGGCAGTTTGCCAGTTGTAGAGAGGGAACATTATGTACATAAAGCTACTTAACTGTGACCCCAGTATCTCCCATGTATACAGCGGGGCGTGATATTAAGTTGCAATAATAAATTATCGTTATGACAGACACAGACAGACAGACTGACAGGCCAACATTGTCGCGCTCAAGTGGACAAAGAAAGGCTATCGTCTTTAAAACCAGCTGGAAAGAGACGCTGCCGTCACTGTTTCGCATTCTGCGAACATTGCGCAACCGTACCCCTGGCAACCACCGCCAGCCCGCAAAGTAACAGATAAACAGAAAGACGAAAAGCGGCTACCGCGCGAAAAGCCAAAGAGGGAGGTCCCGCACCGAGAAAGGGACAGGACAGGGGCGCTACGCATCGTTGTGTCTATTTCCGTTAACAGCACGGTCAAAGCGCCCACGGGTCTGACCTTAATCACTAACTTTTGTGTGCGTGTGTGTGCGGTTAACCAGAGCGTCAGACACAAATTTGCTGCACCTGGCGAGGCGCCGACGGTGGCCCCGATTCGTGCCTCGGTCAAACAGCCCGCGGCACACGTGCCGCGACTTGGCGGCACACAGCACCTCTGAGTTCACTCTCCTTTTCCCATCGAGACGGCCGCACCAACTCATGCCTGGGACGACACCCCAGAAAAAGACATGCAGCGAGTAGACCCAGGAGACGGCGCCGCTGAGTCGCCTTCCCTTTCTTGTCATGGCTGGGCTGACGCAATCACTTCGCTTTCAATCTGCGGCCAGTGACAGTCCTGATTGGAAAGCTTCCAACTGCATGCGGCTGCGGCGGAACCCCGGGGGTAAAAAACCAGCCCTCAAGCAGCGGCAGTGCGGCGGAATTTCGTTGGAGGCACTGAGTTGAGAAGTGCTATCGCCTTTGAGCAAGCCATGTAACGCTCTTGCTACCTCTGTATATATTGCATATAAATGCAGCTTAAAATCACCATCGGCTTGACAACTTCATCGCTCCTGCTCTGTGCCGCGTCGATGGCGGACTGAGCAGGGCAACGTCGCAACAGTGGTGACTGAGCAGGAATGGCCCAGTCCAAACTGTGTGTGTGTGTGTTCGGGAAGGGGGGGGGGGTGGCGTGGAAAGAGTATCGCTCGCAGTCGAGGGCGGCACGGCACCCAGTTGCTGCCGGTGCTTGGGAGCCGTTACAGCAGTGTTCAACTGAGCTGCCGTGCTTCGTGTACTCGAGAAAAAAGTTTGCCGACGCGTTTTTCGGAGGCATGATAGATTGCACTGACTTCACTGTATTGCCGTGTTGGTGGATTGGTTGCACCGTGGAAATCTGCAGCTCTTATTTCCAGCAGGGCGGTGAAGTGACAGCGATCGATCAAAAAGTGCGGTGGCGTCGTTATGTGCAATCCACATGTTTCACGAGACGTTACAAGACGCGAGCTTAAGCCGCGATCCCGGCGCCTGGCATTGGCCTTCATCATTTCAAAACGATTCCTTCACGAGGCCTCCCACAGTGCGAGCTTAAACTCGGCAGTAGCTGCTAGCGAGTGGTGGTCGCGCCACCTATAAACAGTAAGGAAGGTAGGGGAATAACAACCACCTAAACTCCCGGTCATCGTCAGCGGCGTCATTACACCGTGGCATAAACGAGAAGCGGCGAATGGGGTTGCCATTCGAAAGTAAAGCCATTCGAAAGCAAAACGCTCCTCCAGCGCAAGAGGCCGGAGATCTTCGACAAAATATGCGAGGGTCAACAAGGCGTCGCACGCGTTCAACTGGATAATATGATGTCCTATTCACAACTCACAAACGTGCTTCGGTGTACTCGGATGTTTTATTTCCATTGCTGGGGCAACTTCCACCGCCGCGCCTGTACGGTAGGGCTATACGCCTACTTGTAAACGGCACTACATGAGACCATATTACTAACGAACCTGAGCAAAATGTTTCAAAACGGGAACCTAATAAACCATATGGCTGCACGTACATCAGCCAAATTTTCGCTTGAATACTCACAGCGGAATGGTGCGGACAATTTCGGTGAGACAAACGTTACAAACTACGCAGTCGGTTTGACGCGAGTTAGGTAAATTAATTGCGACTGTTGAAATGAGCGGTTCGGCTCACGAATCGACTACACAGCATGACATGCGTCTCCGGAAACGTCTGAAGACCGAAAAAGAGAGACTTCAGTACGTCTAGTGCGTGCTTTGTTAGCAGCCTTCACGGCCTCTCCCCTAAAACAACTGGAAGGGAGCAAGCGCAATGAAGCCACCACGCGTTCACAGGCCGTGGCAGCAAAATAACTGCGGCAGTCAACAAGTGCCACAGGAGAACAGCAACTGCGGCCGCGTTTCCCGCCGGGCTCTCACCCCTCGTTTTTCCCTCTTCACCGTGACCCCTTAGCAAGCGACCACGGAGAAACGCTTTCAGCGCCAAACAGGGACCAGGGACCCGGAAAGGGGAGGTGCAGTTTTGTTGTCAAATTTGCCATCCTTGACAGTTAAAGCTGCACAGCGGCACCGCGAAATGTTTGAGACTCGTACACGCGCGTCCAAACTCGAGCTGGTAATAAAACTTGTTTGCACTACTGTACTCACGAGTGCACGTACTCAATAGTGCAAGCACTCGCAAAACCAGTATTCATGAGTACTGTGCACTCACGAGTACTGTGTACTCATGAGTACTCCCTACTCATTACTACTGAAACTCATAAGTACTCATACTCATTAATGCTGTACTCATGAGTAGTGTACTCATGAGTACTGTACTCACGAGTAGTGGACTTACCCCTGTACTCACTCGTAATCGTACTCACTTTTTTTTATGGATGTGTACTCACTCATCATCGTACTCACTGGTGAGTTCGAGTACAAATGAGTGTACTCACGAGTGAGTACGCCGACCTATGATTGTAGGTGGCACACCGCACACTCGAGCAAATATACCACTTTGGAATAATCACAGTCCAGGTTTCCTCCGAGTTTTAGACGAAAGTCAGAGGCTGAACTGACCGGGGGGTCCGTTGTGGACATGTGCGTGCATATTTGACATCGAGTCTTCCCGCAAGGACTGCATCCACCAGTCGTCTGAGTCCATATTTTGGATGCGTTCAGGACATCCCTAATGTTTTTGGTTCTCCCGTACACAACCTGTGGGGGCTCCGGAAAAATATCTTTTAGCCGCTCACTTTGGGTAAGAGTGTTATAGTGTTTTTGTTAGTATAGACATGACTTTGGTAACAGATGCGGAATGTTATAATACCAAGTTGGTTGGCCGGTTGTCGTGGGAGGTTTTAGTGCCTCTGAGAAGGTCTGAGCGGTTCAGGTTTCATGCCCTGTCTTTAGCGTTTTCAATTATTTCAACGGGATATTTTTTGTTGCAAAAGTGCACTGCGTAGCTCTTGACAATTGTCATTGAAGTCTTCTTCCTTTGAGCAAATTCGACGAATACGATGACCTTGGCTATAGGGAATTCCGGTTTTGCAATGTTTCACGTGACTGCTTTGAAAATGTAGGTACTGTTGCTTGTCGGTCGGTTTTCGGCACAGTTTAGTGATCAGTTTGCCCTCTGAGACAGTAACGTTTACGTCAAGAAAATTTACAGTTGACGGGGAGTATTGGTAAGAAAAAGAAATGGAGGGATGCGCAGAGTTGAACGCGTCTATTAAGGTTACAGGTTGGTCTCCCCCTGGGTCCAAATCTAAAATACATCTTCAAATAAACGCTTATAACAGAGTGGATTTAAGCTCTGGCTGTTCAGAAATACTCCCTCTATGACGCTCATAAATATATTGGCATGGTTTGGCCCCACACGTGTTCCCATAGATGTGCCACTTATTTGGACGCAGTGTTTTCCATCGAACTCGAAATTGTTACGCTCTAGAATTAGCCGAAGAATAGTGCTTAGTGTAGAGCCATCAACAAGTTTATCAAAGGTTGCTTCCCTGTAAGCGTGAAGTACTGCTCGGATTCCATCGGCGTGCGGAATATTTGTGTAGAGCAAAGCAACATCCATGTAACCAGGAGGGAATTGCTGGGAATATCCAAATCTAAAACATCCGAAATGATGGGTTAGTATCTTTATTGTAGGAAGCAAAACTAGGCGGTATGATGATAATTATCGACTCCACGTACCGCGAAAGGCGTTCCGTGACGGTGCCTATCTCCGCGACGATTGGGCGGCCGGGATTTTCTTTCTTGTGGCAGCCGATTTAATAGATGCTTCCACGCAGGACACACCTAGCTACTTCCTACCTAGCTAAGTAATTGGTTGCGTTGCGGGTACGTGCGCTCTTCTGTGACTTCTGTGAACTTGTAAACCGCCCTGACATTCCCCACGCCGCCGGTAATTGGTATTTTCACGAATGGATGTGTCACCGGCGGCCTCCGTTCTGTATTTGTTGTTCTTGTACTTTGCATTTCGTGTGTCGAGACGTTCCCTTCCCCATTCATTTATTCGTGTAATTCATACGAAAGTTCTTTTGAGGAAATCATTACCGTGTCTTTTTTTTATGGATGAAGATGTATATCGCTGGAATTTTGTCGTCGGCGGTACCGTATCTTCTTTCTTATTTTTTGTTGCTGTGGAGCGTTTGTAAGGAGGAGAACGGTGCGGAAGTTTGTACGGACATGTATAGTGCCCTCCCTTCCCTGTTCCCTCGCCCCAACCCGCCAAGGTTCTTAACAAGGGTGCACTCTAGCACACCTTCTGCACCTATATAAGCGTGCGTGCTTCTACGTTGTATGTTACTCAAGATGAACACTGGTCCTCAAGTCGATACGTCAGTAAACCACTTTTCTTGTTTTTAATCGTGCGTCTACAATTTGCTCAACTATATATGTTTAGACTTGTTTTTATATATATATATATATATTATATAATATAAATATATTATATATATATATATTTATATAATATATATAATAGAGAGAGAGAGAGAGAGAGAGAGAGAGAGAGAGAGAGAGGGGGGGGGGAATAAGGGGCTCGTGAGGAAATACAGAAAGATACATCGGCAGTACACAACGCCAAAGGATACGTAGGGGTGTTAGACTTTTTTTTACTATGGCTAGTCAAGGGGACACTTTTTAAATATACGTTAGAAAGAAAGAAAGAAAAACACGCGCCCATAGTGGCGACGGAATCCACGCGTTTCGATTTGATCTCGAACGCCTCACCTTACCGAATACTAAGTCATCATGGCTGCCACGACATCGCGGTCACTGAGGCAACTAGTTGTTCCACATCAGTGCTTCTGAGGCGCGGCCTATACCTAAACTGCACGCTAAATCTTCAATATTCCCCGCACGGGGCACCTTGAGCAATCTTGGTGACGATACTGGCGATACCGCGGACCCCGAGACCCCAAACATAAGCTGGATCCAACCGTGGCGATGTGTTTATAGGTGGAGGGTTAGAAACCACGAACGGTGGCCGTCGGAGCCCAGGTCAAGCTCCGGCGGATGGGCTGTTCTGTTCATCAGGCAGGGAGCTCCGGGACCTCTTTAGCTACCAGGGTAAGGTCAAAGAAGGCAGTACCCCCGTCTTCCTGCTTTTATACTATGCTATATGGCATTTTCAAACCCCCCCCAGACGTGATGATCGGCACCCGAAAAGGGGCCGCACCGAAGTTTCTTTTCCGCCACTTCCTGACTTGAGGCCTCCGAAACCGAACAACTATCCTCGCTTCATCGTTATGAAATCTGTAGACCAATCAAAACCTCTTGCTTCACAGTCGGTATTTCTCATTTCAAAGTTTCTTGACGGTATTGTTGGAGGGTCGTATAAGGCCAAAAAACATCGAACCGGTGAAATTCTTGTCGAGGTCAGTAGCCAGGACCAGGCCAATAAACTTCTTGCACAAACCAGCATCGCCGATCTGCCAATCGGAGTCACACCCCACCGCAGCCTAAACAGCTCCCAGGGCGTCATTTCCGAGTATGCCCTACTAACTGATTCTGAAGGTGACCTACTGGAGGGCCTTCGTAGTCATGGCGTAACAGCGGTCACGCGCATAACCTTCCGTAGAGACGATAAACAAATACCGACAAAGCACCTCATCCTAACCTTTGACAACTCCACCCTTCCAGAATTCATCAACGCTGGTTACATCCGATGTTCAGTCCGGTCGTACATCCCGAACCTGCGGCGCCGTTTCAAGTGCCAACGGTTCGGGAACGGCACAAACTCCTGTCGCGGCCGACTTACCTGCGCGAAATGCGCCCAGCACGACCACCCGTCCGACAACTGTAACGTTCAACAATTTCTTTGCGTAAACTGTCGGGGCCCACACGCGGCGTACTCCAGAAAATGTGAAAAGTTTCAATTAGAGAAGAAAATAATCAACATCAAAGTCACTTCACCTTCCCAGAGGCGCGAAAGAGGTTCACCTCTTTCCCCCTGGGGAGGTACGCCGACGCAGCTCGCCGGGGGCAGAGCGGCGTCTGGTTTCGGCGGGGACCCAGTACCGCGATTAGGAGCTGCTGCCTCAGCAACCCGCCTCCGCGCCGCTTGCTGAGGCAGCAGCGGTTGTGGTGGCAACCTCTTCCGTCGGGACCGGTGCCGCTCCCGTCCAATACCTCCCCGTCCTCCAGTGCGTTGGAGAGTGACATGAACACCGGGTGCCCCGCAACGGCTTCCACCGCCACCGCACCGCCCGTGCCGGCTTCTGGTGCCCCCGACACCTGCGGCGGTGGCGGGTCAAACGAAGGGCCCCCGAATGGGGGCCAAGTCCGGTGGGCCCGGTTCGACGGCCACACCCAGGACATCGGACGATGAGATGGACGTCGTGCCGTTTTTGCCTGCAGTGCAACGCAAGGAACGCGTCCCGACGCCAAAGCCTCCCGACAAGTCAAAAAAGGCGAGAGTCAAAGCCCCAAATGACGACACATAAACACACACACTTTAGTAGCACTCACACCAAATAATGGGAAGAGAAAACATAATTCAATGGAACTGTAGAAGCCTTCTTAAAAATCTTGACGATGTATACGAAATGCTGCATGCTTATCAGCCAAGTGTAATGTGTGTTCAGGAAACACATCTGAATTCCAAGCACAGAAATTTCTTGAATAGTTACATGGTCTTCAGAAAGGACAGGGATGGCAGCACACACTCTTCTGGCGGTGTGGCCATAATTGCCCGGAAATCTTTAGCCTGCCACCCTGTCACTCTGAACACTGTCCTTGAAGCTGTGGCAATTCGAACAATAATATTTAATGGGTTAATAACGGTATGCTCCATATACATTCCTCCTCATGCTTCACTTTTAAGCTCTGACTTCGAGGCGCTGGTTGACCAGCTGCCCGAACCATACACCCTAACAGGTGACTTTAATGCGCACAACTCTCTTTGGGGCTCTCCTCGCATGGACGCCCGAGGTCGCCTGATAGAGAAATTCCTTACATCTTCAGGAGCATGCCTTTTCAACAATAAACAGCCTACATATCATAACATAGGACACAACACATACTCATGTCTTGACTTGGCTATTGGCTCTGCAGTTCTCTTTCCTCTTCTCGAGTGGGGTGTGGGAACTGACCCATATGGCAGTGACCATTTCCCCACATCACTTTACATATATAGCTAAAGGCCCAAGCAGTTCATCTTCTCATAATAGGTTCAATGAAGCATGAGCTAACTGGAACACATTTACAGAGACATCGAAACTACACTACACAACTATAAGACACCTACACGTAGAAGAAGCCGCACAACTCCTCACGGCGCACATTCTCGACGCCGCCGAAAAGTCCGTTCCCCACGCCTCTGGTGCCCCGCGCAACCAGCGGAGGCCGTGGTGAAATGAGGACTGTAGGCGGGCGCGAGAGGCCCAGAACAAGGCGTGGGGTATCCTTCGTCGGTACTTCACGTCGGGAAACCTCCTCTTGTTCAAACGGGCCAAGGCGTTAGGAAAACGTGTGCGCCGTGAGGCAAAACGAGAGAGTTGCCGTTCCTTCATAACATCAATAAACTCATACACAGACACACGGAAAGTATGGACGAGAATACGCAAACTCAAAGGACAACAAGCACACAGCCTGCCTCTGGTCAGCACAACAGAGGACACACTCGAAGATTAGGCTGACACACTCGCACAACACTTTCAATACGTTTCTAGTTAAGCACACTACACAAACACTTTCATCAAACACAAAAAAACGGCCTAAAAGAAGCCTATACTAGATAACAATGGGTCAACATCTTCTTATAACTCAGAGTTTTCACTGCATGAGCTGAGGGCTGCTTTGAGCACGTGTAAACCCTCAGCTCCAGGCCCAGACAACATCACATACACAATGATACAACTCCTGCAAGCAGACACTCTTCTAACACTCTTACACCTAAATAACAAGATATGGCTTTAGGGGCACGTTCCACAATCTTGGAGGGAGGTCATTGTAGTGGCTTTCTTGAAGGAGGGAAAGGACCCGTCGTCCCCCTCAAGTTACCATCCTATTGCCCTGACGAGCTGCCTGTGCAAGCTCTTTCAGAAGATAATAAATCGCAGGCTCGTGTACTTCCTTGAGTACAACGGTCTTCTCGAGAGCTGCCAGGCAGGCTTCAGGGTGGGGCGATCGACGAACGATCAACTGTTAGCTCTTGACTCGTACATCAAGGATGCCTTCGCGCACAAGCAGTATTGTTTAACTGTGTTTTTCGACCTTGAGAAGGCATACGACACCGCTTGGCGTTATGGGATCCTTAGGGACCTCAAGTCATTCGGTGTGTCGGGTAACATGTTGAACGCTCTTGTCAGTTACTTGTAAGACAAAACGTTCCGAGTAAGAGTCGGTGGTGCACTCTCAAAGGTTCACGTGCAAGAAAATGGCGTGCCACAAGGTGGCGTGTTGAGCTGCACTCTCTTCATAGTAAAAATGAACTCTCTTGGTAAGGCACTCCACCTACAATCTCTTATTCCATGTATGTAGATGACGTCCACATATCCTATACATCATGCAATATGTCAATCTGCGAACGTCAAGTCCAGCTTGGTGTAAAAAAACTTGCCGGCTGGGCAGACAAGAATGGTTTAAAATTGAATCCTGTAAAAAGCTCCTGCGTTGTGTTCTCCAGGAAGCGCGGGGTCCATCCGGACCCAGACATTATCTTAATGGCGTGTCGCTTCCTGTGAACAAGGAGCACAAGTTCTTAGGTGTTGTGTTTGATCACAAACTCACATTCATTCCCCACATCAAGGAACTTAAAAAAATGTCTCAAAACAATGAATATACTTAAGGTTCTCTCCCACCAATCCTACAGTTCCGACAAAGAACTCCTGCTTCGCTTGTATACTGCGTTGGTTGGGTCTCGTTTAGACTATGGCAGTGTGGTGTATGGGTCGGCGACTAAGACAGCCTTGCGAATTCTGGACCCAGTGCTACACTTGGGCCTTCGTCTTGCTTCGGGTGCTTTTCGCACTAGCCCTGCCGAGAGTCTTTATGTCGAGTGTGATAAGTGGAGCCTTGAGAACCAACGAACGTACATGGACTTGCTTTATGCTTTTAAAATTTCGTCGCTGAATAATAATCCTTTTTACCCTCTCTTTAACGACACATCCACATCTCTGCTCTTTGTAAATCGCCCATCCGTTCCTCTGCCGTTTTCACTTAGAGTGAGACAGCGATCCTCGGATCTCAGTGCTTTGTTTTCAGATGTGTACAGGTCATCTTTTTCTAATAGTTTACCGCCTTGGCAAGTTCGCCCTGTGTCGTGCGACCTTTCTTTTATGAGACTTGACAAAAATCCTGTACCACGAGCTGCAATACTGCAGCACTTTCTGTCTTTGCTGTTTAAATACACATGTGCAGAATTTTATAGTGACGCTTCTAAAACCTCCACTATGGTGTCGTGCGCTGCTCTTGGTCAAAATTTCAATGCAGCCAGAACCATGAGCGTGCACACAACAATTTTTTCAGCAGAAGCGTATGGAATTTTACTGATTGTACGACACATTCTTGAAACTAAAATTCCCAATTCCATCATCTATACAGATTCTTTGAGTGTTGTTCGCGCACTGTCATCGCACAAGCCCCCCAAAAACCACATAGTTAATCTTGTATTCATTACTATCATGTCCGTGTATGCACAAAAACATGAGCTGGTTCTTGCTGGGTCCCAGAACACACAGGGATCGCTGGGAATGAGTTGGCAGACGAGAGGGCCACTGCTGCTGCACTCAGGAACACTGTAGACATTACAACGATACCCTACACAGACCTCAAGCCACACATAAGACAACACCTGCGCAGAACATGGCAAACACACTGGGACGAACAGACCGACAACAAACTACATGTAATAAAGCCACACTTGGGACGGCACACATCTGACTCACACAACAGACACACGGAAGTCACCTTGGGTAGGCTACAGATAGGGCACACGCATGCAACTCACTCGTATCTGCTGACGGGATCTCCTAGGCCCCAGTGCAGCAGGTGCGGAGAGGCCCTATCCGTAGTACACATACTAATACCATGCAAGGCACTTCACACAACACGACACAAACACTTCAGAGAACTCTACAGACAACATATCCCCCTACATCCAACGCTGTTTCTTGGTGACGATGCCATGGTTTCTGTGAAACGTGTCTTTGAGTATTTGTCAGACATTAAGTTTTTAAACCTTATTTCTTGTCATGCATAATCAAAACTGGCCCTATACGCCAGCCATGCTCATTCTCGTTTTGTGATTGTACTTTTGTTTATGCTGAATTTACTAAGTGTTTAAGGTTTCACCCCTCATATAAGACTATTGTTTTGGCGCTCTTTGCCCCAGTTGGCCTTGCGCCATAAACATACAACCATCATCATCATTAAATCTTCAATATTACTTATACAGGCGCTTTCCCTCGCGCATACTTTGTTAACCACGCTATAGCTAAACAAACTTGTGCATTCCGAGGTTTGTTTTGCAGGGGACTGTTTTTGCAGAACCCAGTAGGGTACGCACTGTCGCTATGTACCCTGAACAAATTGACATGTTCGCAGCGATACTATCGTGCACTTTTCCAGTTACTCATGGTACCTCATGGCATAACCTCTTCCGTAGGAATTTCGTTCTACGTAATCCCGACATGAGCACGGTTCATCCCTGCGATAAGCTGAATGTGAACAAATGGCTCATATAAAATGGTGCCCTGGATCCCGAATCTGCAAAATAGCTTAACACAGGTTATCCGCAGGCCAAGTGTAAAGGTGATGACTGACAAATCGGTGCAAGAGAAGGTTGGCTCTCGCAAGCAGGATAAGCCATCAGTTCAGGGCTCCTTCTGCGCTTGGTATACTGCATGACTGTTCCTCAACCTGTCCCTGGTCTCCATGGTCCGAGCTGTACAGCGCCGCCTTTCAGTGCTATAGCGCGGTGTGTAAATAATGGGGACGGCTGGTGAGTTATACCAAGCCCACGAGACATCGATCGGTGTTGAATGTTTGTTGCCGTGTGGGTATGTCGGCTCTTATCTGGTGTGGTGAATGATATGCAGGGCGCTAAGGTGTGGGCATGTGTTTGTAGTCGTCACGCCGCAGACTGTTAATAAGTTATTGTAGTGGTTCATTTACGAAACGCAGACGATATGCGCGCCGTAGTGGAGGGCTCGATATTAATTTTGGCACCCTGGGGATAATTAACATACACCGCAATCTTGTACGCGCAGGCATTAGGATATTGTGATGTTTTTTTATAGTACGGTTGACACTCTTGGAGCGGAGGCTGTGTGGGTTCGAAGGGTAACCCGCAAACTAAGTATGTTTGCGGGTTACCGTTCGGGGCTTTTTTGTTACAGATTTCGTTAGGGTCTAGTTGGTTAGCTCACACAATAGCGTCGTCGATAACTAGTTCCGGGAATTTTGTATTCAGGAGGGCGGTCTTGAGTTCTCGACAGTTTGAGTCAAAGTCTGCTTGGTTTGAGCAAATTCTCCTAAATCAGTGGGCTTGGATGTAAGGCATTGCTGTCTTGCACTGTCAGATATGGCTACTTTCGAAGTGCAAATACTGCCGCGTGTCTCTTTGTTTTCTATACAGTTTAGTTTGAAGCCTACCTTGGGAAGTAGTAACGGTGACATCCAGAACGTTTCCACTGTGTTCCGTATAGAAAGGAGCAAGGGAAATACTAGGATGGGCTAGGTTAAATGCCTCGATGAAGGTGAGGAGCTAGATTTTGTTCTAGTTTCCAATCCCGAACTAATCAAGTCCCCAACATGCCTACCAGGTCTGAGTGACCACTGTGTAGTATCATTATTTCTCTGCATTCCCATTCCAACTGCGCAACCATCCCTCAAATACATACGGGACTACAACAAAGCTTACTATACCGCAATCACATTCGAGCTGGAATCCCTCCTCCAGCTCTTATAGCTGGATGCCTCTCTCAGGACACTAGACGAAAACTGGATGCTCTTCAAAAATAGGCTCCTATCGTTGGTCGATGCTCACGTACCCCTTGTCAAAATTTCTGTGGACGCTAACAACCCGTCGTTTACCAAGTCCCTCAGGAACCTGTTACAGAAAAACATAACTGTTTTGAACAGCCAAACAATCGCAAGTACCTTCAAAATGAGAAAAACATCTCGAATGACAACGCCAATACATTAATCAGTTAAACCGAGCGAAGAAGACGTTTTACACCATGACCAACAAAAAATTCTCGAAACCCACCCCCTCAAGTTTTGTAAGATCCTACAAACAAAAAGCAACTCTACCCATAACATTTCCCTTTCCTACCCAGATGGCTCGCATTTCCCACTTGAGCAGCGCGCCGACGTCATAAACCAGTATTTTTCTTCGGTTTATTGCCACGAACACGACCTCGATAGCACCGCCCCTTCCAGGTATAATTTCTCTCAAAAGCCTCTCGTCACCCTTTCTCCCGAAAGCATAATGAAGTTAATCGATTGTTTAAAGGTGTCAAGTGCTCCAGGATGCGATAACATAACGAGCAAGATAATCAAACCCACAAAAATAACCTCTAGCAAGATTTTGCACATGATCTTTTCCCAACCGATAGCTACCAGTGCACTTCCGACCTACTGGACACTTACAGAATAGTTCCGGTTTAATATTCCAGCAACCACTCACATCCTCGCAACTTCCGTCCAATTTCTGTTACATGCATCACGTGTAAATTACTAGACCACATAATATAATCCCAAATTGCGCGTCACCTCGACAGCAACAAATTCTTCTTTCCCTTAAAAAACGGATTCCGGCCCGGGCTTTCATGTGAAACCGAACTTTTTGAGTTCAACACTGACCTTCACCTTAACCTTGACTCTTCAGTTCAAACTGACGTCATTTACCTGGGCTTTTCTAAAGCTTTGGTTCCGTTCCTCTTAAGCGCCTACTAGAAAACTTTCTAGCCTTAACCTGGACTCCTTAGTACTATCATAGATTCGCTCTTTTATTACTACCCCTTCCCAGTTCACTGTAATCGGATGCTACCACTCAGCCTCAATCAAAGTAATCCTCGGAGTTCCTCAATGCTCGGTACTAGCTCCGCTACTCTTCCTACTTTTCATAAACGCCCTGCCTAACAGAATATCACCGTCCATCGCCTCTTCGCGGACAACTGCGTTTTTACCACCGGATAGAGTGCAACACCGAAGCAGAACTACTTCAACACCCCCTTAATAAACTGGAAAGGTGGTGCTCAAAACATTTATTAAAGCTAAACATTGATAAGTGCAACCTCATGCAAATAACACGAAAACATTCGAGTATAACCAATCCACATACGTTAAGCTCTCTCACCCTCTCTTCAACAGAATCATACCGTTATCTGGGAGTTCTCATCCCAAAAAACATTTCATGGTCCGAACACATCGAACAGCTTGCTGCTGATGCATCCAAATACCTCGGCTTCATCAGAAGATCTATTGTCTAAGGTCCTTCATCTGCCAGGCAACTCGCCTATGCTATGAAACGTTTGTCAGCAGGAAACTAGAATATGCATCATCCATCTCGAACCCTCACCAAGCGTACTTAATCATCTCCCTGGAAACAGTGCAGAACCGCGCCGCTCGCTTTATTGCTTCCAAATATAACCCTTGCCGCAGCATAAGCAACATCAAAGCACTCCTTGGAATCCCCCCACGGATATTCCGCCGAAAGATCGCTCGACTTTGTCTCTGCCATTCGATTGTCTTTAATACCCCTGACCTCCACCTTACACTCCTGATAACCCCAACGCGTTCATTGCTGCGCCTTTTTAACACACAGAGCCTTCAGCGCTTACATAGCAGCACAAATTCCTTTAAATAATCTTTCTTACCAATTCCAAATGAGGCTTCAAATGCACTACCCGATGCAATTGTAAATGAGCCCGATTCACTGAAATTTCCGCAGCAATTAACCATTTTTTTCCGCACGTAATCAGACTTATTCTCTTTTCATCTTTGTGCAATCGTTTATAGAACCGACACTATATACCTGATTCACTGCAATGCTTATCATCAAACTTTGTATGTATAACTATTACCGCTTAACATGTGGAAATATGCCATTTGTATTTTAATGTGTCAATACCGCCTAAGCGTAAAAAATGTGCATTTTGTTCTGTGTGTCAATTGTGAATTTTATTACCATGTTTTATCTTTTTTATTACTGATCTTGCCCCCCCCCTTATGTAATACCCCGAAGGAGGCCTTCAAGGGAAAAATAAATGATATAATATATATATATATATATATATATATACAGTCGAACACGGATATATCGAACTCCAAGGGGATCGTGAAAAAATTCGATATGTCGATATTTCGATATATAAAATACACCTATCTAAAGATTATCTGACAACTCCGCACATCACTGAGAGTTTTCTAAAGTCGTGAAAAACGGTAGTTTACCGTTTCGACACTCAAAACAAAAATCCGAACCGCAGCATGATGACCACCGCACTTTATTTATCATTGAAATGTCATTGAGCTTCGCTTGTTTTTTTTATCCTGCGTCGTAAAGTTCGCCAAATTGTCTTCAAGATTACAAACACGCACAAATGAGAAAATCAACGCTGTACACTGTGCCCCAACCGAGGCGAATAACGCTGACGTAACCTCGGCTGCAGTAGGCGGTTGGGAACGTTGTCAGGCACTGAGTGCCGTTATCTTCAGTATCCGAACCGAACACCTCCCCCATCTCGAGGCGTGCAACGAAGTCGCTTTGCGCCCGACACGCTCCGGAATAGCCGGGGTGGGTTGTGCTGCATTCGCCTTTACGTCAACGTTGATGCGTGCATCGCCCTCAAAACAACTGCGAAGAATTCCGAACTCCTTTTCAACCAACATCTTTTCAGCAGCCTGCACCCGACGAATTCCCGCCTTCGTTGCTCCGAAATGAATGCCTTGGACAAAACAAACATACAACGCCGCATCGGTCCCCCTGCACGAGCCACCAAACAGCTCATTCTCTGAAAGAGAGTGCCTCCGGTCAATTTCTTTTGCTCCTTTATGTCCTTTCGCCCCAACCATGCACTATCCGCATTCTAGCTATCATGGACCAGCCCCTCGTGCTAGCGTGAAAACAGCTGGTGAAAGCCATCGAAGCGACATAATGCCGCAGACGCTGTCTCTGTCTCACCAAGCCAGGCAGCTCCTGCGATGAGTCAACATTTTCATCAGCTCCACCCCATCAAAGGAAGCAAACTCTCAGGGGCACCTTCGGCGCGGAATTCGATATATCGAATTTGCCCGTGATCAGGAGTTCGATACACGCGCACAACAGCCCTATACTTTTGCATGGGATTTTCAAGGGGATGTTTGCACTGTTCGATATAGACAATAATTCGATATATCCGTGTTCAAATGTATATATATATATATATATATATATATATATATATATATATATATATATATATATATATATATATATATATATATTAGGTAACTAGATACGAATACACACGATAAAAACATTACAAAATAAAAGTTTGGTGACCTTTCAGGAAGGGGGCTTCCTTTCCTCAGGGTAAGGAGTAAAGGAAGTCCTCTTCCTGAAATGTGAGTAAACGTTAAATCTTGAATGTTGTTCTCGTGTGTTTCCGTATCTACTTACCTTATCTTGCAGCGCTCTGTGTGAGTTTTTATGTTTCCAGAATATATGTATATATCGCACAAGACAGGCATTCTGTAGGTCGTGGGTTCGGATCCCACTAGGCGGGCATTTTTCCTCCACTTTCTTCCTTGCCAAGTTCTTTATCTGTTTCAAACACATTCCACACCTCCCCTTTGCTTTCCGGGGTTTCATTGACTGCCAACTCTTATTCCTGTCTTATTTTCAACGAGCCCCTCATTTCCCATTCTGAATCGCTACATATATATATATTTAAATATATATATATATATATATATATAAAGAGAGAGAGAGAGAGAGTCGACTCTAGATTAATGGAAATCTGTGAACAAAAACATTTGGTTATTTGTAATAGATGTGCTGGTCGTGCATTTTTGCATACAATTAGGTGGGAGAAATCGCTCGATAATTTGAAGCACGAAGACAGGACTAAGGAAGAAAGTGACGACAAAAGCGCTGAAGAAAACCTGTGCGTATTTTATTTCGCAGGAAAATGTTCAAGATAGGCATGAACGGCGACTCGGGGCTTGTGAGCTTGTCCGCGAATATCAAAAAGGGCATTGCCCTGAGTCTGACAGTCTTTTTCTGGACAAGACGTATAAGAAGTGGTGCTCGTTTAGGGCCACTGCTAGTGACAGAGGAACTTGGAAGCGCTCTTTAGGTCTTTATCTCCAGCGGTCACGGTCGGACTTTACCATTGATGACCCGTTTCTTGAACGGACGCCGAGTGAAGTAACCACGTTCGTGAATACACTTGGCAAGAAAGAAGTAGGAGCGTTCTCGGCTGCCGTATAAGACCTGTACTATTGACTATCTCAGGACCACATACGTGAAGTGGTGAGCTAATGTGAAGATGCGTATGGAGCATTTCGCTTCTAGAATGCATGCTGCACCAGCGTGTGTGCTTTTTTTGAGTTGCTACGCTTATACCTACGCTCGACTTTCATTGAACATGCAGGAGGCTTGTACACCCACAAAGATGGAATCTGCATTTTATTGTGCATTTCCCCAATTTTCGGGGCTTACTACTTGCCCGCTTGGACATAAAGTTGCAGGGAGCCCTCTCTGGGCACAGAGTTCTAGAGGTATTCGGGTTCCTGGACGATTTTCTGGTAATTTTTGAAACCTAAACGCGGACGATCAGTGAAGGAGCTGTTGCGAATTTTGGCCTGTTCCAATCTAACCTCACTGCTTTCAACTTGACCATAAAACTGCCCATGGAAGCTCAGATGAGATATCTGTACGTTAGCGTGTATTTTGAGTATGAGCCCACATGCTAGGAGTAGTCACCTAGGTCACAAAAGGACCTATTACCATGCACCTCAGCACACTCAAATCCAGTGAAGAGTGTTGTTGCCACGAGTGTGCTAATAAATGCCCTCAAGAGGTCCTGCCCTATCGTGTGGAACGAAGATTTGATGCTAAAGTCGGCCGTTTGAAGAGTGTCGCGTATGCGACCGACCTCCTGCGTGCCTTGACAATCTAGCAACTACACGAACTAACCGAAGGCTCCGGAGAAGTGCCTATAGCGTAAGAACGACGCAAGGAAGACCTGGGCCTTGGCTACCCTTAGCGGGGACGATAACTTTAATGACAGGGGAAATCTACATGATGATGCTCATTACTGGAGCATAGCCAGCGGGAGATTTAACATCCTCCGGCGCGCACAACGTTCGTGTCCGCACAAACGCTGTTCCGCACAATCAACTTGCTGGCTAGTCATTGGCTTCTGCTGGTGGCACTGTTGCTGAGTCTCAACCAAACATCGCCGTGGTTCTCTGACGTATCTTTTCGAACGAAGCGTGAACTGAGTCCGGCCGTTCATTAAAAAGCTTGAGTAGATCCTCGGGCTTCTTGCAGAGACACGCGCTGCTGCTGCGGTCCTGATATATTTTCGATTTCTCCACGCTCAGACTCCCATCTAGACTTGCCAGTTTTTGTTGAGTCTCCTTTTATGTCTCCTTTTGCTTCTCAACTTCCAGCGGACTCCTAGAAAGTCTTGATAGTCAGAGTGTCTCGGACATGCAGCGAACGCATGCTTGTTTTGGATGCGCAGGCTGACACGGTCGTAACAGTGCTCAACGATCGCCGAATTCTTCGTCGGCTGAAAAACGGCCGATCATACCTCTACCTCTGTAAGCAAGAAAATTGCTGCGAAGACGAGCAACTCGTCCCACAATCCTAAATGTTTGGGTTTCGTTTCGCAATTTGAATCCGTGTAAAGATGCGCGTTCAGTGCTGCCCCCGGTGACGTTTCCAACGGTTCATCCGCCGTCATACAACTTTCAGCAGAGCTTGGCGTCGCCAAGCCGAAGCGGACGGCGCCAAAAAGATGCGTCCAGCCGGCTGAAACGTTTCGGATCCAGTAGGTCGTCTGTAGAAAGTGTAGTGGGAGGGGTGTCAGAAATTATCAAATTTTCGCTGTTGCGGTAGCCTCTGAGCGGCGAGTATAGCGGTATTCCCCAGTAGCTCTTGCGCCTGCCTCGGATTCGCTTGTGGGTAGTTTGTGATTCCGCCGAATTTATTGTCGTGCTTTGTGTCAGGTCACAATACGGCTTTTCCATTTCTTCACACGCAGCCGAAGCGATGAGCGAGGGTGATTGCGCTTATAGACCTCCAGGCGAATGGAACTGCTCAGACCCCTGGATGGGTGCGACCTCCCCCGCCGCTGCAACGTTTGTTGGTAGTCGAGTTACTAGAAGTTCCGGTAAGGATTTGTCCTTCATGAAGTCGGGAACGAAGATGTAGTCAAACACAAATGGAGGAGGCTCTATCTTTCCTGTCCCGAACTTTACCTCATGTTCTTTGCCTTCCATGTGCATGGAAGCAGCCGAGACTTCCTTCTCTGTGGCTGCTGCAGCCTCCCGATCTTGACAACTGCCTCTCGTTGGGATGTTCGACGCTATCTCAATTCTGTGTCCCACCTGCATGTTCTTGGGTTCAGCCCAATCTTCAGCCTTTTCGTATGAAGAATCCTGCGCTGCAACGGCGGCCTGGCCCTGTACAAACACTTGCGGGACGTTACCAAGCAAATGTTTCTTAATCGGCTTATCTTGTTCTGTTTGAGGTAGGCAGCCCTTCTCTGCGTCACGCGTTGCGTTGGCCTGAGTCGAGGTTCGGATGTCATGATGGGCGCAAAGCGGTCGCATCGGCCTTCGTTTCGTTCGACTCTCGCAGGGACGTGAACGTGATGACGTCTGTCTGCTGCGCCGGCAAGCTCAGCTCCACAGGCTTTGCAGGGCTCACGTTGCCGAAATCGGGAAAGTTCGGATGACTGTCGGCCGTAGTCTACACATGGTTTCCAATCCGCGTGGACCCACGTGTCTCACCATGAAAAGCAGAAACTTTTAGCCTCGAAAAGAGAGCTACTGAGGTCGATGTGTGTGAGCCGCGTTGAAGACGGTCATCTGCATGGGCGTAATAGCTGTCTGTCTTATGTCTGAGGCCAGCAGCCTTCGCAGACTTCAAGGCATAGCGCAGCTTGTTGTGGGCGCGACATAAATGTCCTCGGTACGCCAATGTGTCGACGTAGGCACGTTCCACGTCCTCAGGGTCAAGAAGATTGATGATTCCCTGCTCCACCTCATATCGTGCGCTGCCCTTACTTTGGAGAAGGTAAATGGCCTCTTGAAGGTCGTGAGGAGTCGCTGAGACGGCTTCAAGAAGATAGTCTGCTGCCTTTAGCAGTCGGATACTTGCGTCGCGAAGGATACGTTGATGCCGGCGCAGCGTATCAATCGCACGCATTCGGTCGACCGTCACTACGTTGATAGGGCCAGCCATGCTGCCCTCTGGCTGAGGGTGGGGCGAAACAGCGTAGTAGCAGTCAAAGGAGTGGGGTTCTACGAACCTCAAGCCCGAGGCGACGTCGGTTGTATCCTTCGCCGCATGTATTCATTCTCCCGGGCTTAACGGCACCAAAAATATAGCGTAAGAACGACGCAAGGAAGACCTGGGCAATGGCTGCCTTTAGCGGGGACGATAACTTTAACGACAGGGGAAATCTACATGATGATGCTGATGACTAGAGCATAGCCAGCGGGAGATTTAACAGTGCCTTAAACCGGAACGACAAAACACAGTCATCCCCCCGTGCCTCGATTGACTGAGCCACGCCCTTGAGATTGTTGCCAAGGTGGGAGTACGGCTTCCGATTTCTGCTCCAAAGAAACTGAGCCTCGTGTGGAAGCGCGTAAACGCGGAAATCCGTAAATCACCAGCGTGCGCCAAGAAGCACGAAACACGTTACGTTGAGGGGGCGAGCAATATGGTATACGAGATTACGTTGTCGTGCAAACGCTTCTACATAGGACAAACAGGCCGCTGCCCGAAAGAAAGTTTGAGGGAGCCCGCCAACAAAGCCATGTCTTCGACAAGGCACGTTGTCAGTGTACTGCGCCTGTCACGGCGGCAGTCCCCGATTCACAGAATGCACGAGACTTACCACTTATCGTGGGCGAAGGGAGAGGGAAATATCCGAAGCCTACCAAAGCAACACAAAAGGGAGTGATTGGATCAGCAAACTGTACGTGTCACTGCTGGATAAGAAAATCGCTTATCTAACTTGACCACCCTTCTACAAATCGTCACGCGGTGGATAAAATTGGTGTTGCCATATTAAGTAATCAATTACTATCACCCTTTATGCCAATAGGTTATTTCATTTTTTTTGTTTCCCTTTCTTGTCTTCCCTTCGATTTTCATGCATATATTTTCCTGCGACTTAAAATACGAATAGTTTTGTGTCAGCGCTTGTTTCGTGTGTTCCTGCCTTACTCCCGTCTTCCGCGCTAGTTTTCTACACTACGTGTGGTCCTCTGCCTTAACTCAGCCTACAGGGGTAAGCCAAATCCTTGTACTTGGCCAGAAAATAACGCACCATGCTTCTCGTTGTCACAGTGGCGTTGTGCAGCAGCTTTATTCCGGGTGCTTGACAGGTTCGATTTGACAAACGGAATTCATTTCATCCTACGTTACGTGCCTCGCCTTCCCTCGAATTTCTTTCTCAAGTAGGCACTCTTGCTACAACACTGATCTCGGCGATAACAAGCGTCATGCAAATTGTGTCTCAAAGATAATGACTGAACATTGGTGCAGTTTTCCTCACTATCGAAGGGAAAAGGCGCAAGATTTGTGAATTTTTTTAAAACACCCTTTAGCCAGAATCAACTGCTTCAGTTCCGTAACTCAGTGTACTACATTAAGATGTTCCGCCAACGAATAAGGAGCGTTATGCGCGTAGAAAATTGTATTGGCTTTAGCGTCACCACAACTGAAACCAGGAAGATGGGGTTGGTATAGAACAGCGCATAGCGAGGGTTAAATGTAAATACCTAAAGCAAGTGCCCATGTGGGCACTCATTTCGAACTTCTGAGGGACTATATGGCCACAAAGAAAACTGTCCATTAAAAATTGGAGGACCTCAGCTGTTACATTGTCCGATACCATCAATTTACCACTTAAAATGTCAAAATTCCAGCATTTGTGGGAAAAACCCATGAAGAGGAAGCGCCCTTCTAGGGCAGCAGCTGCGGGCAAGACTGCTGCATGAGTTAGGAGTGAAATCCCAACGAAATGCAGGTTTCAAGTCTGAAACTTAACTTAGAGTGTTGTTCCAGTACATTAACGACGAACGAAGAGACTTACAAGAACATACGGTGAAGTGCAAATGGGTGAAGGAGAAAAGCGACCGTCCGAAACATACAGTACCGCTCGGGCAGGCAGTAAGTCGGTACTCTCCGTTATAAAACGGGCGACACCCGATGGGGTAGTCGCAAGCCGCAGCAGCATGCGCCCGCAATAGTTGCTGGTTAGTCAACGCTGGTGGAGGGTAGTGGTTGAGGTCGACATTTTACTCTCCAGCAGAGAGAGAAAGATAGACAGCGCTTCGTCCTCCTGTTCTTCCTTGTCCCACCTTTCCGCTGCCTTTGCTATTCTTGAATATGTACCAACCAGCCCAAATTTTTATCTAGTTAAAATTTTACTCTCCCCTGGCCGTCGGCAGCCACCGCGATCTCGCGCCTCTCTCACCTGCCAGACTCTTGCGAGAATTTTCATATTGCGAAATTCGGTAACTGTGACAATGCTCACAGTTCATTGCTTACTACAGACGTTTACAGTGCGCTCTCACTGTGCACCGCTGCAAGCCAGCATGGGGACTTTACACGCAGGTGGATGACGCCCTTCTCTGAGTTCGTCGTGCGCTCACTGCACTTTCACGAGCACCACACAGCGCCCAACACTTGTAGGCTTTACGTTGGTTCAAGGTAAACCAATTGTATGGAACAGGACAGTCGAAATCTTATCGTAACAGAAAGCCAATTCAATGCCGATTCACAAAGCTGTCATATTTTGAAGTCACCGAATTTACTCGAAGAGGCTGCGATTTGTTCGCAGAGCAACGGCGAACCAAGCCCACACCGACTTTCATGGCACCACCAAAATAAAACTTTTTTTCAAGCACGCCTAAAACGGAATATGGCGGTAGTTTTACGCTAACTTCAAAACAGCGCTCACGATTTGATGGGAACAATAGGTAGAAGGGAAATCCTTCTTCCCCATGAAACATACCTACAGCTGCACCACATGCTTTCAGAGCGCAGCTTTCAAGAGCCCGCTTCTATGGTTACGCTTCGGATTCGCCCTGTTAGTACGGAAAAAAGGAACAGCACAACGAACACACGTGACATAGACCGAGGAATAACTTAGGTATGAAGGTATGTAATGAGGAAAGGGGCAGGGGGAGGGCGGTATGCCACGGCCGCTCAAAACAATTTCCACAGTGGCGACACGCTGAGATATAACACCATGTAGCGCATGTTATCTTGCGTTTAACGAGAACGCGCACCAGTTCGGGAGACTGAAGAAATGCGCGTCTGCTGCAGTAAATAAGAGTCAAGCGAGCAGCGCGGCTGACGCAGAATCCAGTACTGCGCGCAGTTGAAGTTATGTGCCTCGCAGCAACAGCACCGGAACGCAGGGAGGCGTTGTATGCTTCAGTATGTGTCTGCGAAGAATGCTAACCGAAATTTCGGTACGCCTCATGAAGCTTGCGAGCTAGGTGCGGCAACGGTGGACAACGGCTTGCTGGTCGTGGCTGTCTACTTCTCGGCCACTGCGCTCGCCAAAGACATAGTGCAATTCCTGGGCGACGCAGTATACCTGCTCGATTGCTGCAGAGGGGGAAATTCATGCATTATCATGCAAAACAAGAATTTCGAAACACTTGTGTTTTACTCCGGACATTTTGTTTTGTCTGCGGTTTTTAGGGTGGCTGGGTAAGTTGGATGCTTTTGTTTTTGTGAGACGCTTTTGTTAAAAGTTTAATTTTTCTATTGCCATTCTGTTCGAAACATTGCCTGTAGTAAGGCCAATACAACGAAAAATATGTTCTTGGACCTATGAACTGTTTCAGAACATTTTCGGCTACGGAAGTGTTAATTTTAGTGGATAGCTCGCCGCCATCAGTCGAGCTGTCTGTCCGTCGAGGATGGTTTGCAATAGATGAAAACTAGACATATTAAGCGCAATCGAGACACGGAGTTTCCCGATTCAACTTTTTTTTTCACTTTCTTATAGGCAGAGTGATACGGGAGCATGAGCTTAACCTTACTAGGCTCATAAGCGCAACATTTAAGGTCCTCGAACAAATCCAGCCCAAATCCCGAAGTCTGATGTTACCATCGTGAGATTTTAATGCGCACCACGACGTGGCTGAAAAAAAACTAAAATACAGTCAAAGTGTCATAGACGGCGCATTCCAAACATTCATTTGTAGTGTCAATGAGTAGCAGATAGTCATCGACGTAACTGAACGCCTTAAAAACTGCATTGGGGGAGGCGAGTGGCAGCATCCCTGTCAAGGAGGCTAAAAACCATATCGCTGTGACGGAGCCACGTAAGCTCCTCTAGATATACAGACACTATTCTTCCGAAGTTATACGTCGCCTTCTCCAGTGGAGAAAATAAAGTGGAGGTACAAGGTAAGGGACTCTAAAAATTTGTCAACACGGATGCCTGATGTATTCTGAAACACGGTGGCGAAGTAGCCATCTCTGCATTCTGAAACACAAGAGAGGAGCTCTTTGAGCGGAATAAAATAACATAGGACTTGTGTCCACAGAAAAGGCGCAAATGCTACTAATGCTGTTGTCCTTACGATGACGAGCGTCTTCAGACCAACGTGTATCAGAAGGGGATCATCAACTGGAAATATGTCAAGATTGCGTTTGAGGTATAATGCCATGGACTTTTGACAAGAGCCGTTTGTTAGGCGATGATGCAAAGTGGCTGACTAATTTGTACGTTTTAACCGTGAAAAACATTCGGAGGCTGCCACTTACATTCGTATCTAATCCCTTTACGACGGTACACGAATACAAACCATTGCCCAATTTTTTCACTTCTGATTTTATGTCGGACAACCACACGTTATTCTTAAAACAAAGAGAGCAATCAATGTCCTCATATGCTTTCGCAAGGAAAAGATCTTCCGGCAAAACGGTGAAGCCACATTCCTTATCCACTGCCAGTACGGAGAGCGACTGCTCTTTCAGGTAAGACACGGTGCGTCTTTGAGGGAAACGACGTTTCCACCGAGCGAGGACGCCCATGCCTTCAGCGAAACGGCGTTCATTTTCGGATTACGGGGCGATCCCGCATACTTTACTCACTAAGAGACAAGTTGAGGCGCCGTCTTAGTCGGTGGCACTGGGAATTTTGGCCCGATGCCGTAAACGTGAAGCACGTAATGTGGAGCGGAATCACACCTAGGACGCGACGTTTGTTGTTGAAAAGCGGAGGCTCTTTCGGGGCATGTTCCTAAGGTGAGTAAAAGTCTGTTGCCACACAAACTTCGTAGCCCTGTGGGCGATGGCTCCGAATTCACGGTACCGTAGAGAGGTGCTTGGAAGTCCTAGGTTTTGCACTTGAATATAGGGTCCGTTGCGGTAAAGGCGAGCCTGACGTTTCCATTCGGTTTGCAGAGTTCGGAGGATCATTTTCCTGTTCCCATTAGGCGGTAGGAATCTGCCAAACGGCATGTGTACATCGTGAGGCAGGATGAGATGACGGATACAGAAGCCCAGTGAACGAGCACGGCATGTCAGAAAAGAATGAGGGAAACCAGGGAGCATGTTTGAAGAGAAGAACATTGAAAATGTCCCTCAGGAAAAAAATGAAACAAAAAAGTATACTCTTGGCCGTCTTGGTCACGTATCATTCGATCAGCGCAAAAGGTACAAGTACGAGACCTACACCTGGCACAGCGCAGACTAACAACACGCGCTAATTGCGCCGAATTGTCTTATTTAGCGACTTCCGTTGCAACAACGGAGGGAACAAGGGGAGAAGGTAGAAACACATAGACAAAAACCCTTAGTGATTGCAGCAGCTTCAGATTCCTGGATCTTCTACTGAATTTTTCGGATGACCATGTATGTTCGGCTTATGAGCCTCATAGCCAGAAAACCATCCTGACGTATCATTCTACTTGTTCGAAATTGCAAAAGCGTGGAAATTTACGCTGTATGTTTTGAATGCGCCTAACAAATCTTGTATTCACCTAATGCAAGCCAGCCTTGACGGCCATTAAGCTCGTATGACGGCCGAGGCTATCCTCTACAATTACAGACTTCCGTAGTAAAGAATGTTTTCAAACCGGTGAAAAATGAAGGACGCAGACAGGACGCTCCAAAAGGGAAATTTAATTGAGAGATCACTACTATTCTATACATTCGCCCGCTCTCGCATAGTCTAAATATGATTAGAAAACGCGGTAACGTAAACCTGCAATTCTCGACCCCTATGAAGCTATCAAAGCTTTGCAACAAAGTGAATAAAGGCCACGTTAAAGGGCCCCTGAGATGGGGGCTTTTTTTTGGTGAATAATTATTATAATAATAATAAGCTTTATTCAATGTTTTATATACATGAAAATTTACTGCCTCACCCAAGCACCCAGTGCTTGTGAGTGGGTCGATGATATCGGAGCACAAAGACTATTTATTACCTAATCGTGAGCTATTAGTGCGCTCTTGATTTAATCAATTTTTTACGAGCGTAAAAACAACAGAAAGCTAAGAAAAACACCATTTTGTGTGTGTGCGTTTACACAGTCGCACATATTTGTTTTATACCGGAGTGTAAAGCACTTACAAACCAGGCAAAACCGGGCTTGACGCTCCTCCGTTCTCGGCGGAAAGATACAGTGAGCGCAGGAGCAACGACGCTTGCAGCCAGCGTGATCGCTCAGCGCTCCGTGTCTGGTGTAGAGTATCATCAGTTTTCTTTGAATTTGCTTTCTTGGACGCTGTACCCGAAACGATTCTTTGTACCATCTGTGTTTCGAGCGCAGCCTCGACGTTGTTTCACTTATGAGGTGGTTACGAACGGCGCTCCAAGGGAGCGCCGCGCCGACGACGAAGGCGGAGCTCCGCACGCAGCGCTTGGACGACGCCGGGCACTGCTCGTGATCACGAGGCGCACGCTGAAGTGCGCTCACGCGAGCTTAATAAATCAGTTCAAGCACAAATGCTGTCGCAGCTGATTCTCTGCGGCGGTCGCGACAAGGGCAAGAGCATGCGCATCCCGTAACGACAACTCCTGCGAAATAGTTTCATTTCATTGTTTTCGATCATGTCATAATCGCAGGAAAGTGAGGTTTGCTGCAGCGGTCTCCTGAATGAACCTGTTGCCTAGGGTGCTTAGCGCGCTTTACCATTTACCGTGTTAAATGAAGCAAGAGTAGCCGTTTGCCGCTGAAAACGAAAGGATTGCACTCTGCGGTTTCTCCATTCCGGCTTACCGGCTCTGCCAAGTAGCGACAGAATTTGTCTCAAAGCAAATGACACAAAAGTTTGTTGCCCAGAACTGTTCGCTTACGATTGAGATAGCTTGAATCTTGGACGTTTTAGATTGAACTCTAACAATACAATAATTTTCTTTTAAAAGAGCCGTATACTTCTGCTGTAGGGCTTAAAAAATGGAAACCATGACGTTGACGCCGCCATCTAGTGAGAACAATTAGGACCAAGTATTGCATTAACCAGAATTCACGCCACCGCTAAATATTGCGATATAAAATGAGTAAGATATATTGTAATGATTCCGCAGTTACCTATATTACCTTGCCCAACACGATTTTAAGGAGCATAAAGGAGCTATGCTAGTTCATAAAGGCATCTGAACCATTGGAAGCGTGGGAGGCTGGAGTAGGGGCCGAGGTTTTGCTCGCTCATTCTGAAAAAAAATTGTCATTTATCGTGCTCCAGATCATCATTTAGCAAGAATGTAGTAAACAACATCAACTAAGATTGCTTGCATGAAGCGCCGAGCGCAGCGCATTTGCTGTGCCGTAAAGTTCCGGAAGAACGCCTACCTAAATTTAAGTACAGTGATATCAAGGGAAAAATACGAGATGGGCGAACTTTCGGGTCAAGCGCGGAAAGGACGAATAAGTGTCCGCATCTACACATAAAGAGATGTTTCGGGTTTGTCTTGTTCACTCATCCGCGCTAAAGTCATGGATTTTACGGGGTGGGTGCGCCTTTCAGTAAATTGAATATTTCACCCGTAAAAGGGGGTGGGCGATGTTTCGGGGGAGGGCGTTCACTCGGAACTTTCCGGTAATTTAATGAAGACGCCAGCGTAAATTTCGCCGGCGCAGGGGGCTCGCTACTACAGTCGCTAGACATTCTAGCCTCTGTATCGCTATGAGCGACGGTAAAAATACTTTACCGTTCACGAAAACTCTCGCGCATGCAAGGTCGACTTCCGCAATCGCCAGTATCTCCTGCTCAAAGTCCATAAGGACTGAAAAGGTAATTAAAAAACGGCGTCTTCGTCTCATGTGTGACCCACTCGCTGAAGTAGCCATGGTACCAACGACGCTGTAAACCAACGACCGCCGCAGTCAAAAATCGTGGACATTCCGGCGGCCAACCATGAAGTGAGTGCTTCGCCTCGGACGAGGTCGGACTATGTCCCCATCGCAAGCCGCCGGGCCAAAAATACTTCTGTCTCATCGGGGTAATAACTTTTGTTAACGTGAGCGAATATGCTTACTATTTTTGGACGTGTTTCTACGAGAACTATACAGTATTTTTCTGACACAAACAAAAACACTTTGAAATCCATCTCAGGGCCCCTTAAAGTCTGATACGTGGGATAAGTTCAGCACAGAACATCGCACGCCGCTGGTGGCTTGCTGAGAAGGCGGGCTACGCAATACCATTAGAATACGGCGACAAAATCTGGTACGCAGGAAGGTGAGCAAATGAGAGATTGACAGGTCGTCTCAATAACGTGGAAAATGGAGATACCGAATATCTTGGTGCACATTGAAAAGATTGTGATTGCTATCCTGACTTCAGAAAATGCTCCATAATTCACAAAAGTATCAAACAAACAGAGGTCGGCGAACTCACTCATGAGTCCACTCGCTCAGACTCATTTGGACTCAAACTCTCGCGTGAGTTTGAGTTTGGGTGAGCGCGAGGCTAGTGTGGCATGGTGTTTGAGCTTGAGTGAGTATGAGCTGAGTGATCCCGACTGAGTTTGAGTCCGATTCGGTTTGAGTACACCTGAGACCTAGTGAATTCGGAGTCCATTTTGAGTTCTGAGTACATTTTGAGTTTGAGTCTATTTTGAGCTCTGAGTACATTTTGAGTTTGAGTCCATTTTGAGTTCTGAGTACATTTTGAGTTCTGAGTACATTTTGAGTTCTGAGTACATTTTGAGTTTGAATTCATTTTGTGTTTGAGTCCATTTTGAGTTCTGAGTACAATTTGAGTACATTTTGAGTTCTGAGTACATTATGAGTTTGAGTCCATTTTGAGTTCTGAGTACATTCTGAGTTTGAGTACATTCTGAGTTTGAGTACATATTGAGTTTGGAGTACATTTTGAGTTCTGAGTACATATAAGTTTGGAGTCCATTTTGAGTTTGAGTACATATGAGTAGCCTACCAGGGAGGTATGGTTGGCGGTTAAGTGTCATGCGTCACTGTGGGCTCGGAATTCAGGTTCCCTGTGGGTACGACACTAATCGCGATCTTCATGATCGGTTCGGAGGGAGGGGGTCTCTGATTTTTTTAGTTTCTAGTTGGATTTTTCTTGGTCATAAGCACTTGCTGCATACCGAATTTTTGCGGCTGGGCGCGTGAGTGATAATTGACTGGTGAGATCATAAAAGGGTTGTCTTAACTTTTCCTCCTGACGGATCCACTAAGAGTATGGGAAAGGCTGGTGGGAAAGCACACGGCGGCGCTGGTGTGCTGGTTGTTCGCCTGCTACTTTTAACGGCTTGATATACTAGGGGTCACAAAGGAAGAGGTGAGAGCCGAGGGGAAATGGGGGCGGGGGCTGTCCTTTCTGCTGTTTCAAATGAATTAGCTGAATTGACTGGGCAGCGCCCCTTAAGACAGAAAAATGACCACATTAGATTGGGTGAAAAGTGAAACTGATGAGGCTAAGGCGTTTAAGGTATCAAATGAAAGGTCCGGATTAACAGAATTATGCGGAGTAAATAAAAAAATCCTTCCTAATTGTAGTCATCAGGCAGTCATAATGAGTCAATAGATTGGGTTAAACTAAAAATGACGCTGCAAGGGCATGTGGGGAATCAAATTCAAGGTCTCGATATGGGGAATCAATCGGGACGAAAATGCGTTATGAATACATCGTCACCTAGTCATGGTAAGTCATATATTCGGTTAAAATTCAAGTTCATGACGCTTGGCGTGTGGCGTATAATATAAAGGTCTTGATGAGGGTAATCATGTGCTTCCTGATTATTATTATGACATAGTAAAATGGATCATAAATTACGTTAAAATTCACAATGATGCCACTGGGTGTCCAGGGCATCAAATTGAAGGTTCCGATAAGAGAAATCACGTGGGACAAAAATGTGGTACGGCTATATCTTGAGATAGCATGGTTAGTCATTGATGTGTTTAACATTCAAACTGATTCTTCTGGATGTGATGGGTATCAAATTAATGGTCTTCACGAGCAGAATCACGTGGGAAAAATACAAAAATGCTTCCTGGTTATAATCGTGAGATTGCCATGGCGAGTCTTATATTGGGTTAAAATTCAAAGTGACACCGCTAGGGCGTGTAGGGTATCAAAATTTACAGTCTTGACGAGGGGAATCACGTGGTACAAATAAAAAAAGGCTTCGTAGTTCGAATCATGAGATAGTTATTATGAGTCATAGACTGGGTTAAATTCAAGGTGAGGCCGCTGAAGCATTTGGGGTGTTAAATTGAAGGTTCCAGTTAGGGGAATCATGTCGGACGCTCAAATAATGCATCCTGGTTACAGTCATGAGAGTCATGGTTAGTTTGGCTTGTATGAATTCAATTAGACCCTGCTTGGGTGTGTGGGGAATCAAATTAAATGTCTCGACGAGGGGATCACGTGGGACAAATATAAAAATGCTTTCTGGTTATAATTATGATATAGCAAAAGGTATATAGCAAAAGGTACACACTCACACTCACACTCACATGCTCACTCACTCACTCACACTCAGTCACTCACTAAAACTCACACTCACATGCTCACTCACTCACTCACACTCACTCACTCACTAAAACTCACACTCACATGCTCACTCACTCACTCACACTCACTCACTCACTAAAACTCACACTCACACTCACACTCACACTCTCACTCTCACTCACACTCACACTCACACTCACACTCTCATTCTCACTCACACTCACACTTCACACTCTCACTCTACTCTCACTCACTCACACTCACACTCTCACTCTACTCTCACTCACACTCACACTCCACTCCCCTCACACTCACACCCCACTCTCACTCACACTCACCTCACTCTCACACTCACTCTCACTCTCACTCATACTCAAACTCACACTCTCACTCTCACTCGCACTCACACTCACACTCTCAAACTCACTCTCACACTCTCACACACTCACACTCACACTCTCATTCTCACTCACACTCACACTCACACTCGCACTCCACTCAGCACTGCACTAGCACTAGACTCTGCACTCGCACTCACACTCTCACATCTCACACTCACACTCACACTCCACTCTCACTCACTCTCACTCACACCTCACTCTCCACTCTCACTCTCACTCTCACTCACACTCACACTCACTCTCACTCCACTCTCACTCCACTCACACTCTCACTCTCACTCTCACTCATCACTCTCACTCTCACTCTCACTCACACTCACACTCTCACTCTAACTCTCACTCTGACTCTCACTTTCACACTCACTAACACTCACACTCACAGTCTCACACTCACACTCACACTCCACTCACTCACTCTCACTCACACTCACACTCTCACTCTCACTCACCCACTCCACTCACACTCTCACTCTCACACTCACACTCTCACACTCACACTCACACTCACACTCACTCCCACCTCCACTCCACTCATCTCTCCTCACCTCACACCTCCACTCTCACTCTCACTCACACTCACACTCCACCTCACTTCACTCACACTCACACTCCACTCTCAACTCTCACTCACACTCTCACGACTCGCTCTCACTCACGCTCTACTCACACTCTCACTCTCCACTCACACTCACTTCTCACACTCACACACACTCACACTCACACTCACACCTCACCTCACACTCTCACTCACACTCTCACTCCACTCACACTCTCACACACTCTCACACTCTAACTCTCACTCTCTCACTATCCCAATCTCTCATTCTCTCAATCTCACACTCTCGCAGTCTCTCACTCTCGCACACTCTCACTCTCTCACAATCTCACTCTCACACTCACACTCTCACTCTCACACTCTCAATCTCACACTCTCACTCTCACACTCTCTCTCACACTCACTCTCAGTCTCTTATTCTCAGTCTCACTCTCTCCTCACACTCTCACACTCTTTCACTCTCACTCTCACACTCTCACACACTCTCTCTCACTCAATCTTCTCAACTCACATCTCTCTCACCCTCCTCCTCTCACACTCTCTCTCCACTCTCACACACTCTCTCTCACCCACTCTCTCACTCTCACACACTCTCTCTCACTCTCACACACTCTCTCACACTCTCACACTCTCTCACTCTCACTCTTTCTCACACTCTCACTCTAACTCTCTTTCACTCTCTGTCACTCTCTCTCGCTCACTCTCTCTCACACACAACCTCTCTCACTCTCTAACTGACACACTCTCTCAAACACACACACACACACACACATGCAGGAAGTTAACAGCTGGGTACGGTGGCGGTCATTGCTTAGAACGACAGCGTGGTGTTTTTTTGAGCTACGAGAGCTCATCCCACCTAGCAAATGCTAATAAAAACTAATACAAGTGCCTCAGCAAACAACAAGGCACATTTTTGTTTTCCCCACGTGATTTCCCTCCTCAACACCCTCAATTTGACACCCCATAATCTTGAGCGCCACACCTTTCTGCATTTTCACCCAATCTGAGACGATCTATGACTCCCGTGTTACACGGTTCGCCATTTTCGATATTTTTCTTATTTCTTTTTTACATTTTTAACATTCAGTTTTATCAATTCTCTACATTTACGATTTCATAATGATTACAGGTTGAACTTCCGTGATATCTGCATTTTCGTGTATATACAGGGCGTTACAAGATCATGGCGGGGATAGGGGTGGGGTGTACTCGGCTAAGAATGCTACGCAATAACACAGCAAAGGTATATCCATGGACGCCTCGCGCTTCAGAGATTCGCGGGGACAGTTCGCTTTGACACAAAGCGTTTTTTCAGGATTCAGAGCAAGAATGCATGGAACCGTAACACTAAACAGCTTCGACATTAAATGAACTGAGCAGTGAGCGCACGTCCCCTCACACAATCCTGCTTGTTTCGACCTGGGGACCCGGCACACCATCGAGCCGGGACCGCCTCTGCCATGAACACGAACACGGAGCCAACATCAAGAGTTTGGTATCCAATATATACGTACAATTGCTTCCAACCAGCGCTACTCTTTATGGGGAGCAGGAATAGCTGTAATAAATCTGCAACGAAAATTGTTTCCGACCTCACAGGATCTACGGTGTCATGTCGTGGCGAATGCAGTAGTTTGAGCTCACGAATTGGCACCCGTAATTTTTTTACCACGCATGAATTTCAAAACACTGTCTGCTAATGAGATCAGAGTCCATCTGACCCGGAGTAAATTCCTAGCATGACAGAGTTGTGAGGCCATGTGAGTTCTGATTTTATTTTCAGTTCACAGCCGATTTTGAGTTCTGAGTTCATTTTGAGTTTTGAGTACATTTTGAGTTTTGAGTCCATTTTGAGTTTGGGTACATTTTCAGCTTTGAGTACATTTTGAGTTCGGGTACATTTTGTGCTTTGAGTACATTTTGAGTTTTGAGTTCACTTTGAGTGTGAGTACATTTTGAGTTTTGTGTCCATTTTGAGTTTGAGTACATTTTGAGTTTTGAGTCCATTTTGAGTTTGAGTACACTTTGAGTTTGAGTACATTTTGAGTTTTGAGTACATTTTGAGTTTTGAGTCCATATTGAGTTTGAGTAGCAGGGTTTGAAGTTGGGCAAGTTGGTACATAACCTTAACAAAACAGCGCGAAGCACGGGACAAAGGGAAGACGAAGACTACACAAGCGCTGACTAACAACTGTTTATTTGAAAGCAAAGAACAAAATATATAGACGAAATGTTATCAAAGAGTAGCCGCACGCATGATCTGTGAATGAATTAGGTTATTCGCTTACAGAGGGAAAGTCACAATCAATGGAAGACGCTATCTTGACAAGTATGATTTTTCTTTTTCCAGGAGAGCTACTGAAGGGGTGCTTACACACGAGGTTCCTCTTTTGTGTATCGCAAACACTTCGCAGATCTCTCGCGTGCGCTGGCCCTTGTATCTTCGTAAGATACTACATTTGTCGAACTGTGGTGTACATCGGCAGCCCGAGGGTGAGAAGCTACAATTCCTCTACCTTTGTTTTCAACTGAGCCCTGAACACCAGTATTGGACATATTCCCCGCGTTCCAAGAAGAACCTGCTCCTGTACTCATCAGCTCATATTGAGGTTGTGAAGCGAAGGGTCGCCACGTCCTTTATGAAGAATGCACTGATCCGGTCTTGCGGACACACCATTGAGACGAGTTTCACCGTGCACGTCCAGCGGCTTTCTGCCGCCGGATTCCCAGATCACCTTCTTAGCAGCATACCCAGCAAACTTCTGAGCGACACGAGGAAGATTGCCACACCGGAAATGCCGCAAGAAAGCTGCAAGAAATAAGCAGCAATTCCATACATTCATGGTGTCAGCCACAAACTCAAAAAGATAGTAGGACGGTCGGGTGTGCAGCTGCTGTTTTCTGCCCCCAACAAACTGGGCGGGCTCTGCAGGAGAGTGAATGTAGATCAAGCAGCGGAGAAAGGATGCCAGGTAAATCACACCAAGCCCTCTGTCGAATGCGAGTGCTTGGTGGTCTACGAGATCCCCTTGGCGCCTTGTGGCAAGTCGTACGTGGGAGAAACCGGGCGGTGCATCAACGACAGGTTAAGGGAGCATGCCAACACACTGAAGACCGGCACGGGCAGCATGCTTGCCCAACATGTCAAGGCCTGCCGATGTACACCACAGTTCGAGAAATGTAGTATCTTACGAAGATACAAGAGCCAGAGCACGCGCGAAATCTCCGAAGCGTTTGGGATACACATAAGAGGAACCTCGCGTGTAAGCACCCCTTCAGTGTTACCTGGCTGACAGAGTCATACTTGTCAAGATAGCGCCTTCCATTGATTGTGACTTTCCCTCTGTTAGCAAATAACCGAATTCATTCACCGATGATGCGTGCGGCTACTTTTTGATAACATTTCGCCGATATATTTCGTTCTTTGCTTTCAAATAAACAGTTGTTAGTCAGCGCTTGTGTAATCTTTGTCTTCCCTTTGTCCTGTGCTTGGGGATGTTTTGTTAGAGTTGACTACATTTTGAGTTTGAGTATATTTTGAGTTTTGATTACATTTTGAGTTTGAGTACATTTTGAGTTTTCAGTCCGAGTGAGTTGTGAGTTTTGCGCTCTATTTGAGTTTGAGTTTCAGTGAGCTCAGATATGCTGCTCAGCATTGAGTCTGAGTTTGAGTAAGTGGTGATTTGAAAAAAAAAAAATTGTGAGTGAGTTTGAGTGAGCCGCGCCAACTTTGCCGAGGTATGCAAACAAATGACAAGAAATATCATCGAAGACTACAGTTTTCATTCCAACAAACACACGTGCGTTAAGTACCTTTCTGTGCAGTTACCCGTAGAAAAATTTTCTTTTTATCAGGTGATAATACTTAAACTGCTGTGACGGCTCCATATGTCTTTGTGTTTGTAACGTCTCTCCTATTTCCCTCCTTTCTTGAAACGTAATTTTATTTGTAAAAAAACAGGTGCAATAAACTCTTTTTGTCAGGTTCCGCAGTGTCCCTTGGAGGTCTTGGTCTCGTCTCTTTTGCGCTGTTCCGAGGATGTTGTACCAAACCAAAACGCCCAATCTAATACCTTAGTTATTGATTTGCGTATGTGGGAATGTCGGTAAAAATGCAGGGCGTTGCACGTTTCGCTCATATTCGCTAGTTTTTTCGGCATACTGAGCGTCCTTTCATGAATGTTTCATTTATTCTTTGGTTTGGGGTAGCAATTTATGCGATGCACATTTTTAAATTTTTTCAATCATATCTTTAAGCGTTTTCTTTTGTTTTTACTATTTTCTTGTAGATTAATAGTTTGTTTGACAAAAGCCTCCATTTACACTATAACGCGTAATAAAGGTATTACGTAAACCCAATTCTTATATTTGTGGAAATGCATGCCATTACAATGTTGTTTTTCTTGAAAATTTTGCTTGTATTTTCTGCCGCTTTTTATAACTTTTGTTTGTCAATAGGCGTTTTTGGATGATATGTGTTTGTCAAGCACCATTCTTGTAAGTGGTGTTCTGCGTTCTTAAAATTTTGGAGTATGTTAGTTATTTTGGTAATGAGCTTTCAAAGTAATTGCTATTTACGGTACTACAACAAATAAAGGGACAGTACAGGCTGCACTAAAGGTTGTTTTTACTCTCTCGGCTTTTGTACGACGAAGAACGGTGTAGTATGTGGTGAGAAGTAAACAAAGCTGGCGTTCACCCCACTCGGTTCCCTTTCATTTTTTCGTGATGTACCCATTTCGTCACCAAATACGACTGAATCCCCGCCACGAGCTCACTTCAGAGACGTGGGCGGCTGCGCCCAGCCATGCGACATAAAGTGCTCGCGGTGGAGGCGCGGCGCGGCGGCGCCCAGGTTTGCTACACCAACGTTTCTCTGGCTAAGAAGGCCGGCTTGCAGTTTTGATTTTTCACTGAAGCAATGAGAAACGCGTTAACATGCTCGAGAGGCCAGTTTACCCGACTACGCCGACGTCCCAGACTCGATTGGGTGGCTTCCAGCATGGAGGATAGCCGCGATGCCGCTTTTGGAGCTACAAGCGCTGTTTTGAATATACACCATGGCGTCCTTGCCTCCCGGCTGGCACCGCTCACGTTGACGTCTTTACATCAACTCTCCTTGCGATCATAGCCATCTCATGTTATCCTGTCTGGCAGAGCGCAAAATACGTGAAATATATCTTCTTGAGTCTTCACGACAGCCGTTTCAGTAGTTGCGGTCACCGGCGTAGAGCGACGCATGCTTTACAGATGATAAGCGGGGGGTTCAGGCGAACTGTTGAGTCGATCAGCTAACCAGTCGCCATAAGTTTATTTCCCCAGCGATTATGTCTGAACCGGGCACACTTGAGCGTGAGCAACATTTTTATTTATCACGGGAGATTGGTAGCTGGGCCGGTTCACTAAGCCACATGCACTGCGTCTTGTCCCTGTTGCTGATTCTACTCAAGGGACTTTAGCTTCTCCTTCCGGGCGTGTTGCTCGAAGAATCTCGGGTGCTCACTGCCGTCCGTTACTGACTTTAGTAGTTGCGCATTAACGCTACAGTGGCTAGAATAGCTGCATATGCTTTCCCAAACCGAAACTGAAAGCATGATAGCTGACGGAGGAGTGAGGGAAGCATCTTGTCGCGCAGAGTATAAAATCATAATTCTGTATTTTTTAGATAAGATGACCTCACGGAAAGATTAATTTACGTTTATTCCACTTGCTGAACCACATAGGAACTGTGTATTTCAAGAAAACGTCTATAGATTCTTCTCCAATGACCTCTGGCCCTTCACCACCTTTGTTACGTACAAACAGTGGTACCCAAAAGCTTACCTCCGTGGTCGTCGTCCCCTGTTTTCATTTTTCTGGTATTTTCGGTCTGTAACTGCAAGTCTCACAACTTCTGTCTCGTAACTGCTAGTTGCGGGATTTTTTTATTTAGATACTCGCACCGTAATCCATTAATACAGGCCAATTGCTTTTACCAAATCTGCGTTTTTGTGGAAATGCAGGGTCTTACATGGTTCAATCATTATCGTTATTTATTAATCGTAGTTCAGACGTTTTTGCGGACTTTTCTGTTTATTCTTCTGTTTGGAAGAAGATGTATGAGATGCACATGTTTTACTTTGTCAAATCATTTTGGTAGATTGTTTTTGTGATGTTATCTGATTTTGTGTTTAGCGAATTTCGGTTCACCTAGTTGTCCACATTTATTTTATTTAACAATAAGAGCTGTTCATCATCATCAACAAAAGCCTAATTAAATCCAGTGCAGAAAGGACGTCTCTCCGATTGACTTGAGACCTCTCCGGTACTGAACTGTTCGATTCTATCCTATGCCTCCAATTTTTCTTATTTATTGTCTCCATCGCCTTATTGGTCTTTCCCTTATTCCTGACCAGTCGCTAGGTATCCACCCTGTCAGCCAGGTAACTCATAGGTTGCCATTTCGCCTAACTATATGGCCAGCCCAAGCCCATTTTATTTTTCTTTAGTTGAACTTATTTATCATACACTTAAGTTTGTTCTCTAATCCAGGAAGTTTTTTTCATGTCCGTAGTCGTTATGCCCATAATGATTCCTTCCATGGCGCGCTGAACCGGTCTGAGTGGCCTTTCGAGTTTTTTAGTTACGTAAAAATTTTCCGATTGATATGTCATCACCGGCAAAATGAATTAGCAGTATATTCTAATTTTGAGTGATGGAGGTAGCTTAATTTTCATTATTTCGGAGTGTCTGCAAAGTGCACCGCAGCCCATACATATTCCGCGTGGAATTCCTCTTTCGTGGTTGGTGTCAGCAGTGACAGTGTGCCCGAGGTCGGTATATTCTTCTACTTGTGGCTTCCGTCCTTTACATATGGCGAAAATGGCGGTTTCGACGTACTTGTTGATATTTACTAAGATTTATCCTTAATTATTTCTAGCCCTATGGCCGTGCTTTCGGTTTTTCGTTACCAAACGTTTTTGCAAATAGTCTGGCGGTTCACCTATAAAGACTGTTCGATTATTTATTTCAAGTGCTCACCAACAGTGCAAGGGCCTCCTCTGGTGATGTATGGGATACGTGGATATACGACATACAACACACAACATGAAGGAAGGGAAATAAATCAAGAATGCGTAAACATCAATGTGTAAATATATGTAAAGAGCTACAGTGATCAAAAAGTGAAAACATTTTCTGAACAAGAGCTCCGAGGTCGTGTGATGAGCCTGTCCTAATCAACCCAAACAACGATGAGCAAGGTAGAGCTTTTGGCACAAAAACCCAAGAACAGAAGGAGAAGGTAATGTGCGACCTTTATACAACAAGTGCATTGAAAATATTAAAATTTTCAAGGAGAGTTCAGAAACGAAACATGCCATGAGAAAAGATGTCAATGGAAGATAAAGTAGATTATTATAGGCATGTTGGCATCTGTTACCTGGTGCCAAGCTCAGTGTCCTGCTTACATGAAAGCAGCCATGCAGTCGAAGTGATTTGCTTGGCCCTCGCAAGTGAACAGAGCTTAAAAGGCAAAAACAGTCAAGCTTGGAAAGAATGCAGTTAAACAGAAAAACCAGTTCACGCATGGAAAGCCTAATACATAGCTCATCAAGATTAAGGAGATTCAGAAGCCCACCGTGCAGATATGGCTCACTGCTGAGCAACCAAAAAATACAGTTATAGTGAGGTGCTTCTGTATCTTTTCTAGACGAAGAGCTGACGAAGGGCTTAGACAATTCCAAAAAGCGCTGGCAAAGTACAGCTTCGGTAATATATCGACTCGGTAGAGCAAGAGACAGCATGATCGGTCGGCGAATTCACTGGTGGTCCGGGAAATCACTCCAAGGGTTCAGAGACGGGATGTGATCAGGTAGTTCACGTGTGACTTGAAAACTAGCTTTACACCCACATCACGCATTTCCATTACACCCTATCAAATCACGTCCATTACGCCAAATCACGCACTACTGTAGAGCGTTTTACGGGTACACCAAGCAGAGAGTATGGGAAAATTAGCGGGGACGTCTAGGAGTATATGTATCACGACAGTTTTTGACAGATTGAGCTTTAAATAGTTGCTGTCGCACCATGCCAAAATGCGTTGATATAATTTTGAAGTATGATGCAATCGCCCAGTGAAGAAACCGCACAATAGAGCGTCATATCATCAGCATACGGCGAGAGCGAGCAGTGTCTGATAACACGGTGAATGTTAACAAAATGTTAACGAGCAGAAGGCCCAGTGTCCAACCTTGACGTACCCTGATATCACAGCGAAAGGAGTGCAGGCCACGCCGTCTTAACTGACACAGTTGAACCTGCCTAATAAATAACGGCCGAACCAATCACAGAGGTCACTGGATATACCATATGTAGAGAATTTGCGAAGCAATGAGGCAAGGTTAGCAGCGCCGAAGACCTTGATGCAGTCGACATATAGTGTATCTACCTGTTGACGAGAGAGCACTGGAGGGCCGATACCGTTTAGAAAACATCCGATATATGATTTGTCTTCTCAACATCTCAAATGGCTCAGGTATCCTCCGTTTATCCGTTATCCTGTGGTTTCTCGATTAAGATTCCGGAATACCCCCCCCCCCCCCGGACATACTGTGAACAGTTTGGGCGAGATAGTATCTCGTTTTCGTACACCTTTTCAGATTGGAAATTTGTCACTCCCCTCTATTTTACTCCTGTATTTTCATGCTTCCATCACTGCTGCATGGTGTGCCGAACGGTTTCATAGTGTATAAACGGCAATTAACGGGGGTTATTCTACAGATTTTGGTATCACTTTCTTCACGGCGTGTTGGAGATCTACTATTCAGTAACGTTTTCTAATACCGTGCTCGCTGCGCTGCTGTAAATCTAGGCGGTCGGTTAACTTGCGAGGTTAAATATTACTTTGGTAAGCAGCTTGTATGCGACTGAGATGAGGCTCAGGGATCTTTCATTCTTAAGGTCGTTGGAATATCTGTTGTTGTGAATAAGAGTTATCTAAGCATTTTTTGAGGCGTTACTTCCGCCAAATTTGTTATTTAGTGGAAATGCACGGTTTTGCATGGTCGTGGCTGTAAGGGTACCGGACAAAGAATGCTACGAATTAAACAGTTAGCCAATCTTCACTGAGTTAACGCCGCGAAAGCTGAAGTTAACAGCGAAACTCCATGGCGTTCCCTTAATACAAGGCTTAACTCAATGGAACTTCTCAAACCAAGAACATGGATTCCTCTTGGCACGAATTCATTTTTTGGATGTTGTACTGCAAGCGCCATCCCCTGGAACGTTTTTGTTATTTTTGAATTTGTAATATTTCAACACGGGAGCAGTGCGAGCGCAATTTTTTCCGGCGAATTTTGTTTTTGCAATTGCGAAAACTTATTTATTTTTTTATTTACTTATTTGTTATGTTCGTTATTTTATTTCAATATTTATTTATTATACCTCTGTACCAAACATTTTGCAATTCCTACAATCTATTCAACACTTACGAATGTTTGCGTAATGCCTACGTTTGGGGTATTTTCTGTCAAAAAAGCACCAATTAATATATTTTCATTATTTTTAACTAATAAATATCGAAAAAGACGGTCATTTATAAGGTACGCAGGAAATCAACATTTGCCGACGGAAATTAAAAATTTTTTGGAAGAGGTATTGACATACCTTTATATTACGCAAAGTGCACAGAGAAAACATGTGCAAATCTACGGTGAGACAATGATAGTGTAGAAGCAGCCAAATATTCAATGGGGTACTCGTTGTTTTTGTCGACGTTTCGCAATAGGTGGAGAAGTCTACTTGTTTAAATTAGTTTCAGACAAATCAAGATAATATATAATGTGGTACCTTTATCTACAACGGCATCTCTTTTGAGCGTAAGTTACTTTGGCAGGCAAGGCTTGTCAAAAATGCGACTCATTCAGCGGCAGTAGCGGACAGATTATGCTTACAGGATAAGTTGGATAACCCACAATTGAGATGACATTTCTTGTATACTTATAACATTCCCTGTAGTATCTCGGGAATTTATACTTTTAAATGCCGTCGCAGAGGCCCACATATGGCGTTCTGTGTAACCTGTAGCAGTTCTTCTTGTTCCATCCTTATCTTTCGTAGCGTCATATCTTTTAAATATTCAATAGGAAAAGCATGAGCCAGAAGCCTCGTTATCGCAATTTGATAAGCGCGGTTTATCTACATTTTAAAATCTAATTTCAAGCTTCATTACTTCGCTATTTAATTCCTACATTGGTTCAAATATTACACCGAGCAACTAATTCTACTATTTCAGATTGCTCCTTTGCGACAATAAATAGGCCTCTACGAAATAAACAATTTCTTCTTACCGTTTCTACTACAATTCAACCAGTCACTCAGTGAAAAATGGGGGTGTCCTATAGCAGCCTGCAGTGAACAATACGCCCATATGCGAGCAACCTAGATATGCGGTAACCCACTGGAGAAACTGGTTGGAATGCTCCCTTGCAGCACCTAGCGACTGTAAATAGTTCGTTCATCCAGAACCCCGTTACACTGAGAGGGCGGCCGATTTGTAAAGTAGCATAGTCAAAATATTTTGTGGGCGGGATATACGCCAGCGGTAAAAAAGAAAGATATCCTAAGCGCAAACAAAACTTTGTTCACTTTTGGGCCATGTTTCCTGCCGAGCATGTTTTTAAATATGTAACAGAAGTAAAATTTTGAGGCATAATTTCATATCACGCATAATCGCAACCTGACCTCCTACACCAGGCATCCTCAATGTCTCTTACTGATTTTACTTTCGTCCCTGTTGAGTGACTGTTTCACCCGCCATACATAACCACTGTTAAGGCATTCTTTCCCCCAGTTGGCCTTGCACCGTTAACCTCCAACCATTAATCAATAAATGCAATTTTGGCTTTAATACACTCACATGCTTCTGCCCTTCCTATCTTCTAGCCTATCTTTTTGTTGTAAAAGTGACATGGGAGTCAAAAGTGGTGAAAAGCCGTGCGAGAACGGGATGCAGGGCTCAGAAAAATTTGGAGGTGTTCTGACACATGAACACCCTTCCTTGGCTACACCCATGATTCCTTGCTTTCAGGAATCGTTCAAAGGGTCCCGTGGTACGTTTTCCTGGCGGTTACACTGCACGGCGTGCAAACTACACCGGTTATGAATACAGCCGGAACTTCATACAAGAGATTATTTTTCTTGGTCCTTATGTGGATACATTTTAAGCAATCATTTATTTCACATGCAATTGGCCCATTTTGAGCTTGCGCCTATAAGTGCCTACATTAGGAATTTAAAGCCCAGAAAATCTCTTGTGTTAGATATTTGTTAGATATCACTTATTGAAATTTTTAAGTCTATGTTCTGCTGACACTGTTCTTGCTGGAGAATCCCGCAAATTAGAGCCTGTTGTTCACCGTGTGCGTGCAGCTTCGGCGCGCCGTACGTAAGACGCTGAGATGCAGGAAGCATTGCTAAAGCCGCCACCCTGACATGACGTTACACCGAAGAAGTGGGTGGCAAGCAGATCTTACCCAGAAACAACACAACCAAAGTAGCCGACGAGTGGGCATGACGTCAGCCTTGTACGTGGTTCGTTTTAACAGCAGAGAAATTTAAGATTTCAATTGCGCCGTATAGCGTTACTAGAAAAAAGTACCAAAAAACCCAGAGCGCACGTCAGAGTGCTCCTCTTAAGTAGGGTCGGCCGTAAGCTAGGCTTGAGCGTAGGCTGACGGCTGATCCACCTGAGGAGCTGAACTAATGAAAATGACAATAGAAAATACCGAGCGCCAGTGACCGGGCGCCTCGAGAACACTCTGCCCAGACTCCGTACACGATCTGTTTTGTGCTATTCTTTTCGCCAGTTAACGAGCCATCGCGCTAAAGTGGTGAGTGCGGACGTGGAGTACGCGGTTCTGACGCCGGGATCGCGAAGGAGGTTTGCGTGAGTTTGGCGGGTGCTTACGCGGTAAACTTTGCGACAGATATGAAAACCTGTGGACATAACGATCCTAGCCTGCTAGGTATGGAGAGGTTCCATCGGCAAGTGGAGAAATCAAAGCGAGTAGCAACGGACGGTTGCCGAGGAAGGGGGAGGGGCCGCCACCTCTGCTGTCTCCCCATCTCTCCACTACTAGTGCAAGCTCCCCCCTTTTTTTGTCGCGCTGTGTTGTCAGATCACGGCGAAATCTTTTGCTGACATGTTTTAAATTCGTAACGCCAATAAAAAAATTAGCAGTGTCTTAGCTCGGCTGCGCCAGGATATACTTAGCGTCAGCTAAGTTTCAGATGGTTATGAAGGGTGCTATTAAGCGTCTCCGACGCAGCGCCAGACTTGACTACGGCGCACCGGGTCGCATAGCTGGGCATGCGCTGCTCCACTGCGTCTGCCGCGGCTATGATGTCACTCCTCTGGAATGTGCAGATATGCAAGGAGCGCGCGGCAGCCTAGGCTATAGCCCGCCAACTTTGTGTCGTGTGACGTAACTGCCACTCGCGCATGACCAGCACAGCTTCCCAAGGGGGACAAAAACCTGCTGAACCTCGGCCAGTGCAGCTCACGCAACAATAACTGGCAACCCTCTTGCCAAATTGCAAATGTACACAACCTGGATTTGTGCCTTTGGCGCAATCTAGTTCGTTGACTTGAGTGGTTTTTTTTTCGAAACTGTAGCTAAATGTTTCGTAGTCGCATCACACAAGGAACAGTATTGGCATCACTATTCCCCTGTGAATATGAAAATATGCTCCAACAATATTTTTGCGAGTAATTAAGTATACTCTGATGGTATCATTTATTTTTAGCACTAACAACTGCTTCAGATTATGAAAACACATTTTCGGTAGTTAAAATAAAAGTATTCTTGCCGGTTGCTTGCTACTTAAACTTTACGTCAACTAACATTGTAACAAATCTTGTTAAAATTTTACGTACTCTCAAAGTTTTCCGTAATTGTATTAACAAATGTACAGGGAAAAAGACAATTAGGCACGCATATAAGCTACTGTTTTAAAAATACCCAGTTATCTTTTCTATGTTCATTCAGAGCGATATCAGGTTGGTCGATCTCTACTCATATGAAAGTCTTTGCGGAAGAATAACTGAAATACTGACATGGAAAGAATAAGGAATTTTTTTTTTACTCCTCGAAAGTTTATTTCCTAGGTTGAATAAAACTCCCGTCGAAATGAGAGCGGCAACCGCTCCCGAGAAGTGCTACAATTGTCTGAAGAGCAACCGTCAATTCGAAATTGCCTACGGGTTGCCCAAGAATGGTGTGGCTTTTGGATATGAAAATAACCACAAATATATCGAAGGGTGCTTTTGCTACCGACGTAAATCAATTTATTTTGCAGTTTCAAACTAATAGCAAACGTGTCGAATTAGGCTCTCTGTATAAGTACGCGTGACTCACGCTCCTCAGGAATCTAACGTGGGCAACGCATGTTACTGACAACGTCTTATCAGCTGTCGGAACAGTATGGTGCTAAAACGCCATTTTCGGAACTCGCCTGAAATGTCGTGTTTCTGGACATTACTCCCTTGTCAGGTAAAAATGAGAGTACGCATTCCTATTCGTAATTTACATCCTGAAGGTAGTGGTCTAATCAACGTTGTGTCATTGCCTCAACCTGGCATCAGTGAACTTTGTCTTGAATTTCTCCCTGCCCGCAACCCTTCTGCTCACTGTCTAGGCTGAGCAACTATTCTTAAAATGAAGTTATCCTCGCTAGTCATTGAGCAAAGGTGTGTTCGCCGGTGGGTAAAAAGCAAGGCAGAATCCCTCTAAATTAACATTATTGTTTTGGCTGGTTACTGACCGGAAGCGGTTTTCCCTTGGCATAAAAACTTAAAAAGGTTATGTTTAAGAACATGAGGAATAGCACCAGCGAGGATTGCCTTGCTTTCTGGGAGCAGTCGCTTGATTTTTACACAACAGGGACTGTGGGATCCGTCGACCCCAAGGACGAGACTCGACCGTCAAGGGGGGAGAGAAGCGGCCATTGAGGTCTGTCTTTAATAGAATGTCGAAGGGAAGAGGAGACAAAGAGGAAGAAACAGTGCATGCGCTCATGTGGCATGATACGATGACGATGCCAGCCAGGGAGGATTGGCCGAAGGCCATCAGGTCGATCAAGCTAGCTAGCCGCAGCAGGTTGATGGCGGTCGATGGCGATGGGGCTGGGATCTCAAAACGATTCTACAGGGACAACCGCTTCCGCACTGACTAGCACGAGTAGCTATAAATAATTACGAGTTACTCAGTCTAGCTAGTGATCAGGAGCGGTTTGCGAGCTGCGAAAAAAGAAATCAAGACACACTGCACGCACTCCAGGTGGCCACATTGATACAACGCTTTTTAGACCCCTACGGAAAGAAGGTTGTTCAAGCAGAGCATACGCTGTCTAATTAAACACGGATTAGAATTTCACCCTCTGAAGTCTAAACTGCTTCAAAACTGTGGGAATGATGGAACTATATTGACGTCGGCTTCCTAACGTCAGGTACCCAAGTTCGATGCCGTCTTGGGGAAGCTTTCCTTTCTTTCATTTCAGTTAGAAGTATCATCATCCTCAAATGGGGCTGGTTCGCAGTGCTTTTTTGCGCTAAATGCGCCACCAGTGAAAAATGGAAAGCTCGAATCTACAATACGCAATACGCAACTAGTACAGCAACAATACAGAACTCCTATAGCAGGAGGAAGGAACTGGAGACAGAGTATATGTTTATTTTTATTAGGCATACTGTTGGCCCGGAGGCTGTTACAGGGTGGGGTCAAAGCACAAATCGAAGAACAGCAAAATACATTAAACGAGGGAAATATAGAACGAGCGTCTTGCGAAGCCTGGCAGTTGTCTGGTTACGATGGGTAACATTTAAAGACGATTCCAACCAAGCTCTATAGATAAGTAGCAAAGGACGTTGCGTGGTGTCTAACGTTCTTATTCGGTGTATTCTTCATACTTACTGAGTGGCGTTTGACCAGAAGCTAATACACATTCACAACAAAAAATGACTAAGCTTTTGTGGGAAAGTATTGCACTTGATTAATGCATAGTACCTAAAAACATCGTTCTACCAGCCAAGGAATAAATAGCTACGAACTAGAAAGCTTTCTCGGCGTGGCGTTAGCGCCTTTGGTGGGCAGTAACCGATTGTGCACATTCCACCCGAGTCCGCTGTCATCATCTCCTTAAACTTTTGGTGCCCAATGTTGCTGAGCAGCAAGAACGAATATTTTTTCTTTCGCACTTTGTGGGCTTTTCTTTCCGAAATTCAACACCATCTGTTGACATACCAAGGATCAAGGACCTGCAAAAATACAACAAAGAGAGGGCAGCACGTACATCCAGTCTTGTTTATGTGTGTCAACTCTTATCGAGATCGTTGGCTCAATTGGCTAGTGACAGGTAAGCAAAATTCCGGAATTTCGCTGTTAATACAAAAGATAGGAATACAAAGTTTACGGTATTGCCTTCCCTTGAACGATAAATCATGCTTACCAAGGTAGCCTTCTTGTTCAGCTGATATATGGGCAGCCGTACCGAGTGTTCCCAAGTGCCCAGTGGGTCATTGTGTTCGTCCTCGTGAGCCAAACTTTTAAGCAAATCTTTACTACTTTCATCCACCCATTTCGAGGAGGATGCGCAAGGCGATTTTTTGACAGGAGACACACCCTCAGGGGACACAGCCCTCGAAGAACATCGCGTGATTTGCCGGGCAGGCTGTGGACACAACGCACAAAGCCACGTTTTCAATCGTTCTGCAGAGAAAGAGTAGCGACCACCGCAGCCAGTGCGGCAGAGGCAGCCGAATACCCCCGCAGCCTCCCATGCATGCGGCGCCGGGTCGCCTGGGGCAACGTGTTCGCCAGGAACGGCGTGTTCGCCATGAATGAATGGCGCGTTCGCCCGGCATCCTTTTGTGGGTGATCATTGCATGGAACCGAACAGCTATGAGACGTGATCGGCGATGAAGATAAATCAAAGGTTGACCAAGCGAAAAAAAGACTCATCCAGACTACGCCAAGCTTCTGCTTTGCATAACCAAGCTTAGCTGAGCTAAGCCGCCGCCATTTTTTCTGTCCTCATACTTCTGATATCCGAATTCGTTTTGTATCCTAACAATGTTTTCGCAATATTAAGAAAAATATAAAAGTTCCCCGCATACAAAGGTTAAGTTGGGTGAGGAGGGAAACCACTACGAGAAACACTTCTGTGATGGTACTATTGTTCAGGTGACGAGGTGGCCGCAGCCCTTAATCCAGGGTACACTTTAACGGGACTTGGTACATTCGCGGGCCTATTTTACGTCCCTAGCACAAAACATTCAGCAAATTCACACTTGGGTGGCACTCTGCGTAGACATTCTAGGGTTTTTAGGATCTAAATGGCATGTCTCCCGCCGTACCCACTGGACCTGCTTTTGACAGAGCCCTTCACTAGCTTGCTTGCACTAAAAGAACTTGCCAAATTTCTGAGCGGCGAACACCGTGACTTTTCTTATGGAATTCGATCATCGAGCTCTGCCCAATGAAAGCAAGCTTTTCTAGTACCTGTGCAGTTGAAGCATTCTTTTTCCTCACTGAAATGTGGACTGACGGTGGCACAACCCCAAATCGTATACATGGAGATGTTACCCCTTTGTCATAGCTTTTAAGCTTTTCTTAGTGTTTAAGCTCCCAGCCGTTCACAGGAATCTTTGGATATGGCAACACCTATCTGGCCTATTTTCGCGAAGAAAATATTGCTACTTTTCATATTCCGCCGCTTCTATTGGAGTTCAAAAATTTGTAGTAATATATGTTCCCAAAATCAATATAGAGTTAGCCTATGCTCGTCTGAGAAATAGTAGAGGACGCCTATATGTTTAAAGAACACTTTCAGAGCCGATTATATGCGCTAAAATCTTTATTTTTCGGTCACCTGTCTTGTTTCGGTCTCTAGGTATGCGAAAGAAGATTTTGAGAAGCAAACAGTAAGCCGACAGAATGGCCGCCACGCACACGCCTTTGCTTTTTCCACTGGCCTAGGTCAACAAAGCCCTGAGCGAAGAAAGAGAAGTTGCTCCAAATACTGGCGGCAGTTTTTACTATATATGATTTCCTACGTGACGAATTCCAACGCTTGATTTAGCCGAGATGGGGAGCGGGCGACGCTGCAGGAGATGAAGAGCGAAAAATAAACTAGCATCCCTTCGATGTCAAACGACTTCACGCTAGGGTTGCGTCGAATTCAGAAGACAAAGTTGAAGCTATGTTTCCAAGACAGCAGCAATCACATTTATCGCCTATCTTGTTTTCAGCCATCCTTTCGCTCCTGTTTAGCATCCACGTTGGCCAGACATCCCTTTCCCACATGTACTGTGGAGAACTGATGTGCAGCACGGCCACACCGTCGGGATCCAGGTAGTTGTAATATTTCGGTAATTTCTGCCTCTGCACCTTTATCACGGTAATGAACAGTGCTCACAGCAGCATTACTTAGAGCAGGTGTCCTACGGTATACGGTACTTAGAGCAGGTGTCCCCCATAACTCACCACGAGCGTCAACGTCCTCACGGCGCGTTTGTCTGAAATCGTTTCCATGTGGTGGCTGTGGCGCCTATCCACAACCAGGTGCTGAGGACGTGCTTACGGCGAAGCAAAAAGGACTGCCACCGAGATCACCAGCATTTCGTTCCAGACGAACACCTCTATGCGTCGGTGATACGTGATGAGTTCGTACTAAAACGCGTCCGATATAATGGGAGATAAGCGCAGTGAGTAACGTCCTAGGTGCACAAAAGTAGCGCAGCGAACTTGAGAATGTGGCTATGTAGGTAAGCAACAGCCTCCATACTAAGGGGGGCCCTCAAAAAAAGCCCCCCCCCCCCCCCCCCCCCACCAGAAAAGTAAACCTCGGGAAGCGCTCACGCTTGTTTGGCTGCGAGGTGTTCTACAAATGAAGCCCAAAGAAAAGCGTTAGTATTGGAAGTATTGCAGCCTTTGCGTTAAGCTTGAGTAGAGGCAGTGTGCAAGAAGCATGGATTCGAGCAACGAGTAGCCGGAGTGAGCGTGATATCATTGTTGCAGTAAAAATGCGGGACAACCGCCTTTCGCGATATACGTACGCACAGCCGTAATACCGCATGCTTTTAGGCGCGCGTCATCCTTTCATGGGGTCCGGGTAGATTCAATGCGTGCTCTTATGATGACCGCTTCATCGTCTAGCTGCAGGACAACTAACGAGGCAATGAACACAAAACCGACGTTGGACTTGTAGCGGCGTTTAAGTGGTAACGTTCTCTACTATCCAGTAGTTCTGCACGTAAGTGAGCACGAATATTTGCAGTACGAAATGACTTCTCATGGGTAGTTTTTTCTACTCAAAACGCATTTTCTCTTGCTTTTTATTACAAAAGCACCCTTCGGGCGAATAGGCTACAGTTCTTACCGTAAAGGGACACTGAAGTGATTTGTAAACATAGAAGGTGTAATAACGCAAATTGAAGTCGGGAGTCTCTAGGCAATCTTTCGGCCCCTCTCGCTGCGTGCTTGGGACTTGCTGTGGTAGAAACATTGACACAAAAATGCTGTCGTCCTGTCTGCCACATCCATGCTGATGTACTACGACGTTTCTCATGATGTCAAATCAAGATGGCTTGGCTTGACTGCGTACGGGTTGCCGACCCTACGACTGAATCAGTTGGCCCAGCGCTTATTCGGACGGCGGCCAGCGGGTCGTTGCAATTGGTTCGCTCTATTCAAACTTAGCCCCCTAACGTTTGTGCAGGAAGAATGTATGTTTAGTTTACTAGTTTGTAGACTGCATCAAGCTCCAAGTACGAGTCGCTCCATTCAACCGCGCATGCGAGGCTTCGCTGGTTGGTTCGCCAGTAGAAAATTCTTAAGCCACTTTATGGTGGGAGAAGGGTCAGCGAAAGTAATGTAGGTACTAAGCTGGTAAAATCAACGGAAACATTAATTCACCCAGAGAGCTTTTTCTCTTGGTTACCTAACACAGTGCTCAGCAGCACAACCACACATCTGCCAACGCTCTTCCCTCTAAGCAAAACAGTCACTTGACATAAGATATTGTGGACACCTCAGGGACGCATACCGCACAAAACGCTATAAAATGAATAGTCATTTAAGCTGCTTAAAATGCTAAAAGTAACCGAAAATGCCAAATGACAATATTTTATATACTGTATATATACGCTCCTGGCATTGCTTCATCCAAAGCGTAGAGCATACACGGGAACTATTTCGTGTAGAGATTGAACCCTGTAAGTTTCTGTCTGTGCCTAATGATTTAGTGTGTTTTCGAAAGTTTCAAAGCCACTGAGTCTGCAAAGTAGGGTTGACGGATTTCAGACGGCCTGGTAGACGGGTTGTCAAAGCACTAGGTATACAAATATGAAAGCCGCAAATTCGAGTCCCCGACAACGCATGTTTTTGTTTAAAGTTGATGTATTTTTGGGCAATGCTTTCTATATTACAACATTTTTTCGCTGTAACGTTCATTGCTCCACGAGTGAGTTCGCAACCACGGGCAGATGGACACTGAAGCGCTGACGAGTGCTCTTTGGCGATGGTGAATCAGGCGAACATTGTGAACAAGCACGAGCAGGCGAACAAGCACGAGCCAGGCGAGCTCCAAAAAGGGGGAATAGCGTATCACGTTCGAGTGTCTGCCATGACGGGCATGGCGTTCATCCACTGGGCACGCCTCAGCTTCTGATTGTTTGGAATTCAGGCCATGTTGGTAGGGCTATCTGACGCATTTTACAACCGAAAACACTGCAGAAGTGCGACATGCTGATCACTGAGATATCAAAAATGTCCATCCAATGATAACGCTGGACGCCAAAGTTGTTGCGTTTGGGAATCAAAAACGAAGCTGCTTTGAATTTTAATGTTGGATATTATCCAATCACGTAGCACCTTCTATTGACTTAACTGCAGTTAGTTGATGCAGCTGCTGCCAACCGCGGGTGGTATTTTTTCTTTTAGGATTCATAAAATGAGTACAACCGCATTACCCGATAAGCGATGATAAAAGTGTTTTTTTTTTTCAGGCTACGCAGTGCAAGCAAAAACAGTTTCTTCACAAATTCACCTCAGTCGCCTGTTAAGCTTCTTCAAAGAATCGTTAAAGGTAAGAAAACCTGGCAGATCAATAAAGGCGTACGTAAAAAATTTGGAGTCGGCAAGTCTTGAAACTATAGTACGACGTTGCCTGTAAGGGCATGGGTGCTTTACTGCGTACCCGTGTCATGGAATTCGCAGTAGAACAGGCTAAGCATCTCGAGCCGACAATTGTTAAATAAGCGGGACCCATCCTGCTCATCCACCGAGACCCCGTACGCACCGAGAGCATCCAAGTGTATGGCCTTCGAGGAAAGCGCATATTTTACGGTCGTACACTAAGCTTCATTGACGTTTTGCATATGAGATATGATGGCAAGGTATATAGACGTGTTGACAATTGGAACGCACCGTATGGCCCCAGTAGCTATAAGATTATTATCGTTTCATCACAAATTTGCCCAGTTTTTTTAGATGTGGGAGATGCGCAAGCATGTAGATCGCCCAGTCCTGGCGCTGCAAGCCAATCAGTTGCAGCACTAATGTGTACCTGTAATTGTCATTTAGTTGGCATGTTGCCGACTGCAGCTATTAATCAAGGCGTCTAGAAGCTTATAACGCGTAGATACTGCTCACCAGTGTTTTATAAAATTATCTAACGCACCAGCATTTTTTCCAGAGCACGACTGGGTGAGCCCATTCAAAAGAAGATAATTTATTCGCTACAAACCCTCTCAAGCTTGTTTGTATTGTTAATCAAATCAAAAAAATTTTATTCCCAGACCGTCTGGCCGTTACCCCAGCTATAACCGACCGCAGTAGCTTGACATAAGCCAGAGAACCGGGACAAGGTGCAGCGAACAGCGCATGACAACAACACTTACTCTAGAAAATATAAATCTTGTCGGACAGCACAATATTTGAAACAATGTCAAACGCCGTAGCACACAAATAGCAAAAGTACGGTAGGGCACATTTCAAGGGTACAAATGCTGTCCCATTTGGTATGCCGTGGTGTCCTATTTATGAAGTTTAAAACATATTAGGCTGGTTCCAGGCTATGGTTTCTCTATTGGTCCAGCCACGTAAGGTATATTGGACACCCCGCAGGATCAAGTCGGTGTAATAAGTAAAAAAAAATCATACCGCTCTTACCTCAGCAAACGAGGTCCAGAAACGAAGCTGTGGCGTGCCTCACCTCAATACCCGCATGTAGTGTACACAAACCAAAACATGTTTGCTAGTGATTTGCGACGATTGATAACACCTCCTTAAGGCAATCAACTGAGTAAAATTGGGAAGGATTAGAGTTTCTGTATAGAGGACCAACGTGGTGCTGCCCGTACCACTCCATGCATTTACAGCACGTGCAAATTCCGTGATATTGACAACTTCATTGGTAACTTCGCGTTTCTGAAGACTAAATAAAACACGGCGTAACATCAGGGACATGCTAGCCGCTATTTCTCATATAATGTTTCGGTAAAGTTTTGATATAACAAGAGTTAGTGATACCTTGTGCAATTATATTTCATCTGTATGTAAACGCCAATCACTACACTTGACGATAATTCCAGAATTTCTACACTTTTAGTTTTGGTAACTACATTTAAATAGTAAAAAACTGGGCGTACTAATAGAGTTGTCGTGGCGTCCAATTTTAGCAATTTCGTCGTAGATAATAACATTATACGCACAAGCTCAGGGGATTTGAAAAAATGGTAACATGACAATATTTATTGTCGACACAAAGCGTAGAGAAACGGTCATTCACGGTTATTGGAGAAATGGTCATGCAGTTTGGATGCAAAAATCTAGCTCAATGCGCCACTGAGCGCCGTGAAGGCGGAGGACGAGCGAAATTTGGCTGACACATAGATTTCGACAAAGGAAAAAACTCAGTAGCATGAGACGTACTTTTTGGCGGTACTGATGGTGCAGTCCTTAAAATACTCCGAAATGTACCTTAGCATATGGGCCGTGCTGATGTAATAATTAGTGGCAATTACGACCTGGCCCTGTTCTGGCAAGGTATGTTCCTTGTGGGTAATGTTCAATGTTCGGGTGAATTTTCCGCTGTAATTTAGGCAAAAAGGGTCTAAGGGAGTACTTATTCGGTGCAAACAATTTTAAGAGTGTTGGACTAAAAAATATTATCAGTTAAAAGGCCTGTGGGCAGGACTGAAGCCTGTCCGCATGCATTCGAGCGCCATAAACGAAGATGTACTTCAGCTCCTTCTTAATCTGCCTGCTGTAAAGAAGATATGCGGCCAGTTTTCCCTGTGCTAATCTAAAATTGCCTCAATCGCCCAAAAATGTCTCCTTCTCTATACGAGCACCTTTAACTTATAGCTGTACAATACAAAGTAAAGATACTGCTGGGTACAAAACGTGAAAAGTATTATGAAATTCGGATGACGGTTTGATTATCTCAAGGATATTTGCAGGGTGTCCAGAAGGCTACATAAAGGAAAAAGGTGGCGCTGGCTACCGCCGAGAACCACAAAGGAATTAATGTAAAGATCTACCAGCCATACCCCCAGGGCTATCAACTGCAAAAATAAAATGCAGAGAAAATTTTGGGGGATTCTTGGGAAACCTGAGACAATTAATGCTAAAACAAGGAAATGTAAAAACCTGCGCATTGGGTATGTTTCCCCGCTAAACGCAACATCACTGATTTTTCAGGTTCTCCGTCAGCAAAGGTAAAATTTCCTCCCCGGTGATATTCGCATCGCCTGCAGCCGCATATATGGAATCAAGCAAGCACAAATTACAAAAGCATCCTACGCACACATAAACAGCTGGCGACTCAAAAACACATCGAACATCATATTAGCGTGGCAGCCTTGACGAAGACTGCCAGTTCGATCAGGGCGCCGTAAACCAGCCACACAAGTAATTGAAACTCGTACAAAAAGAAGGAAGACTGTTTTTGTTAACGCAAAACCAGAAATACCCGAGACACTAATCATAAGCATCTTCACTATAAAACAGAGAAAATGTGTACAACGTAGTTGCATTGGGGGCTGTCGGTTTGACGTATGTATAGTTACCCCTGCTTTTGCGTATTTCTGCTTTCGTTGCCCTTGCAGCGCTCCATTGTGGGTAGTGAGTCTTTAGCAAACGGGGCAATGGGGGAGGGTCGGCGAGGCTGCGTTGATCGGGACTGGTGGTGTTGCGGCGACGGCGATCGGTTCAATATGGTGTTGGGACTGCTAAAGTTGGGCGGGTTGAAGTCAGGACGGGAAGGGAAGCAGTTTTGCAGTCATTGGAGTAGCGAAAGGGGGGTCGAGGACTGTAGTTGGCGTAGCCGTTGCGGAAGGACGGGATCCTTCGGTTGCGACAGTACCGGGCAATGTGGCCGACTCTAGAGCAACTGAACCAAATCGGTTTGTCATGTGTGGTACGCCCCTCAGCGGGGTTCCGGCGGGGGCAGCGTGGAGAAGGGTGGTCGATGTGGGGACCGGGAGACCTAAACTGCCGTTGTAAAATAGAGCCAATCGCTTACACACAGTGAAGGCCCAGGTGGGCTATTTCGTCGCGGACAATGGCCTGGATGGCGGAAAAGGTGTGGAGCTTGTTCCGATGCGGCCCGTATAGCACCGCAGTAGTAGGGGCCATAGCCTCCAGTTCTCAGCGCACGATTTTTGATATATATGCGGACGGTGGAAAGAGTTCTTGTAGGCGTGAAATACGGGCTTGTGGACTTCAATATTCATATGAATATGAACTGCTGTGTTCGGAAGCCTTGTGAAGCTGTGGGCGATACGGCGGGCTTTGTCCTCTTCAAATCGGCGACATTCCGTAATGATGGACCCTACTGTGGCACAGTCTTTGCACATACGAAGGTGGGATGCTTCATCCACAATGCCCTTCTGTAAGTGGCCTACTTTATCGGACTCCGCCGTGGTACTGTCAGCCTTCGAGCAAAGGGCCAAGACGTCCTGGATACAGGCGACGTAAGATTCGGTCGACGTCTGGGCGCGCGATGCGAGCTCCTTTCGGGAAGCAAGCTGATGGCCAGAGGCTTTGCAAATACCGCTCGCAGCTTCGTTTTTAACACCTCCCAACTGGTAATTTCGGCATCGTGTGTCTCAATCTACTGGCGAGCGGGATTTTCCTTTTTCAGGTAGAAAACCGCATCTGCCAGCATGATTGTATGCCCCCCCCCCCCCCCCCTCTGTGAACGCTGACACGCTCAAAGAGGCTCAGCCACTCGTCAACATAAACGTCTGTTCTGGTAAACAGGCCCGGCTCCTCAGGATAAGACAGGATGACGATGGGTGTCGTCGACGCGGTCGCTCTGTCGGTCCGCAGGGTGACATGAAGAACGGAGCGTCCCCTTCGAAGCTCTGTAGTGGGTGGAGCTGGTGGAGCACGCCCGGGTGAGTGTACGGGATGAGGTGTTGACGCGAACTCCACAACCTCCACCAAGGATGTTACGAGGCAAAGACACGTAAGTTGGAGCTATTTATAAATAACAATAAACTGGGAAGCACTGGTTAAGGCAGCAGCGTGAGTCCGGGGCCAAGCGTTGTCGTTCGGGTCGTCTTCCATCAGCGACGCAGTGCCCACCGCATGCTTGGCGCGAACAGGGTTTGCCGCGTCACAATATTATTATCGCACTACTTTTTTGTGACACTAAAACACAAATTGAAGTTCCTACAGTGCCACTGTGGTTGCACTCGATTTTTTTAGTTTTGTTTCTGCTGGTTGTTTTGTTTGAAATGTGTAGAGCAGCCATCTCGGCAAAATGAATTCTTTTTGCAAGCCAATGAGTCTAAAGCGGCAAGGTGACCATTTACCTTTTTGTAATTCGGTGTTGTTTTCTAGGTTGGCAGTAATACAATGATTGTACAATGCCGTTTGAACATATTTTTGTATTCTGATGTTACGTGTGTTCAATATTGTCTGGCGCTCATGTGCAGAGTTTTAGTTTTGAAAGAAACATGGCAATGAAGGCTTAGTAAAGATATCAGTGCATTAAGGGGTAACCACACGGAGCAAGAGCGACAATTTTCGTTCAAACAAAACTGCAAGATTGCAAGCTTTTTTTATATTCCTAACACAAGAAACATTGCATGCAATTTTAGCAAATTTATTGAAGATAGTCTATTTCTTCACACTGGCAGGCACAGCTGTGGTGAAATAAACTTCGGAAGCCAGACAATATTTCCTGTCTTATTTGCACTCGGGACCAAACCATTTCTTCTCTTTTGGTGCCCGTTTCAGTCCGACACAGGAGAAATGAAACCAGTTGTAGCTGCATGCCTGGTTGTCGCAAGCTACCATCTTGTCTGTGTCTGGTACACGACAGGAGCAGCACTCTACTGGGTCTTCTGGCTGTTCTTCACGACTTCCGCCATGGCTCGTGTATTATCGGCTGAGCAACTCGGGCCGGATGACATTCCGGGAAAACTGTCTTGCGGAAGAAAAAATCTTTCCGCAAAACTGATCATTGCGTCTCACTCTCTCAATGTGCAGCACATTTGGTCCCCACTCCACGAAGTCGCAAAAATGAACATGGCACACTGTTACTGTGTCTGAATTTGGTAGTAGTACACGTGATTGTCCAAAAGCTGAAATTTTCCATTAACGTAACACAGACATTAAAAGTTGGGGTGATATTATGAGCATTTTCAAGCAAAAATGGGCGCTTAAATTCCACGACACCTCTCCCGCAGCAGCTGCAGCAGATCATGGCGTCTGGTGTTGCGCCGTTGAACGGGTAAGCAGCACTTAGGTGGAGTCCAGACCTGTGGTACTCGAAGTTCTGGTGCTTTGTAGCTTTTTGGCTTTGTAAGCCTCGAAAGCGTCTTGCTCATGCTCCAAGCCCCACATGACGGCAGGAACTCTGAGGGAATTTTTTTCGGGGTAGCAAACCCATTTTACCAGCGATAAGCTAGCACGTTGCGCACTCGTGTGGCACACACCTTACATCACTGAAGCTGTCACACTGCCAGCACGGTAAAGGAACCAGTCTGGTGAGTTACTTTGCTGCCTTGTCGCAGCCTCAACTACTTTCATCGTGTCCTCCCTGATGAAAAAAGTGGACGGAAGGTCGTCGGTCTTCTTCAAAAGCGCGTCGAGGCTGTCTTCCAAGTTCTTTTCTCGATACAACTTCCTGAAGTGGGCAGGGTGTGTTTTAACAGGCTCCTGGAAGCTTTCGCAGCACTCTGGAAGGACAGAAAAAACTGCAGCTATGACATCTGTCCTCTGAAATACTCTGTACAGGTCGCCACACTCCTTTTAGGTTGCTGGTGGGGTGTCCACTCGTATTTTTTATTCGTTCACAGCTGAACTGCTGTTGTTAATGATGTCTTCCAGTTTTCGCTTCTTCCCCATCGATGAAGTGAAGTTTATGTCCTTTAGCCTCTTGAATTGTACCTTCTCAACGTACGCAGGAAGCCATCTGTTCATTTTTGAGGTGCAGTGCGTAGCGTGTTTTATCTTTACACCTGTTTCAGATGCATAAAGGCCAGCTCCAACATGAGAACGGGCCTCACCTGCTCCTGCCATACAGGTGCAATGAGCAGTGAGCAGAACCTAGTTTTTCTTACAGAAAATCCACACATTCACAGTCTCGTCCCGCAAACTTTGTGAATGTTTCAACTTCAAGAAAAAAAAGGCAATGCAGAAAGTTTTCTCGGCCACATCTCTGCGCGAGCGCTCGTCATTGTTGATCGTGTACCAAAACGGTAAAAGCAAAAGCGACGAGTTGTTCTAGCGCGACCGTTTCTATTTCGAGAGCTCCTTGCAAGATTTCCGAACCGACGAAATACGTAGTAAAAAAAATCCCGGCTGCTTACCTCTCCAAGCAGAAGCACTTTGTCGTCTTGCAGCTGTTTCACCGACAGGGAGTTTACGCACCCGCTCTTGAACTGATTGTCCGCTTCAGTTGATTTTAAAGCTTTCACCTCTTTCAGTGTGAGGTAGGTTGCAGAGAACACCAAGTAGTTGAGGATGTCGCCGTAACTAATCTCTGGAAAACAAGTCCACATCGCCTGCCATGTCCATGCCCAGTGTCTGCATGAATGGGTCTTCGTTGTCGCACAGACGCACCTTTTCTGCAAACGGCACGCGTGCAGGCACCGGAAGGCCCGAGTGGTAGGTCGCCTTTGAAGGTTTTGTGCTCGCTACCAGCGGCATGCCGCATGAAAAGCACGAAACGCGACTAGCTCAGCAGCAAACGCGAGTGCTCTCCGAACTGCTCACGCCCCACTGCCGGCACCACTGCACCAATATGGCTGCAGAAGTGCGAGCGGTCGAGAGTGTCGTCACGTGCAAGCCATGTATTTTGGCATCGCAAATTTGTTTTTCGATTACTAAAACAGCTCAAAGATTCAACCTAGCACTTATTCCACTTTTCCTGACTTCACCACAACGAAAATAAATAGGTTTTATAAAATAAGCAATGCCATGGTATGGTTTCTAGAAAATAAATCTGTTACTCTGTGAAAAAGGCTCAGCTCCTAGAGCAGCGTCCATTCAAGACTGAATCCAACAAAAGAGATTTAGATGGGAGCGGTCACGCAACGGAGAAATCGGTCAGAGCGCCCTATGGTTGTCTCCCAGCGACTGTAGGTAGTTCGTTTATCTACATGTCCATCCCACTTAGATCGCACGAAATTCATTACTTGCAGGAAAGTTCAGGGTGTTCTGCTGCACATGTTTAACATGGTGGCCCTGCACGATGCAGCAAACGACAACGGTTATGAGTGGAGCTGGAACCTCAGGCAAAATGTGTATATTTCTCTTGAGTCCGTTTCAATCCGTCTTGACATGGAATCATGAATTAAGGGAGTGGAAACGTTTTAAGCTATCCTACATTGCGTCTTGAAGGACGAGGGATTCATAACGCGACAGACTCATGTTCGATTCCGACCACGGAAGCATTTAATATTTCTCCACTTCCCCACAATATTCGCCATTGTCAAAAAAAGTTGTCTTTGCTGCAGGGTGTTTTCGGAGGACAACCGACGAAATAAATAAATTTCTGAAAGCTTTGCATTTAAAATATTTACTGGTAATAAATTGATTGTTCGATTGTTTGTATTGTTTAACGCACCGGCACAACGCAGGTGATGAGGCGCGCCGTAAATAAGAGTTCCGGATTATATTTCACTAACGGCTGATCTTTAACCTGCGCCGAAATCTGGTACACACGGGTATTTTTGCTCATTGCCTCTATCAGAACAGCGGCTGCCGTGGCCGGGAATCAAACCCACGACATCGTGCTCAGCAGCACAGCCTCTTAGCCATGATTCCACCGCGCCGGTTCCCTGGTAACAACTCAGCCGCTCCAGAATGCGAGACGTGGTTTCACTATTTTGGTGCCGTCATAGCGCGACTAATAAGTATACTTAATTATACTCGAGCCGAATATTTATGTAAGCACATCACGCAAGAGGCAAGGCACATATCATTATTTTGTTGTGACAGTGGAAATAGGCTCAAATATTAGTTTGTAAAGGAGGAGTGTGTGTGTGTTTAAGGTATATTCCCTTTAAGCAGTAACTTGTTTTGTTTGATCAAAAACGTTTACAGTGTTTGGATTAAAGACATTTTGCGTTTTTACTTTCCATTAAGAACACTTCATGAATTTACAGTTGTTAAAAAATGTGTTGCAAATATTTTGGTTAGCCCAACGCTTTTGCAACGCGCTAAGTTACTTTAAGAGGAACACAAATCATGAACACCAACACGAAGCACCATTAAGATACTATATTTTCGCGCCGGAAGAACTCTACAGTAGAAGCGGTGTGGTGACCTGTTTGGCTGGATTTGGAATGCGGTCGTTGTTGTCTGGCGCACTCCGCTATTGAGGCTCAGCAGTACCGGAGCAAAAAATTGATGTATGGCCTTTAAAGTACTTTCAAAAACGCAATATTAGTGATTGAGTTACTTTCTAGTAATTCAGTGACCCTTTTCTCTTATACGCATGAGAGGCCACCATGGCAATAGGGGTCACGCCGGCGAAGTGTAGGAATATATTCCAAGTTTGGTTATATTGAAGCTGCATTATGAATGAGTTTGAAACAGATGAGTGGGGACAATTACTGTCTAAATGGCTCCGGTAAGAAGATGGTGGGCATCACGTCCTTTCTAGCCTATTTGTGAGTTTCAGAGCTCCATGATAAGTGTCAAAAATGCGAAGGATTACCTAATGTATTTTGGAAATGCTCGTATGAATACTCCAGAAACTGTATTGCTAAGCACCAAGCAGCAGGCATCTACATGCGTAAATGTCCTTCTGACAACATACTTCGTACTTACTCATCTGGGAAATACGGCACTATGCCTGCCTTGAGCATCCTCAAGGAGTTCTTATTGGGTAGAACTCCGGTCACGTAAATAAGCCATGCGTTGCAATTGTGGAGTATGAGAGGTCGAGATACTAAAGTACGACGTTGCTTGCCAGGACGTGGCTGATTTACTCCATACTGTTGTCATAAATTCGCAGTTGGATAGAGGAAGCATATAGAGCGCAGTATTATTAAACGACCAAGATGCATTTTGCGCATCCAAGCAGAAGTCATGCGAACTTACAGTCCCCAAGTTAAACGCTTTGACGGAAGATGTATTATTCAAAGCCGTACACAAAGCTTCAAAAACTCTCGCTTATTAGATAAAATGTGGAGGTATACAGGAGCCGTGTGAATGGCAACGAACTGTTACTGCCCCAGTAGCTACAACTCCATTACCATTTGCCAAATGCCTGCACAGTTTCCTGCGTTGCGGGAGAGGCCTAAGATGTCGCTTGACCCAACCACTTGCTGGAAGCCGATAAGTTTGAGGCTAATGGTGACCTTAATTTTTTTTTAGTTCGCATACGGCCAAAACTGCCGTGCACCAAGTATGTGTGATCTGGTAAAAGGTAGATACTCCTGGGGTATGTTTTACACAAAACGTATAAAGCATCAGCAACATTTTCCTTAATACAACGTGAGAACCCCATTGGGCCACGTTTCTGGCTCGCCACAAACCCTTAGACACGTTAGGTAGCCATAATCAAGGTTAAAATAATTTTCAGATATACATGTTGTCCTTCGTCTTCCTCTCTCGATGATGCCATGAACAGTACTTTGAGAACCCTGGAGGAAAATGTCAGAAGTAAATAAAAATCATACTGCCCTAAAATCTCTAAGAAGTTGTCGGAACAGCCCAAAGGTACGACGACAAGGTGTAAACGCTACAAAGCGCAGACAAGCAACACACGTTTATTGCACAAAATTAGTTAAATACAAAATTATCTTGCAACAAATGACAGAAACAGCGAAAATGAAAACAAAACACATAGAAATTTCAAGCCCTCACTAGAGCTCACGTGCTGTGACCAGATGCAAAGGCAATTTCTTCGTCAGTTAACAAAAGGTAGCCCACACACGTGTTTTTGTCAAAATATACCTCCTACGCTTCAATGATCTCCCGTGTCATTTGGTTGTTACATTTATAAATTGTGGAGCATTTTCTGATATCACAATAACAACCACAATCTTCAAAATGTGCGCATAGATGTCTATTGTCTCAATTTTTCACGTTATTACGATGCTTGCGCAATCTGTCATTGACATATCGTCCTGTCTTTGCGATGTACTTTTTCTTCCACTTGTTCAGCGGTATTTAACAAACAACGCCATCCAAGCAGGCCACGAACTTCGTGCGATGCTTGGCGCTACACCTTCCAGACATGACGCGGCCCTAATTATCTTCGTTGCAAAGCTTGGACAGCTTCTTTGGGGCAGAGAATAGGGCGTTGACGCTAGCGCATTTACCAATCTTCTTCAGATTATACCAAATCATGTGAATGTGAGGGATAGTAATGGTTTTTTTCTTCTGTCTCTTTTGAAGCATCTTGCCTCTGTCCTTCATCATTCACCTGTTTCAGAGCATTCTCAGCTACCGAAGTCTGTAATTGTAGCAAAAAGCCGGCGGCAGTCAGCAGAGCCACCTGACCATGAAGGTTGGCTTGCATTAGGTGAATAAGACTTGTTAAGTGCTTTCGAGACACACAACTTCACTATCACGCTTTACGAGTTTAGAATGGGCAGAGTGACGCGGGAGTATAGGCTTCAAACAACGAGGCTCATAACCCCAACAGATATTGTCTTAGTAGAAATGCAGTAGAAGATCAAGGAATCTAATGCGGTCATCAGTCAGGGTTTCATGCGTTACACAAAGCGGTTTGTAAGAACTCTAATATGCTGTCAAAATGTCCGAAACGGCACTTTCCATGCGTTCTTTTGTGCCTCGTTCCTTTTCGCTGTTCGGAGAATGCTGTACCAACAGGCCCAAGCTCATACCTTTGTTAATTTCATTTCTTCTACAAAGGGCCCTTTTTAATGTTCCTCTCTTCAAGCCTGCGCTCTGGTTTCTCTTACCACCTTGGCGACCATCGTGCTCTTTCACTGGGTTTCTGCATCCGTCATCGCATACTGCCTCCCGACGTCCACACGCTGTTCGGCAGATTCTGCCGTCTGATGGAGATAGGAACAGGTTCTTCCGGATTCTCCGTTTCTGAATGGGAGCATAAGGCTCGCTTTTACCGCGACGGGACTCTACCTACCACTGCAAAAGCTTGAACTTCCATGCGCCTCCAAACGGTACCGTGAATCCAGCTCCATTGCCGACTGGAATAAGCAGTTCATGATTCAAAAGACGTTGTGCCAACTACGGCACATGCTGCCGAGAAAACAACCACCTGTGAACCACAGAGTTTACGTACTAGGTGAGACCCTAATTCCGCCTGATGTGCCTCAGGTTTTGGGCCGTGGGCCGACATTCGCTGTGGCACCAAGTAAGACCGTGCCCGAACTTGTATCGCTAGTGAGGCAAGTATTCAGGAGGGTCCCGGATTCCGAACAAAACGTTGCATTTCGGATGGTATGGACGTCCTGGCTCGACAGAAACCTGTTCCCCCCATGGTGTTTCAAACAAACCATGTCTTACCTGAAAGAAAACTCTTTGTACCTACTGACAGATGAAGAGGAAGTTGGCTTTGCCAGATTACCGAGAGATATTTTCCTAGCGAAAGCACGTGATGCCATTGATTCTTCGTTTTGTTGTAAGTATGGCGTGCGGCTATCTAATATCAAATCGAATGCCAACAAGTTGTGCAACTATTTGATATGGTGTAGCGTCTTAAAGAGCATAGAAAAGAGTTTAAGTGACAGCCTCCGTATGTTTCTCACTGTTAAAACACACAAACTAGACAGCTCGCGTCACGTAATCGCCTCTAAAAACTATTCTTGGCAAAAGTTCTTGGCGCTATACCTCAAACGTAATCTTGACATTCTTGCAGTTGACGGTTCCTGTCTGATAAAAAGTTTCTCTGAAGCCATTGCTTATCTTAAAGATATCAGCAACAGTATGCTGTCGGCCTGTTTTGTGGACATAAAATATCTGCATTTTCATAGTCCTCCCAAAGAGCTGCTTTATTTTGTGTAGAAACATGCATTGATGCTTATGGGGCTACTTTGTTTCAGAATACTTCAGGCATCCCTGTTTATAAGTTCTTAGAGTTGCTTGAGTTCTACATGTACCATCTCCACTTAGGAAAGCAAAATATACCTTCAGAAGAAAGGCATCTGTATAGGGATTTGCCTGGCTCCTGTCCTGAGATACCTGTTTCTAGCCTCCCGTGACAGGAGTGTCGCCATTTGCCTGCGGATATGCAAAGTAGTTGAGAAATTCAGGTACGTCGATGACTACCTGCTGCTCATTAAAACCACAAAAGAACGCTTGGAAGGTGCCGTTTCGGATATTTTCATGTTATTTCAGAGTTCTTTCCAACTGCTTTGTGTAACGGAGAAAGCCCTGACTGATGACAGCATTATATTCCTGGATTTTTTCCTGCATTTCTAAGATGACCATATCAGTTGGGCTGATCAGGTTCATTGTTTGAACCCATATAACCGTATCATTCTGCCTATTTCAAATTGGTAAAGCGTCGGATCGTGAAGCGCTGTTTCTCTAATGCACTTAACAAATCTTGTATTCACCTAATGCAAGCCACACTTTATGGACACGCGGCTGGCTGACTGCCGCCGGCTATCCCCTACAAATACAGACTTAGGTAGCTGAGAATGTTCTAAAAGAGGTGAAAGATGAACGGCACACGCAAGATGATCAGAAAGAGAGAGATAATAGAAAAATCACTACTATTCCACACATTTACACGATTTCGCATTGTATGAAGGAGATTGGAAAACGCGCTAACGTCAACATCCTATTCTCTGCTCCAAAGAAGCTATCCAAGCTTTGCAACAAAGTAATGAGGGCCGCGTCAAGTCTGGTACGTGTAGCACCAAGCACAGCACGCCATTCGTGCCCTGCTAGGATGGCGTGGTTTATTCCATACCGCTGAACATATGCAAGAAAAACGGCATCGGAAATACAGGAAGATGTGTCAATGACAGATTCAGCGAGTATCGCAATAACGTGGAAACTAGCAATAACGGACATCTATGCGCACATTGTATTGATTGTGGTTGTTATCCTGACCTCAGAAGATGCTCCATATTTTATGAAGTTAACAAAGTAGCATGCAGTCGAAAAGTGGCAAAGCACGCAGTCGCGAGTCGCAGGTTTGCTTTTGTAATATAATCAGCGGCGCCAACCGATATTTCGCCTGTTAGGTGGTGTGTTGTAGAGAGCTGTACTTGTTGGTGCACAGATTGAGCTGTTCCCAGAAAACGTGGCTTTGTGTTGCATCAAGGCTTAAGTTCTTCCGCAGAAATGTTTGATGAATGGGCAGAAAAATCCTCAGGAGGATCTCTAGCATAACGAATGCCTTCCGGAAAGAGTGGAGGAAGTTGCATCTTTTTTTTCATGTCCACAGACAGTGTTGATTGGTCTCGATTGCCAAAGTGACAGAGTTTTTCTAACTTCAGCGAAACTTTTGTGGGGCGCACTGACCACGCTTTGGGAAAGAAAGACGGAATCTTTGGCTGGCAGGGCAAATACTCCAGTTATTCGGACCATATTTTGCGACGTCTGCAAGTTTCTTCCTCTTTTGGGCGTCCATGAGTGTGTTATCAGCTGAAGAAACGGGAGTTGTGGAAAATTAGGCGAACCAAAATAAAGGGGAATGCGAAAAGGTATTAACTGTAGTGCACATGTCGAAATGGGGGGTTCAGGATTCACACATGGAAGGAGAGAAAGGTATTGAGTGCAGAGTAGATGTCGAATAGGGGTGTTGAGACCTCACAGATGAACGAAGAGAACGTTAAAAAAGCAGCACGACGTAGAGTCGCCCAGCTTTCCAAAGTCAACCTACTTAGACTGCTCTTTCTCCTCCGCCTGAACTCCTAGGGCCTACTGCAACATGGGAGCTCCGAAACGTACCTGAGGCTCGTGGTAGCATCTAGTGGCACCGCTGGCTGCCGGTGGAGTCGAAGCGGAGTTTCCGAATGCGCTGTTTTAAGACTTTTTTTCAGTCCTGTCCTCCCAACCGTGGATTTTGTAGGTACTGTCACCGACCAAAAACGAAGCGAGAGGTTGATTGCGGGCGCGGAAAGGACCTTGATGAGCTTCTTGCCGAATTTTACTTCTGACGTTGGATTCCTCTAAAGCGCGGTCGTAAACATTCAGAAGAACCGAGCGGCCTACGGCTGCGTGGTGCTTGCAGCGTTTGCTGCGACGATAGCGTTAGGTTTTTTGCTGGGGCTAACGGTAGAGACTTATAAGGTGAGGGTTGTCTCCCGAGCTCACATAGGCTCGCGGTTTCACTCGCGTTCAAACTGCCACACGTATTATCTTTATGTTACGGGTTATCCGGCGTGCTGGCACATTTTATGTTCAACACGGTCCCACTAACTTTATTGTGGCACGTTTTTATCCCTTTCGGTGAACTAGAAAACAAATGGTGCGGAACGGCCGAGTTTAAGGGCGGGCAGAGAAAAGGTATTATTACTTTATCTCAGTTCATGCAGACTGATGGCTAGTTGCTCAGAGGACTGCTCGTCCGAGCAGTAGGAGTACGCGGAAAACCCAATGCGAGATCCTGCTTAACACCACTCAGGGCACAGCCCAAATAGTTATGGTGGGGCGACAATACCCGTGCATTCTAAGAGAATATGTCGACACCTTCAGGAATTTTATTATTGCGGTAAATGCGCCTTCGTGTGCAGTTAATATTGTAACTGCTATTATGCAGCACAAAAAGTCTTAAATTATACGTTTGATCACCTGGACCCAGAGATTCTGAGGTCGGGGTGTTATTTCTCGTCAAAACAAAATTTAGCACTGACGCTGTGATAGCGTGGTCTCATAACCAAAGAGTGAAAAGTACAGGAAAACTGCGCTTTCTAGCGGCACACGAAGAATATGTTGGTTAAAACTGTCAGTTCGGGCTTAAGGGGACACTGAAGTGATATGTAAACATTGCTGGATTACTAGCGCAAATTGTAGTGCGGAGTCCCCAGGCCATGTTTCGACCACTCTAGGCGCGTTTACGCGATTATATTTAGTAGAAAAATAATTCGAAAATGCTGTCCTCCTCTCTTTACGCTTGCCCATTTTCTGTGGCGTTTTCGTGTGACGTCGGAAGGAGCCGAGCTCGCAATTGGCTGCGCTACTGCACGGCTCCCCGGCCTTCAGGCAGAGTCAGTAGGCCCAGCGTTTCATCCGCCGGCCGCCGACGGGTCGTCCCAATTCGTTCGCTCAGTTGAAACGAAGCCAGGACACGGTTGTGAATGGAAGACTGTGCCTTTGTTTACTTGGTTAGTTTGTACACTGTATCTAGCTCCGAGTCAAGGTCGCTTCACACAAGCGCTACACAAGCGCACATGCGACGCTTCGCTGACTGGTACGCCAGTAGGAAAATATAAGGCCTCTTGAACGCAGGGGAAGAGTCAGCGAAGTCAATGTAGGTAGTAATGAAATAAAATCAACTGATATTTTTACCGCACAGCGTAAAACTAGCGTGCGGGATGCACTTTTTTGCGCTGGGCGAAGAAGCACAGCGGTCTGCAGCACGACTACGCATCTGTGAACGCTTTTCCGTCTAAGAAATGCAATTGCTAGACGTGATATATTGCGGAAACTTGGGGGGATGCTTACTGCACGAGCGCAAAACAACAAATAGTCACCTAAGCTGCTTGAAATGCCAAAACTAAATAAAAGTGTAAACTGGTCATACAACATATACCTTATATTACCAAGGTCCGCAAAGCCCGCCCCGTGGTCGAGAAGTCTAAAGCGCTGGGTATGTCGTTGCAAGTATTTTGCAAGTCTCGAGTTCGAATCACCGCGGGTGCGTGCTTTTTTTTTATAAGTTAACGTTTTCGTTTTCCGCAGATGTTTTCTATACTGAGTTCACCTTTTTTTGGGCCGCAACGTTCATTGCTCCACGAACTAGTTCACAGAACGCACGCAGGCTGGCAATGGCGCGCTAGTGAGTTCTCGTTGGCGTGCTGTTGCCATAAGCACCGACTGCTTGTGGGCAGTGGATACAGGCCAGAATCAACAGACCCTTGCTTGGCCTGGTGCGAACACGCTTTCTACGATACAGGCATTAGTGAGGTATGCTCCAAATATGGGGGGGAAAGCGCATGGCATTTGAGCGTCTGGGGGACGCGGAGGGCGTTCATGCACTTCGTAGGCCTCGGCTAGTGAATTCTACGATTCCAAGCCGTCCTTGGAGGCTTATCTTACGCATTTTACAGCCGACAACATGGCAGAAGCGCGGTACGATGATTACTGAGATACTGAGAATGCCCAACCAATAACGCCATCGGTTGTGCTTTACAGAACCGAAACCGAAACTTGTTTGATTGCTACCCTTGGGCATCGTCCAATCACGGTGCCCCCTCCTCCCAACGTCACAGCTTTAGTTGGTGCGGCCGCCGCAAACCGCGCATAGTAGTTTTTCTTCTTTCGCGCTGTGTAAAATAATTACCGATTTCTCAACCGGATAAACGATGAAAAGTGGGCTAATTTGAGCCAGTCTACGCAGTGCAAGCAAAAACGGGAGCTTGATCAAATTCACTTCAGTGTCCCTTTAAAGATTTCACTGCACACGCACAAAAGTAACTTCAGTAGAATAACCACGTGCTTCATGTTATGCTCAGTGATGTCAATGCTATCCCCAAGTTAACGTTTCTTTTGTGAAGGATGAATATTTCATATCCCGCGCTGGCGGCGCATATGGTCCGCATGTAAATACTTCGAATTTCACAATTTAGATATTTTTTGGGATTGTGTTTGCGATTGGCCACCGTTATTAGTTTTTGTGGGATGTGTTTCAATCTTCCATAATTCAAATTGATAATTTCCAGCCGAGATGTCTCTCAGTTTCATTTGAACCATTGTCAGCACCCAAGCATGAAATGAACAACTGGTTTCTGCACCGTATTCCAGATTAAGAATATTAACAATGATTCCTTGCAATCGGCTTGGTGACGCCAGAATTGAATCGATGGTAATTTCTGAGTAGTGAATTGTTTGCAACGACTTCCATTGGAATCCTTTGGAACGCTGCGTTTAAATATGGCTTTGTTCTACCACTTTGAAAAAGATGTCGTATCTGTTGTGCTTTCCGATAAGTAAAATTGTTGCCAGGTGAAAATGTCGACATACGGTTGTATTGCGCTCAAAGCAATTCCAGGTATGCCCACAAGTGTAGAGACATAGAAGCATGGAATCAGAGCCCATTCAAACAAAAAACTCTTCACAAGGCCCCACTTATTCCTGTGTTTTTTTTACCATTGTGCACCACCATTTACTCAATGGCACCAACAAATCGGTATCCCGTAGCAAATAAGGATGGCTGCGGAACCAGTAATACTGCGCAGGCTTTTATCTCTCTTAATTCGGTAAATCTGCAATATTTCAGACGATTTTTTTTGTGGAATTGTAATCTGAGACGCGATAATATTTCTTCTTAGAAGACGTATGCTTGTTGTCGGAGTAGGTACTCAGTATGCCTAAGTTTTAGTCTTCAAAACTTATCTGTAGTGTTTTACTGCCTGATAGTGGCACTGTAAAAAATAAGACAAAAAGCCATGGCGTCTAACTGATTATAACATGTGATATGTCTCCGGGAGGTTCCATTTCACATTTCATCTTTCAGCTTGCCCTAGAGAGGGAGCTGAGGTTTTTAAACTATGCCAAGGTGATGCAAAACGACTCAAAAAAGTCCTACCAGCATTGGGGATGCTGTCATCCTTATATGATCCATCTTACACACTCGTCGATACGTACCACTGGCCAACGCCCATAAAAAGCGCCCTAATTTTTATGTGGAGTAAATGTTTTGTAAGAACTGAATTTTTGAGGGGCAACCTTAACCCCTCCATGCTGGTAATACTTAGTTTTAAAATGAATTCAAATCCACAGCGTCAACCAAAAAGAGTGAATACAACTGTGAAATCCGCTGCCGGAAAGACAGAAAGGGTTCTGTTGGCACGAGGCCCCTCTAGAGGAGGAATAACATTTATTTTTTAAGGGAAAGGGGAGGGGGAAAGGAGAGTGGGTGGTGGCCTCAGTCCAGGCCGCCTTCAGGCTCCCCAGCAGCCCTCGCCCGGGAGATCAGGTACTCCTGATCCTCGAGGTGGAAGCTGGTCAGCCTGTGCTCCCACTGGTCCAATGTAGGGGATGGAATTGGGTTAGGATGTTTGGCGCACTCCCATACGAGGTGATAGGTGGTGTTTGGTGTATTGCATGTTGTGCAGTTGTAGGGAAAAGCAATTGGTGAAATATGATGCAAAATTGCCATGTTGTAGTAAGTCTGTGTTCGGATTCTTTGCCAGATTCGAGAGTCTTGTGTATTGAGTGATGGTTGAGGAGGAGGGTAAAGGAGGCGCCCCTGGCGATAATGATATAAGATGTCCGTGTATGTTTTTGGGACTGACTGGCTGGGCGAGGCGATTGGAGGTGTGTCGTCGGCCTCCCTTGGGAATGCCCGGTGTAAAATGTCGCGGGCAGCGGCGTGAACCGCCTCATTCCCCGGGAGGGAGGCATGACAAGGCGTCCAAACAATGTGAATGGTCGGGAGAGTTTTGGCGTGTTTTAGTAGTTTGAGCGCTGCAGAGATATTCGTCCTGATAGGTAATGCCGGCACGCCTGTTGAGAGTCGGTAATGACTATAATAATTTGCTTTTTGCTGGAGGTGGCCGCTAGGGCGATGGCTGTCTCTTCTGCGACATCGGTGTCGGTTGTTAAGACTGTTGCAGCTGAGATTGAAGTCCCTTCGGAACCCACGACCACTGCAACGTGGGCCTGGCGGTGGGGATTTCTTGCGACGTCTGTATAATATACATCCGGGTTGTCGGTGAATTTATTGCTTAAGTATCTTATTCTCGCCTGTCTTCTCCCTTTGTTGTATTCCAGGTGCATGTGTCTTGGAATGGGGGTTACTTTGATGTTGGTTCGTATGTTTAATGGGATCCGGGCAGGCGCGTTAGATGGTGCAGGGATGGGGTAGCCCAGTTTGTCCAGAACCACCCGGCCCATTGGAGTTAGAGCTAGTCGATTTAGTTGGCTTGCTCGTTGCGCTTCCAGAATTTCGCTCAAGGTGTTATGGAGTCCAAGCTTGAGTAGGTTGTCTGTAGGTGTAAAAGCTGGAAGTCCCAGGGCCAGCTTATACGATTTCCGAATTAGGGCATCTATTTTAGAGTGTTCCTTCGGGCGTAGTTGGACGTATTGGGTGCCGTAGGCGATGCGGCTGGTCAGAAGTGCTTGGACGATGCAGCAGGTGTCCTGTTCTTTAAGACCGCTCTGCTGGGTGCAGATCCGTCGGATTAAGTGCATCATCTGCATGACCATGGTGTTAAGTTGTGGTAGTAAGTCGTTACCGGAGCCGTCTGCATGAAATGGCACTCCCCCAAATGCGAAGTGATGTGGACTATGATGGTACCGGGCTGGACGCGATGCTGACGGTTGGGTCGGGCGTTGGGTTGGGGTGGTCTACCTCGTGTGCGTGCCCGAAGGACAGTAAAGCTGACTTGGTAGGGCGCACGCAAGGCCCCGTCTTTCCAAGTACTCCGTCACGCAGTCTATGGCCTGTTGAAGCCTGTCCTGCTGTTCTCCAGCTGATCCCGTGTTCGTCCAGATTGTAAGATCATCGGCGTAAAAGGCGTGATGTAGTTCGGGGATCTCTGAAAGCTAGGAAGGCAGTTGAAGCAGGGCAATATTAAATAGTAAGGGAGAAATTACGGGGCCTTGAGGGGTGCCTTTCGACGGCGTTGAGAATTTGCCCGTTTGTATTGGACCCAGTCGAATTTTAGCGGTACGGCCAGACAGGAACGCTCGTACAAAGTTGTACGTCGCTTCTCCGCAGTTGGTGTCTCGGAGTCCTTGGAGGATCGCTTCGTGGGTGACGTTGTCTAAGGCGCCTTGAAGGTTTAAAGCCAGGATGGTACTGGGGGTGGTTTTGCTGAGGTTGTCTATAATTTGTTCTTTCAGCTGCAGCAATACGTCCTGGGTAGACAGATGGCCGCGGAATCCGCCCTCTAGACGGATTTGAACATGTTTCCGCGATTTATCACATCTGGTAATACTTTATTTTGTCAATTTTATCTGTGGCAGGTTTCACTTGTGGACATCGTTGGCCGGTGCTTTGTGTGGGGCGACGCGAAGAAACTGGTATGTGGCAAAAGGCTCGGAGAAATTGTCTGGCTACAACCGCACCGATCGGTTGAAAAAGCATGCTGTGTGTTTGCGTGTTTTGCGGAGAGGACATTATGTATCCGTCGGCATTTTTGCGATTGCTAGGCTTCGTTCAAGTAGTAGTATTACGTGCCGCTATCGATAAAATCTCATACGCTATGAAAATGCTACGCGATTATGCTAAAAAAACTACACTAGATTGACTAACGCGCACTTGCGGCTTTAAAGCGAAGTCAAAAGTTCACCTGGAGGCTATTCTATAGACCCGTATTGTTTTATAAAAATGTTGTTTTATATATGAAAACATTTTTCTAATTTTTAGTGAATAAAAATTTTAGTTAAATTTAAATTTGTGTAAATTTCCTGATCGATTTTTTTTCTTCATTTAATTCATTAAGTAGAGACTTAAAACAACCGTACAAAATTCGTAGTTAATTTGTTCGACCAATGTATAGGTCGTAAACAATGCACATGGCAGACATAGTGCGGTGTGATTTGCTAGGTGCATTTTTGAACGATGCTTATTTACGTTTGGCTTGAGCTGGCGCATCAACGTTTGGATTTGTCACAAGCAATGTTTGAAGGCCTTGAGCCGTGTAGACGGAATATTTATTGCTGCAACCGCCATGAAACGCTTGTCGATTCATGACTGAGTGACGTTCTAATGCTCAGTAAAGCTACAAGAGAGAATGTTTACTTATTTAGTCTGACATTCTGCTGTTCTATAGGATGCCTTTCTGACAACCAGAAATCTTTCAAAAAGCTACCTGAAAGAGGGTAACGTTTTTGGGCATTATGTATAGTATTTGCGGCTGCTTGGATAATTTTTATTTACGCCCATTAATAAAACCTAATTACAAAACTTAACTTTCTACATCTACTTTTTGATTACTATTTCTACTATAAACGCATTATTTTTATATAAAGCTCTAATGCTCATGTTACTCTGTCTCGGGGAAGTGTTCTATAAATATTGCGTATTTAGAAGTCAAATTCTTAGCGTTGACGTTTGCATCTAGCCATGAAATGGCGGGTATACGAAATTATTCTCGAACCAACCGAAATGCTCATAAATGTGGTTGAAAAATGTTATCCTCTTCGGCATTTTTTGAAGTGATTTTTTATGTTAACAAAAGCATTTTACAGTGCAGAAGAATGTCGCCTTAAGTAAGAAAAATACTCGTTTTCAATAAGGGTTTGGATAATCGCCCGACACAAATGGGAAGCGTGAGCCCTTAGCGTGAAAACGCACCGCGCCTGATACAAGCGTACAAAAACATTGGTCGGCTAGGGAGATCCGTATGCCTGTCAGTCACGCGGCCCCTCCCCAAGCTATGCAATCCCATCCCAACAAATACATTATGGCAAGCGATAAACCAGCACTGGGAACAGATTCTGTAATAAAGTGCTCGCCAAAACCTTTCTGGAAAGGGTAAGCAGATATTGCAGGGAAAAGCTCGCCCAGTCGAAACTATTTCGATTCGACGAGTTGTGCAGGGACATGCAACATTAGATAAAAAAATATACTCCTACGCCACAGTATAACGGCGGCCTTGGTTGAACGCAAGGGAGAGCTATTAAATTACCGTGTCGCTAAAGCAGTACAGAGCGTAGAACAGTGATTAAACAGTACTGATGGAGACGGTTGCTTGCATCAGGGTTGCTTCGTGTGGTGTAGGATTTTAATTTTGAAAGCTTAGCTTTCCTTTATCAATGTTTATCGACAGATTGGTAGTTGATTTTAAAGCAAAGCTTAACCAATGTCGTTAAGCGGTTTCAGCGCCACCGTTTTTAGGCTTCAGTGACCGCAGCTGAGCCGACACGCCAGGCCGAGGTCCGTAGACGACCATGTTCCCCGCTGACGCCGCTGCGCAGGCTTGGAGGATGCACTCTCCTGGGCTTTGTCGCGGTTTGACCTAATGGAACCCTCGTGCATGCGAGATTGGCCATGGAGGCGAGCGAGTCCCAGCCGTCTTCTCCGAGCGGGGCGCGGCAGCTGGAGACTTTCACCTATCGTCGGCAAGCGCCGTCTTGCCACTCGGCGGATGTCTTCGGGCGAACCGTTCGGTTTGAAAAACACCGGACCAGGTCCCCCAAACGTCAAAAAAAGGAAGCCTTTGGACGATTAACATAATTAAACCGAAATCAACTGTTATCTAAATGAAACCGCGCTTAAACGGGGCTAAGCAAACCTTTCGCTTTGTATATCCAGTGTTAGCTGAGCCAAGGTGCTAATACAATTGCTGTTGCCTTAACACTATTGTGTTGAAGATGTTGCCTTGGTACTTTCCCGTCAGGCCTGTAAGACTTTAGCGGTGGATGCGCGATTGGGCAGCGTTCATTGTCTTATATTTCTTTATTTGTGTATTTATTTAGCATTATACTCCGAGGCCGAATACTATTGCAGAGTGGGGGTATTTCATTGAATAAGGCATGGTAAATGTGGCGAGCAACAATACAGCCTTATTATGATTACAAGAATAATTTCAGCGTCGGAGGATAAAAACGCATTATATTGATCCTGCTTATACAATGTTTCTTGGAAAAGACGGCTGTCATTATTAGCAACAATTTTAACCGTTAGGTAATTCCGTTCATAAAACGTGCTTGCCTTTTTTTTGTATTGGGAATAAATACCACCTTTCGGCAAAGGTTTTCGCTCTAATTCAATGACCCAGCACGACTGAAAACATCAAACGTAAGAGATAGCACCCCTAGTAAGCCTAACCGAACGTAAGCCCACTCGGCAGTTACTCTGGCAGCGTAGTCGCTTCTTTCGAGCTGAAGGCGGCAGACTTGTTTTGGGGAATTTCACATCAGGGTGGCAGCTTTAGAACGTGTTGTTGCCTCTTGGCGTGTTTGGCAGGGAGCGGGGATAACCTTCCAAGCGGTGGATGAGAAACTCCATATTTCCAGAATATGAAGCGAGAACTGTTTTAGTAAACCATGACCTAGAAAAACTTTAAAAGTCACATGTAATCTCGACATGGCATTTTAAGTGCTAGAAAGCCGATATACGCGCTAATAATGGAGACCAAAACGTTTTTTAATTGAAGGGGAGGGCTATTGAAGGTGAAATACCTGACTGCTTAATTTTTTAGACTTTTAGAGTTCTAGCTGATATGTTCAAAAGGCTTGCTAAAGACGCCAGAAAAGAATACGCATCTTTCGCAAAAATTTCGGTAATATACCCAACCAATTTTCCTTGCTGCAAATTGCCGTGCCCACCCGCCATCACGTGCAGATGGTGCGCTTGTTGGTTTGGCGTGCTCACGGGTTAGCGGGACTCCGTACTTACGGACTCCGTACGGACTCCTGTCGTTAAAAGCTTTGCTTTCCAACAACCTTCACAGCGTGGACTGGAGAGAATTTTATTTTAGCACGGCTGTAGTGGTATTTTTGAAGCAGCAAGTGGTACTGATTCATTCCATCAGGGAAAATTAGCGGAAAGTTTTTTTTTTGAAACGGCGTGTCGCTGTTAATGGAAGCAGTGAGGAGTGCAAAGTCGTGGGCAAAAGGTTTGAGAGACACTAAGGAAAAATGTCGTGTAACGAACCACGCATTTTGCTCGAGCGTTCTGCAATAGGCGTACCAGGTGCGATCCTGGCACGAATCCCGACGCCCATCTGGTGACGCCTGCTGACGCTCGTTTAATTTAGTCAGGTGAGCACAAAACCGAAGTGGTGTCTTGTTATTTTCGGTTATTATTATATGCGTTACGCTAAGACAAAGCTTTCTCGTTTATAGAATGGTGCTTTTGTGTTTTACAAACAGGTGCGCAGCATTCTAATCCACAACAGGCCTTCCAGGCAGAACGCTAAAAATATTTTGTGCTTGAAATTTTGGCCGTTTTACCTAATATATGTTCATGTCCGTTCGTTGTGCCGCTGCTATTTATAGGCGATAACTTAGAGTTTCCTTGCGCGCGGTCAGCAGCTCAGCAATCACATCCAACACAAAACCTATAAAACTAGTTGACCAGTCTGTTTCATTACAGTGAAGCTAGTACCCCAGGAAGAACAGGAAGTGTGTCCCAAAACGCCTCATATATGGCCGCTTTTGTGAATGTCCGGCCAGCATCCAGGTTCTGGCAGCCACCTAGCATACGCTGAACAGCCAACATCTGGCCACCAGCACTTCGGTATTTCTCGTGCCGCCCGTGTTCAGACACACAACTGCTGGTACTCCACTGCCAGATTCTGAGTTTACTTTATGAATTCGTTCATTCAAGGGGGAACCGCGCATCTGGTGACAGAATTTTTGGTTTCTTTGAGCAACCGGTGTTATAAATCAGGCAGGCCGACGTACGGCCCCAGAATGTACGTTTTCCTTTCGGTAAGCAGTCTTCGACCGAAATACAGCGAGCGAACAGACCCAAATTGCAGTCATCTCTCGTTAATCTGGGCACTTCCGTTCCCCACAAAAATCTTCCGTAATGTGAGTCATCTGTAGTAGCGAATGACGGTCAAAAACACAAACAACGAGAAATGATCGTTGAAGGAGGCCAATGCGTCTTCATTGGAGTTTTTTGCACCGAGCAGCTAAGACCTTCGACAGCTCCCTCCCTTCGGATCTCCCTCTTCCATAGCACAGCTTTCACGTATTGAACAGGTGCTGTAGACGTCTCGGTGTTCAATTTGCACATTTCCTTTTTCATCTGAGCGGAAACCTCGGTCTGTTAACGCTTACCCCCCGCTATTGCGTCTTCTGAAGTTGCCAGACACATTAGACAAAGAAAGCCAGAGTACCGTACAAGATTTCCTGTTCTGCGCAACGAATAGTGGCACGAACTGTTATCGTTGTTATCTTTTCCTGAGCCTCAGGACTGGCTCTTTTTGGCTTACTTCGCGCCGGGTTATCTTGTTTGATGGGGAAAGAGTGACACCCTGCATACCCTCTGGTGTTCGCTGAAAACGAATGTTTTCGGTCTAATTCGATGGCACTTGAGGGAAGAGCGCTCCGAGAGAAATGCATGCTTCGGCTTTGTATACTTCAGTCAACAGTGAATTGTAGTACGCACTGCGGCTGTTTTCGGGCGGCAGAGAAATGGAAAAACCTGTGCTTTCCCAAAAAACCACGCAAACACAGAAGCAAAGGAACCCCTGCTTGGCGCCATCTTGCGGCAATATTATAACAATAATGAAGATGATGAGAACGACGACGGATATAATGATGCTGAAAAAGATGGTGCTTCTGAACATTGACTATACAAATGTTAGGAAGGGTAGAGCGAAGAAGGGTCTAACTCTTGTAAAAACGTCCCGACCAAAGTGCCCAAATTCTAGCATGATTCAATCGACTTCTTGCAGTGTAGACTCAATGTCGTACGTATGTGAGAGTTGTTTTTCTGCTGCTCATTGTACACTCTGAACAACTGATAATTGATTCAGTTCGGACGGTCCATACTTCTATGTTTGCATAACCCCATATAGCGATATCGCAATTGCGAATCGGCCCAGCCTTTCGAAAACTTAAACGTAAGCCTTTGCTTTTTACGATAAAATGTTACTGGAAAGTCGCGACCACTAGTTAAGGGGGAACTGCTCAAGAGCGCTGATTACGAAATTCCAGGAGGTAATTGGTAGTCCACGTCCCGACGAATATATGTGTAACTGGAGTGATAATTACGAGTGAGCAATTTTTCCATTTATGAATAACTAAGTTGAATATATGCCCAATGGTTTCCCAAAATAATGAAATCGAACCGGACATTTATCATTGTTAATCGTTTCTTACCTGGCACGCAAGTTGCGTGAATAACCAATTTTATTAATCATGGTGTCACGCAGTTGCTGTGCCAGGAAAAAACAATAAAAGAGGTTATCGACTCACCAACAACGCACTTTTAACTGCTGCTACCACGCCTAAAAATGAAGCACAGCTTTTAAGAGGTGACGTGTCAATGCATGCCAGAGACGGAAAACACATAAAACAGAACTCTTCGGTCCTTTTTTTTGATGCTGCTATGTAGCAACATTGCAGTGCTTGCACCACCCGTATCTGATCGAACTACATTGTCATTATGTCGCTGCGCTAGGAAACTGAAGAGAGAAAAATTAGCAGTGGGTTAGCTCAACTATGCCCGGATATACGTAGCGTGAGCTCAGGTTTAGCTGGCTATTCTCAGCCTTCCTGGTTGTCTAGGATTAGCTTGATTATCATGCTTACTGCTGCTTCAATTGCGCACACACGGTATACACATTTTTTGACACATGTATATTTATCGAGCGGCTCCGACGCAGCGTCAGCAATCGACCCAGAGCTAAGATGGTTCCAAAGGCGCACGCCGGTGTTACTGTGACAGACGAGCCATCGGTCCCACAACCGGCTTCACTTCGCATCATCATCAAGTGGAACGAGCCGCCACGTGCGGAACGGAGGTCGGCGGAGGCGCTGGGAGCGTGGGGTGTGTGAGAGCGACGTGCAGTGAGCAACGTTCTGGGCGCCGTGTGACGTAACTGCTCTTCGCGCATGGGCAGCACGGCTCTCCAGGAGCCACGCGATACTCCGCAACCTATGCAAGTGTAGCTCACGCTTCAAAAAAATTTTTTTCACATGTACAATCACGTCTATGTTAACACCGTAAAACGACTATTGTCTTCGTCCGCCCTGCGCCGCAACTGTCTCTTATCTTCCCTTCCATCTGTCGCGGTTTCCTCGTAGTTTGTCTATCCTGCACGAAAGAAAATACAGTGGACTTTTTCTAAGATAGATTAAATTTTTCCGGGTTTTGTTGCTCGGGCGCCATTTATTTGTCCCTTCCCCTTTTTATTAGACGTTTATTGCCCCCCCCCTCCCGGTGTAGGCTTGACAAAGAGCCTTTTTGTATTAAGTGGCTAACATGAGATTATTAATCGGTTTTAATTTCCATCGGAAAAGTAAGCCAAACATCTGTTTTCAAACGAATGAACACTGCAAGTGGCAGTGTTTTTTTCTTTGCTGACAAATAAGCTGACCTCTTCACTTTGCTAAACCATGTTTGAAAGTGCAAAATTTAGCAGTAGATTCTTTTTTTTTGGAAATGTTTTGCTTGTATGAACTCATTTTTGTAAATCGCTTTTCGTTTGTTCGGTGGATGAATCGAATGACAGCTCAGGTGCACATATAGACATAATGCCTCCAAGACCGACCAAAATTTTTGTTTTCAAGTGGCCTAAGCAACACTATTCTCTTCAAAAAATAGTTATGTGATGTTTCCCATACAAAAGTGGAAATTCTAACGACCTTGGGAGTGCCCACGCATTCAATGTTTTTGGTATTAAACGACATTCACACACAGCATGAAAACATAAGGTAGGTGTGATGAGCGGGGCAAATGGCTGAAAATATGTCGATGTGGTTGAATACAACGGTCATATAGACCATGTAATTTCCAGAACGTATTGGTATGCAGTAATGCGTTGCAGTTTCTAGTGTCGCCGTGAGGGACGAGGCACATTTTGATGACCGAACTGTGTACAGTTTATGTACTGGAATAGTTATAAAGCATATACAAGGGACAAGAACTAGCTTTTAGTGGAGCTTAGAATCTTGCCGGGGTCGTTCCAGCGCAGGCGGAAGTGTACCCACGATCGCTCGATCCAGCCTCTCACCCCAAAATTTAGCATTGGAGATGTAATGAATGGGACACAACAAAAACAATTCATACCTTGTTTCACCATACTTGGATAGCTCGAATGTATCCAATGTCATGTACTGTGGCATATGTTTTAACTGCTCTCCATGGTACACAGGTAGAATTGATGGAGCCCTCTGGGCAACGACGATGACAGTCGCACAAAAAGCTTCTTCTTGTAGGATTCTGTGGTTGGCCAAAAACACACTGCGTGTGTGCTACTCTACCCCTTTTAAAAAATACCCACTGCCGCTCTGTGGTGTGGACTGAATAGACTAACCGTTTGGGATTAGGGCGTTCGGCGCGAATCGGTACCTGTTCCTTGGCTTTCGCTTCGACCATGAGTTCTCGCTAAACCAGTTTAGATCAGGTCGTCTGTTAGACGAGGCTGTCTAAAATCACCTCTATGGTTGAACCTGTGCAATGAACCTTTTACCGTCGGGTACAGCAGAGCCCATGGAAATAAATTTCTTTCCTATGCGGATAACATTGCCTGATTTTATACTGACAAGCGTAGCGTTCAAGAAGCACTTATGTTGAGTAAGGAAGTCTGTGATATGTGTAGAGCGGCCATGAACATGAAGAAAGCAAAGGGGTTTTGGTTTGGGCAGTGGGCAAGAAAACCTCCCAAATTTATAGGTATTCGTTGAGACAATACGCCGCTGGAATAGCTTGGGGTGCCCTTACATAAAAGAAGGTCCACAGTGGTCGCCAGCTCTCACGCATGTCAAGCGCGTCTCGCAGGAATAGAGAGGCCGACAACTTTTTGCATTTTCCGTGCAGAAGTCTGCAATGACTTCTTAGTAGCAAAGCTTGTTTACATGTTTCAGGTAGTATATAGCGCACGGGCAAAATTCTCGTCTCTGCAAAGAGTACCTGCAACTTTTGTGAGTGAGGGGGTGAATTGGAGACAATGGGCGGGGATAATTTGTTTCTTCCTTCGGTGTCTGGGGGTAGTGGGTAATGCATTTTTTGTGCAAAACTTACATTCCAGTTTTTTTTCTAGTAGTCAGCAGGTCACACGCGTTTACGTGCTATTGCTGAAAACCGCATACTTGAACCTTTATCTTCTCTCCTTGTTTTTACAGGTGAAGTTAACGGAAATCTGCCATGGGATTTCTAAATAAAATTATGTATACTTTTCATTTCCGTAACGCACTGCTTTTGCCGGAGTATCTGTGTACCTTTCAAGAAATGCTCTGGGGAGCACGTTACATGATAACTGTACTCAGTTTTAGTCATTCAAGAAACTTTGGGAGGAGCACGTTAAATGATAATCTCTTCTCAGTTCCTGTTGAACGCCAGCCGTTATTTAGGGACCATAAGAACAATGTTTTAGACCATGTCAACCGGGTGTGCGTGTGCCGAAATGCCAAAACGTTTTCTTGAGGCTTCATTCGCTACGGCTTCCAGGTGGAAAATGGTTGCGTGACGGATGGATTTTTTTCCCTTAGTCATAAATTTCTCCTTGGGCAGTATACATTACAAGATGTTTACTCGCTCTCTCTCCACGCCATTCTGTGTTCTGTGCCGTGACGCGGTGTTTTCCGGACACTTTTTGGAGCCTACATGAGGATATGACTGACATCACCCCGTACAGAATTCACTCTAGGACATTTGAAGATGTAAATCGGGTTCCCTGTGACGTTTTTTTTGGCTAGGAATGTTTGTCTTATGGGAGTGCCGTATGAAAGAACGCCATTCGGAAACGCCTAGGCCAACCGAGTGAATTTTGCAGGACCAGGCATCGCAAGTGGGGAGTGGTTATGATGCTCAAAGAGACCCACCAGAGTGGCTGCATCTTTTGGATGCATACATATGCTTGCCTGAGACAGAGGTGCCTCCTCGGTGCTGTATTTTTGTTTTGATACCGTATCATAATTTCGATATGTGTATTTGTCTAAAATGGGAACCCATAAAAAAAATACTGGCGAAATAGAGCAATTGAATAGACGCCGTCTTCATAACGCCGGGGACGCAGAATTTTTCCTTTCTTTCACGTCACCCGCGATCATTCACCGACATCGTGAGAGAAAGCGTGCATTATTGCAAGGCGTATTGTCGTACAAAGGCATCAGTTAGGGCGCTAAGGCTTTGCTTTAATATATCTCCTCAATGTAAGCCTTTAACCTCTTCTCTTATTGATTAAATGATGGTGATGGCATTACGTATGAGAACGTGCACCCGTATAGATATCTTTGGTCAATCTCCTGCATCCGTAGCTACGATAGCGAGGAGATTGGTATGAACCGAGTGCAGAAGGTATTTATTAGCTGCAGGTTTTATTCTCAATATTTAAGAAGCAGAAACCAATTGTTCCCTCATCAGACAGTGAAGGCGGGGTGTGACATTCCTTGTCTCTACTGTGTACTTCGCATTATTAAACTCACTATAACGCGCGCTGTAAACCAAGACCATGGATTATTCAGTGTGAAGTGTAAATAGCGGAGGAGTCATATAATAAAACACAAACGACTCCTTATGCTGTTTGGCTTTGCGACAAAAATTCAAAGATTATTGACTAGGAGTTGATGATGATAATGAATAATTGTTTTTGTCAAGCTTGTGCAGATTTTGTGGCACCGCCCGGTGGGAAGCTTCCCTATTCCGGGGTAATGTGAACTCGACTGGCGGTCCGTTACAACACGCAGATTGCTCTGGTGAAACCTCACGTCTCATCAAAGTAAAAAGCCTACCTTTTTTTATCATGTCAGAATGGCAGAGTGGGATACAAGTAGGCTTCTTTATACGAAGTTCTATATTCGGTTCCGTCCAAAGAAAGAATTGTCTTCTTTTGCCGAGGTTGATGTGCCTTTGTCGAATCCCATAATCAGCGTGTGCACTCCCACGGTGTAAGGTAGGTTTTCCTACACTGCGTTTTTTTTGCGGTCGCCAACAGGGAGCCAACAAATGATTCCCTTTAAACCTTTTCACACACTGGGTAAAAGAAATACAATTGAATTACGAGTAACGCCACCCAAATGATCCCGGTCTGTGGGCGACGTGCTTATATAGTAAGTAAAAAAGCACGAACAGATTTAGCCCCACAATATTTAATCCGAGGGCAAAATATTCAGCCCCGTTCAATCAATCATGTTGTTTCCGTATACACTACTCATAAGGAGCACAAAGTAGTCCTCCGGTCCTTGCTTTGAACTTTCGCACAGCTTCCTGCATGTCACAAATCGGCGGCAATAATATTGGTCGCTAAGGAGCTGTATTGATCAGATTATGCGCCAATAGGGGCGCAGCTGTCAACAGAGAGCGCTAACGAGACTACAAACTTTAACGCGAAATGCCAAGGTACGTGTTTCCGATAGGCTCATCGTGACAGCCTGATAGCAATGACTCAGAAGGAACACTGCACAACCCAATAAGAAACGAGACAAGGAATAAAAGGTGTGTGGGAGAGCGCGAGTGCCACATTTTAAGTGTGGTTGCGGAGTGGTTCCGATGCTGGCACGTACCCTGAAATTAGGTTTCATTATAGCATTCTTGTAACTGCACTCAACCGCGTCTGTGCAAAGAATTTACTGGGCAGTACTGCTCAAGCAATAATCAGAGAAACCACTAAAACCGATGTGGCGCAGTTAAATGTCTTCCAAGTATGTTCGTGACAAATATGTTGCTTGCGTTTGCTTGACTCACTTACACCATAAGTGATTGAGAAATATGACTGTTTCTACGAACCAGAACCATCGTCATTCAGTGACTGCTGGAAACATTTCTTGTATTCTATGGACAACTTTTAAGCGGGCTTCCCTGTGAGGCCTGCGTAGCACACAGTTAGGGTCGTAGATTGTAACACTAACTCTTCGGTTGCAGGCCATAGGATTTCAATTTTTTTAAAACATAAAGCAATTTTTTCACGACAATATCTTCTCCTACGTATTATGCACAATGTTTTTTCAACATCAGGACAGTTCGTATCTTTTGTGTGCGGTGGGCCATCAACATGTTTATTATTTATTCGATACTTTGAGTGCGCCGTGAAGAAGGCGACCAGGCGAAGTGTCCGTCCAGGCTCAAAGTATGGAGTGATAAACGTTTATAGGCCATCTTTGCCTCCTTGGTAACTGTTGAAAGAGTAACGAACTGGATTAGCAACAAAGCTGACTGATCATTCTTGTTTTAGTCCCCCTACGATTACACCAAGTGCACCAAGAACGCTGCGCAAATCTACAATGAGCCAAGAACGGTGCAGAAACTACAAAGGAGTCAACTGTGAATTGGTTTTTATCTCTTTCTCTTTGTTGCCACCAGCTGAATATGTGTTTAATAAACCGTTTCGGGAGAACCTAGATTATATTCGGTTACATCTCAACGAACATATCTTTGGAGGCGTAAAATAATTGGGGAGGTCTAGGTTGCAGAAAAATTGACATCAAATCAATGCCAGTGGCGTTCTAAGTTTGCATATACGGCTGTTTCAATGGCCGAGAAAAAAAGTGAACTGCGGTGTATACTTATACAATTCCAGCACTATCTCAGCAGGCTATATTTTAAGTACTGACGCAGAGCAACACATGAGCTGCCCTTAATAGCCTGTAGTGGTCCTACGTCTTCGGTGTTTTCTTTCTTAGCGTCGTCTATCTGTTACAATGCCTTACGACTAGCCTGAGCCGACCGGTTGTTGTTGAAGTGCCAAAACACCGGTTCATAATTATTTTTAAAAGTCTTTGGCATCGCAAATTTGTTTTTTGATGACTAAAGAGCTCAAAGATTCCACCTAGCCACCTATTTTGCTATTCCTGATTTAAGCACAACGACAAATAATAGGTTTTAGAAGATCAGCAAAACCTTGGTAGGCTTTCCAGATAATTCAACCTGGTACTCTGTGAAAAACGCTCAGCTCCTATAGCAGCCTGCACCCAAGACAGAATCCAACACACGAGAATCAGACTGGCGCGGTCACGCAACGGAGAAATCGGTCAGAGCTCACTATGATTGTCCGCCACCGACTGTCGATAGTTCGTTTACCCACATGTCCATCACACTTAGTTTGCAGGCAATTTATTACTTGCAGGAATGTTCAGGGCATTCAGCTGCACATGTTTATCATGGTTGTTCAGGGCGTTCAGATGCACATGTTTATCATGGTGGCCCTGCACGACTCAGCAAACGACAATGGCTATGAGTAGATCTGGAGACTCAGGCAAAATGCGTATATTTCTCTCGCGTCCGTTTCGACCCTTTTTGATATGTAAGCATAAATGAGGGAGTGGAGACATTTTAAGCAATCCTTCTTTACGCCTTGAAGGGCACATTTTGAGAATGCGCCTAGAAGCGTCTATATAAGCTTTACAGTGTTCAAAAGGGCCACTTCTTCGATCATCATCATCGTTATCACCAGCCTATCTACGCCCTCTGCATGGCAAAAGCCTCTCCCATTACCCCCGATTACCCCAATCTTGTGCCAACTGTGACCAATTTATCCCTGCAAACGTCTTGAACTCATCTGCCCATCTCACTTTCTGCCGCCCCTGCAACGCTTGCCTTCTCTAGGGATACACTCGGGTACCCTTAATGACCAGTGGTTATCTTCCCTTCGCATTACATGCCCGGCAAACGTCAATTTCTTCTCCTTAATCTCTACTAATATGTCATTACTACGCGTTCTTCTCTGACCCACTCCGCTCTCTTCTTGACCCTTATTATTACACCTATCATTTTCCGCTCCATTGCCCGCTGTGTCGTTCTCTATTTAGGTTGCATCCTCTTAGTGAGCCTCCAAGTTTCTGCCCAGTATTTCAGTTGCAGTAAGATGCAGCTGTCATACACTTTCTACTTCAGTAACCATGTTAGATTGCCATTCATTATCTGAGAATGTCTGCCATGTGCAATCTACCCCATTCTGATCATTTTATTTATTTCTTCCTCATGGTTCGTATCCGGGGTTACAACTTGGCCTAACTAGATATATTCGCTTACCGCTTCCACTACCTCGCCCCCTATCCCAAAGTGCTCTGCTGTCCCGAGGTTATTGATCACTAGCTTGGTTTTCTGCGCATTAATTTTAAGGCGCACGGTTCTACTCTTTTCGGCCAGTGCGAAAAGCATGCTTTGCAATTCGTCCCCCGAGTTACGTAGCAAGGCAACGTCCTCAGAAAATCGGAGGTTACTGAGGTATTCTCCACTAACAATTACTCCCACCTGTTCCCAATCCAACGTTAAGAATACTTCTTGTAAACATGCTGTAAATAGAATTAGAGACTGTCTCGTTGTATGACACCCTTATTTATAGGTATTTTACTGCTCTCTTTATCGAGGGTGATGGTAGCTGTGAACCCATTGTACATATCCTCTAGTATTCTTACATAATGCACATCTACACCCTCGTTCCGTAATACCGCAATTACTGCTGATGTTTCGACCGAGTGAAATGCTTTCTCATATTCTTTGAAGGGTATATATAGGGGTTTAGTTTACTCAGCGCACTTCTCTATCACCTGATCAATCATGTGAATATGGTCCATGGTTCAACAAACTTTACGGAACCCAGCTTGTTCTTTGGGTAGACTAAAATCTAAGGTTGCAGAAATTCTGTTAGTGATAACCTTGGTAAGTACCTTGTAGTCGACAGACAGTAAGCTGATCGGCCTGTAATTTTGCAAGTCCTTCATGTCACCTTTTTTATGGATTAGGATGATGTTCGCTTTATTCCAAGATTCCGGAACACTTGCGGTCATAAGGCGTTGCGAATACAGGCTTGCCTGTTATTCAATTACAATTTCTTTGCCGTCCTTTAAGGGGTCTGCTGTTGTCTGATCCTCACCAGGTGCTTTGTCCCATTTCAATTCTTTCAAAGCCTTCCTTATTTCTTCGGTCGTTACTGGTGAGATGTCTATTTCCTCTGAACTACTTTCTCGTTCGGCATTATCCTGGATGTTCCGGCTACTGTACGGATCCCTATAGAACTCCTCGGCCGCTGTGACTATTTTATCGCTATTTGAGATGACAATGCCTCGCTTGTCTTTAGGTGCATACATCTGATTTTTCTCCACGCCAAGACGCCTCTTCACTGCTTTCAGGCTACCTACGTTTTTTATTAGCATATTCGATTCTCTTCATATTACACTTCTATATGTCAGATCTCTTACTCTTATTCATTAACTTCGAAAGCTCCGCTAGTTCTATTCGGTCAGTCGGGGTGGAGATTGTCATGGTTGGCCTTTTTTAATTACATCTTTCGTTTCCTGTTAACGTTTACCACTATCCTGCCTAGCCATCATGCCACCAACTTCGACTGCACACTTTGTGATAATGCGTGTAAGGTTGTTGCTGGCTTCCTCTGTCGTAAGCTCGGCTTCCTCGTTGAGTGCTGAATATCGGTTCTGCAGCGCGATCCTGAAATCTTCTATTTTACGTCCTACTGTTAGCTCATAATGGGCTTCCTTCGTACTAACTTGTAGCGGTCCCTCCTCAAATCAAGCCTAATTCGACAGCTTTACCATACGGTGGCACCCACTCCTTACCCTTCCGAACACTTCTACATCCTTCACTACGCCAGGGTTATCGCATAATATGAAGTTTATTTCATTTTTATGGTCCCCATTCGGGCTCCTCCACGTCCACTTCCGGCTCTTCCGTTTACAGAAGAAGGTATCCATTATGCTTAGGTTATTCTGTTCTGCAAACTCAACTAGTAGGTCCCCCTTGATGTATCTACCGCCGAGACCATAGTTCCCAACTGTGTTGTCTCCAGCCTGATTCATGCCTACTTTAGCATTGAAGACACCCATACCTACGGTATACTGTGTTTTACTTCAGCCATTGCAGATTCCACATCTTCATAGAAGCGTTCCACTACCTTGTCGTCGTGGCTGGATGTTGCCGCTTAGGCCTGTAGCACCTTGAGTTTTACCTCTTATTGAGCCTAATTACAAGACCTGCTGCCTTTTCGTTAATGTTTTAGTATTCTTCTATGCTGCCAGCTATGATTTTACTGACTAGAAATCGCGCTGCTGGTTCCTTTCTCTCCACTAGACCACGGTAACATTGGACGAGTCCATTTTTCGGCAACGTAAGGACTTCACCTCTCCTCCTAAGCTGACTAAGCCATATGACATCCTATTTAATGCCCTTTAAATTATCGAACAACACATCTAGGCTCGCTTCACTAGATAAAGTTCTCGTGTTAAACGTTGACACGTTCAGATTCCAATGGCGGCCTGTCCGCGTCCAGGGATTCTTAGCACCCTCGGCTGCGTCACAGGTCTGACCACCGCCGTGGTCAGTTGCTTCGCAGCCACTGGACACTGAGGGTCATGGGTTAATTGGCGTATTCATAGAAGGCTGTGGCCATTACTACACCAGGGTGACCAGTCCTGCTCTGGTGAGGAATTGTGTAGCCGGCAATGGTCGCTGGGTTGATGCCGCACCCAAAGCCCTATTCTGCAATGCCATCACTGCTCATATTTTTTTTAAATCCGGCGGGAATCCTCCAGCACCGGGATTCCAGCCATGGTCCTTCTGCACGCGAGGCGGATGCTGTTCCTCTACGCCACTGCTGCCGCTATTTATTTGTTATATAGTGCCTTTTGAGGGTTTTTGACTCGATGTCCTACTAAGACTGTGGTCGCTTCAGTTTCCCTCCAATTAGGGATCGTCGGTTGTCGTTTGCCTTGGAGGCAAACATTTGCTAAACATTTGGAGTGGGAGAACCCGTTCCACCTTGATGAGACCTCACAAAGCATAAGTTTTCCGCCAGAAGCTCGAACCCAACGGGAGCGACACAAAAGCCGGAGTTGTCCTCAAGTGAGCTTGACGTCGCCCCCATCCAAGTTGTTGATTCCTGTGTTTTTATGTCGCGTTGTATCCTCAGATTTCGGCGAAACCGTTTGCTGTCTTGTCTTATTTATTCATAATGCAATAAAAAGCAAGCAAAAAAGGGGCCCAACGCGGCCCAGCCACACACCTACCGTCTCTAGCCCGAGACGCCTGACGGTACAATAGTAGGTGAACATCTTAAACACGGTTGTTTACAGGCGAACCCAGAAATGGCTGCGGCTTAACCAATACGATCCTGGGCATGTAAAGCGAAAGATTGACTTCGCTTGGTTAAGTCTTAGTTACATTTGGTTCACGTTTAATTAAGCTGGGATTGTTATATCACTGTTCCAAAGGAGCCCTTATCTACGGTAGCGGCACGGCATTTTCGGAACCGAACGGCTAGCCGGGCAGGATCCGTGCCGTGGGCAGACAATGTTTACCATTGAGGTCTTGAATCCTGCACCTCCCACGCACCTTTCAAAGAAGACAGCCCGACCAGACTCTCATCCATGGCCAATCTCGCCTTCACCCAATTAGTTACGTCGTCATGTGTGAACACGTGCCGAGAGCGCATGCGCCAAGCTGGCGCAGAGACGGCAACAGCTGACGCAGAGGTTGGTGTAGCTCGGTTCGGCGACTAACGTGATGCGCTGCTTATAATACAGCACTGCTGAGTTCATTAGAAGGTCAATTTAAATATTGACGGCAAAACCATTCGACAAGATAAGACCATATTTGTTTTAAAACCAACTATCGCTCTGGCGAAACAACCATGGACGAACGCTAAGCCATCCTAAATCAAGCCTAACACCAAATGAATCAAACCAGATTCGACCACGCGGTTCTTATGAGCACAATTTACATCACTGCAATTCTGCTTTAGTGTTCGTGACACAGGAATTCCATTGCTTTCGGTTTTGCTCAACCGTCGCTGTTGTTACATGATGGCGGAGGTGTACATGTTCTTTTAATATTGCACGTCTATCCACCTCTATCCGAATGCAAACAGCTTCAATTTTGCTTCAATGGCGAATTGGGAAGGACGTGGGTTTCATAACGCGACAGGCTCAGGTTCAATTCCGACCACGGAAGCGTTTAATTTTTCTGCACTTCTCCCACAATAATCGCCATTGTCAAAGAAAGTTGTTTGCTGCAGGGTATTTTCCGAAGACAACAGACGATATCAGTACATGTCTGAAAGCTTTGCAATAAATATATTTCCTGGTAACAAATAGATTGATCGATTGATTGTAGTGTTTAACGTGCCGACACAACGCACGCGATGAGGCGCCTCGTAGTGAAGGGCTCCGGATTAATTTTTACTACGTGCGGATCTTTCACCTGCTCCAAAATCTCGTACACCCGGAAATTTTGCTTTACGCCTACATCAGAAAAGCGGCAGCCGCGGCCGGGAATCTAACCCGCCAACTCGTGCTCAGCAGCACAGCGCCTTAGCCAGTGAGAAACCGCGCCGGTTTCCTGGTTACAACTCAGCCGCTCGGCGCTCCAGAATGCGAGGTGGTTTCTTTCTTTTGGCGCAACCATAGTGCATTTGACAAGTATGCCTATTTAAACTCGAGGCGAATACTTATGTAAGCACATCCAACAAGAGGCAAGGAACGTAACGTTATTTTGTTGTGACAGTGGATATACCCTGAAATAATAGTTTGTAAATTAGGTGTGTGTGGGTGTGTATATGGTATATCTTCTTTAAGTAGTAACTTGTTTTAGTTCGGCTGAAAAACATATCTACACAGTGTGGATTAAAGACATTTTTCGGTTTAAATGGTTTATAAGAAAACTTTGAGCACTTGCAGTTTATAAAAAACTTGTTACAGATATTTTGGTGCAGCCTACGTTTTTGCAACGCGCGTTGGTGTTCATGGTTCGTGTTTCAGATCATGAACACCAACATTCAACATCTGTTCCATACTACCATTCTGGTTAGAGGAGTCTTGTCGTACAACTGGTGATGTGATAAAGACAGCTGTTTTCGGAATGGTGTCGCTAGCTAGAGCTAGAAATTGATGTATGGACGTTAAAAGTACGTTCAAAAAAGCATTAATACTAATTGAGGTACTTTCCAGTGTTTCAGTGACCCTTTTCTCTTATCCGCATCTGAGGTCACCATGGCTATATGGATCACGCCGGCGAAGTGTAGGAATATATTTCAAGCTTGCTTATGTTTCAAGATGCATTCTGCATCAGTTTGAAAAAAAAATGAGTGGGATCAGAACTACTGTCTTAATGGCACCGGTAAGACGATCGTTGGTATTTCGTCCTTTCTAGCCTATTTGGGACTCTCAGAGATACACGATAAGTGTCAATTGTGCGTAGGCTTCCCTAATGTATTTTTGAAATGCTCCTATGAACACTACACAAACTGTAATGCTACGCACCAGGCAGCAGGCATCTACATACGCCTCTACACTCGTGAATTTTCTTCCGACAACATACTTCGTACTTACTCATCTGGGAATTACGGCACTGTTCCGACCTTTAGCGTCCTCAAGGAGTTCTTATTGGGTAGACCTCCGCTCACGTAAATAAAGCCTTGCGTTGAAATTGTCGAGTCTGAGAAGTCGAGACACTACGATACGACGTTGCTTGCCAGGACGTGGCTGATTTACTCCGTCACGTGTCATTAAATTCACAGTAGGGTAGAGAAAGCATATAGAGCGCAGTATTATTAAACGAACAAGATGTATGTTGTCATGCAAGTAGAAGCCGTGCAAACTTACAGTCTCCAATTAAACGCTTTGAAGGAAGATGTGTTGTTCAAAGCTGTACATAAAATTTCAAAAAATCTCGCTTATTAAAAATATGATGTTGAGGTCTTCAGGAGCCGCGTGAATACTAACGCACTGTTACTGCCCCAGTAGTTACAACTATATTACCAAATGCCAATTGCATGCGCCGTATAATTCGTTGCGGAAGAGGCCTAAGGAGGCCAAGGTCTAAGAGGCTCGACCCAACCACTTTCTGGAAGCCGATAAGTTTCAGGCTAATGGTCACCTAAAATTTCTTTAATTTCGCATACGGCCCAGACTGCCCTGCACGAAGTAGGTGTGATCTGGTAAAAGGTATATACTCCTGGGGTATGTTTTACACAAAAATTATCAGGCATCAGCGATATTTTTCCTCAATACAACTTTTCCTCAGCAAGAGTGAGACACGTTTCTGGTTCGCCACGAACCGTTAAAAACGCTAAGTAGCATACGATCGAACTTTTAGGTGTTTAGTCTGCTAAGCGTTCTTCTTTCTTGGTATTAAGTGTATGTTGGACCGGTAATATTGAGTGATGTCATACGACAACGTGTGTATCAGCCTGGAGAGAAAGGGCAGCTGCTGATGAGCAAAGTTGCCCGTCAGTGAGGAATCTGCAGCTGCAGTGCTTCTTCAAATCGGCGGGCTTACTAAAAAAGGAATCGCAGTGAAAAAACTTGTATCAGAGCCCTTGTCAATGGAGAAGAATGGCTATGACCTAAGTATCCCATATTCATTCTAGTTACAAGCATTCTTTCTTTTTGATGGTTCATCAGACGAGTCTTTTGGTTGTGAAATTACTATAGTGGGCGTTTAGTGTATGGCATCAGGTTAGCTTCGACACAATATAAAACTGTTCTTTGATCGGCCCGAATTCTCCATGTCACACACGTTTTTTTTATTAGAGCTCCTGTCTCTTCACATCCCAGAAGATTTTACATTGCCCAAACGTGTTATTTACACCATAAATAAACTATATTTTCCTGTTTTTCACACCTAAATCAGGGAGAGATTTTTAGCAAGAATAAAGAATACTCATCCAGACAGAATCGTCCACTGCAATGGCTAGTCGACACCACCACTATTCATTAGTTTAAGAATAGAAAGTAATAATACCGCCCTTAGAAATTTTTGGGCTGACGCTCTTGCTGAGGGTCCGAATAAAAGCATGACAAAATGTGTTTCAGTGGGCCAAACTTTCCATCCCATTTGATGTGCATATAGAAAGTCTCCAAGCTAGACTTTGTAAGCAAACCGATAGGTTTTTAGCCGCCATAATTATTTTCTGATGAATGCAGCAGCTAACCTTTACCCTTTTATATGAAATGGTCCCGCCGTGTACCCACCATCCTCTGCTAACACACTCCTAAACCATTGCGCACATGGTTTCATATGGGATTTTTTTGTGAACGTATTTTTGACATCATCGCATCCAGTCCGTCGGGAAAAGAAATGTTATCATAATGTTTTTTTTGTGTTTTCTAGCCAGTGAGAGGGCAGTTTCAAAAGAGGACAAATGGATATCGAGTTCACAGAAGTAACAGTAAGAGAAGAAATAACACTGCCTACTTGATTTATCGTGGTATCCTAGCGCGCAAAAACAATCGGCTGTGCCCATTTATGTGCCCATTTTGTGCCCACCAACTGTGCTTATTTTGTGCCCATTTACAATCGGGCACAAAACTAAACAGCAGTAGTGTCTAAAGAAAACATTCTCACTGGTTTTTGTTTCATTTTTCCGCAATAGTGGCAAATTATACGTGCGCGTTCGGAGGTAAACATATGCAACGGAGGTCTACGAAGGCAGATACCGATGTAATTACAGATGCTTGTCCATTGTTCATTGCGTGGGCCAATTTCTTGTATATACGCAGTTATTCTACCCCCATCTTTCGAATGCCCTATAAATAAACGATGCGAATTTGAGGTGTATTTCCAACCATTGGCCATTGTTCAAGTCGTACCTAAAGTGCGTAAAATAGAATATCAATTTTATTTTTTTCGAACAAGGCGAAAAATGTGGTTTCAATTTATGGGTTATGCATAGCGTGGTCTCCTCCACCTTCGTGCTCATCCCAGTATGTTGTCCTCGAATGGATACTTGAGGATGCAGTACTTGAAGAGAGCGAATTAATCTGGTTGTGCCGAAGAACAGCACCACCGTCGCAGTTACGCCAATTACCATGTTATTGTTATGCAAAATCAAGCTCAGACATTTCTTGGCAAAGATTTATTACCAGCTGTTGCTCGTGTATCACCAAGAAAGGAAAACATGTTAGAAATAAACATATAAAAGCAACGGTGTAATCTTAAGTACTGACAGAAAAATGTTGCTTTAAGTTTCCCATCCCCTCTGTCTGATAACCACAGAACTAATCATATGGCGGCACATTAAATTATGCTCATCAGCGTAAATTATTGCGTAAAGAATAGTTTATTTGTGACAGCTTTCGTTTCGATAAAAGACACCCACACCCATGCGTCTCCCACGACAGGACGGCGCACTTGATGCCCCTGTTGTCATTGCAGCACGTCTGGTCTGGGAGCCCTAGTGTGGCCCAGACAGCCGCGGTAGCATAAACACAGGCAGCGTTACGTCAGTCCTAAACCTGTGGCATGTGCACAAGGAGAAGCATGGTGCACCATGGCGCTGAGTCATGGGAGCCCCAACATCACCAGTATTCAAGTGAAGAGTAAATTGGCGTCATGCTGATGCCAGTGTCCAAAGGCTCTACCATTCTCACCTTTTTGCAGCGTGCGAACTGAAAAATGTATTTAAAGTATGTCACACTAAACGGCACTGTTGAATCATCATGAAAGTTATCTTCATATACAAACGAAATTTTTACACTATTATATGAGCTTGGTAACTTCGTCTCAGTAGTCTGTTAATAAATCAATAACATAATACAAAATATTGCAATCATCACTCTCGTATTGGTCACTATTTAGCAAGAAGTACTTACTAACACAACCTTTTAAATCTTGCTCTTGTCTTCTTACTTTTAGTGCCAAGCGGTTTTCTGCTTTTTGAAACAGGTACGATTCAAAACTTTTTATCAAATCAATGTTTTTCTATTACTTCATTAGAAGATAGTGACGCTTAGTAATGAAATCTTTTATCTGTTGGTGTTAATTACAAGCATAACTAGGTGCACCCCAGCGTTTGGTTTTTAAAAATGTTGTGTTTTGTACTGTCCTTAGACCGCATTTTCCTGTCCAATTATTCCTTTATGAGCTCACGTGGGGATCCGCATATTTCTAGACCAAGTAACAAATTATCTGTTATTTTACCCGCGCTAATTTACCCAGTGTTCTACACGTTCCTCTGAAATAGGAACGAAAGCTCGTTCCCGTTCCTTCCCAATTTTGAAACGAGTTCCCGTAACAAGTTTTTATTGCGAAAGGAATGTGTTCCAGTTCCACTTCGAAAATTGGAACGCGTCGTACATTAACGTTACAATTATGTTTTTAAAGTGGGATACAGTGTCGGACAATCCTGGGGCAAAATTAAATGAGAAATTTAAAACTCAAATAGACCTACGTATATTATACGAATATTAACACCGCCGGCAGCAGATTATCTGGAGATAAAAATATTCAAAAGAAAAACTCCAAGGCGAATTTTTTAGGCTAGCACCTGACAAATTCCAGACGGCTGCAGGACATTTTGGTGCAAGATGTTTCGGGGTGGAAATTTCGGTGTACGGATATATTGGTTACAGGTGTTTCAGTGCACGGACATTTCGGTGTACGGACATTTCGGTGCAATTTTTTCGGTACCCAAATTATCCGGTGCTTGCCTGTTTGCAACCGCCCTTATATTTTTATTTCCGCTTAACGTGGGTTATGGACAACAATCTGGAGCAGTGAATTTATTTTTTGATTGATGCCATGTTTGATCTTTCCCAGGTATTGTTAGAATTTCTACATTTGTATAATTTTGTTTATTACCTATTCCTGGGGACACCTTTTATTCAGCCGGTTGAATTCTTTAGCACCCGTGTTTTTTTATTAACAACAAGTAGTTATTTATATTCCCTCTTTTTTAGCTAAGACAATTAATCCGTGTTTATGATGGTCCGACGCCTTTTTTGTATTTTTTAAAATTACACACCCTGAATTTACATAAACTACAAGCACACCCTCAATATCCAAAACGTAACCTGAGCTATCCCCAAAGAATGAGGAAAACCTTATGAAGGGCATTACGTAGGCTGGGCTACCTTGCTGAAATGAATGTGCGAACTCGGGTCTAGGATATTGTCATGGAGGAAGAACGGGCCTTTTTAAAAACAGCCGCAGCTTCTATATATCCTATACGTTGATTAGGCGCGTACGGGTTGTGCGTACAAATTCTACCTATCCTGCTCGGGAAAACCAACCTTCGTTGTGTTTACATGCCTATATTCACCACATTTTAATTATTTCAGCTAGCGCCCCCTGGACCACCTACCAGCCTGGACGCTTGTATCTCGGCCAGACTTCTGTTTGAGTCATATTATTTTCGGTTGCCCCCGAAAATCCTACAGGCGTGGCGGAGTTCATGGTCTCCTAAGCCTCACCGCAGTGATACAGGAAAAAGCTTTACATTCACCAGGAGCTCACGAAACCTCTATAATGTGCAACAAAAAGCCACCCAAAAAGCGGCTGAGAACACAATGGCCACTATCGTTTGCTGGCTACGCCTTTCCGCTCGTCGCGGTCATATCGATGGCGACCCACTCCAGGAATCGCTCTTTCTTCGCCTTAGGTCTCCCCATTGGGAATTAACTCTTCAAGTCGCGCATATCATGGACACCCAGGCATACATTGCTTTCTCAATTATAAGGAGCAAAAAATTGAATAGGCTAGTGTGACAAGAGCTGCAACAGTCGTCTTCAAGTTTTCGAAATCCAGTTCACGTAATGGTGAACCACAAGTGACCCCCCCTCTCTCTATCAAGGGGGCTGGTAGCTGGGGGTACTCAGCCGTCCGCACCCCTAAGTAACGCCACCGTAAGTGCGATCGTTGGTTGGTTTGTTTTAAGTAGAACCGACACCGAATGCAACGAATACGAGATTGATTGAGAAAATAATTAAAAGAATGCACACGCGCTTAATCTACCTCGTTTTTCTTTTGTTGTTTTTGGCGGATGTTTTGCTGTGAGCGGGGTGGTGACGATGGACTAAAAGCAGCAGCGTCTTGCACCGTTGGGTCAAGTGAAATCAAAGTGCTTTGGTAATACTTTACGTAGTTGGTTTGTTCACATTAATGTTAAAAAAAAGGTTGAACGGATGGAAATTAACAACGTTAATTTTTACAATATAATACAGAAATTGAGTTTTACTCTGTTTCCACGCACAAGTCCCGAACATTCGTTTCCACAAGCACAAGTCCCGAATGCAAAATCATATCTAGTCGAAAATTACAATATTAATGCTAAAACGTTCAAAGAATGCCTAGGACATTCGGTGGCTCAAAATATCTGGGGCACGACGTCGTGCACCAAAATGTCCACGTCGTGCACCAAAATGTCCGTCCACAGAAATGTCCGCACCGAAACGTTCTGCACCTAAATGTCGGACAGAAGAATCTCCGGATTCCGTATTAGACAATCTTTCCCCGCCAGGGCAAATTCTATCGGCCAGACGCGCATCGTGGCCTCCCCAGGCAAACGAAAAAAGGTGAAAAGCATTCTCGAGGCTACGCGGCTACCCGTCAAACGCCGCGTAATTTCATGAAAAGCATTCTCGAGGCTACGCGGCTACCCGTCGAACACCGCGTAAGTTCAAACACCATAAAAGCAAGCACAAGCTGCGTCCTGCTGCGTGGTTATTCTTCCGCCTTTGACCATCGAGGAAACACTTACGGCTCAAGGGTGGGCAAATGGACGAGCTTATAGGAAGAAAAGCGCAGTAGCGACTTGCGGATTTTTGTACTCGAGTCTTGGCCTAAAAAACAGCCAAATGCTAGCAATGTAACGACCGTTCCTGCCGTTCCTTCAAAAACCTAACGAGTTCCCGTTACGGCTCCACCAACCCTTGCTGGAACGGTGGCGTTTCTCCATTCCTCCAAAAAAGAACAAGTTCCAGGAACGCCGTTCCTTGTAACGCCGTTCCGTACAACACAGAATTTACCCTTGATTTCATTCGGAGAAAGGTATTACTTCGTGCTTTCACAATGCGACTTCTCAACACATCTGTGTAATTGGTAGGTGTGGTAATGCCGGCCGTTTTGTGTCACAAATTTTCTGAATGTGATTTTTAAACTTACATACAACCTAAGTTTTCTTCGCGGCTTTATGTAAGCACATGGAACTTCCTGTGGCGTTCTACACTTCGTGGGCATCAACCTTTTTGCTTACTTACATGGTCGACAATGATTATATGCAAAAATTTGCGGTGCACCCGAAATCTAAATATAATGATTCTTAGTTAAAAACGATTTCGTGTGCACCGCAATTTTTCGCCTCTAATCATTGTCGACCATGTGAGTAAGCAAAAAGGTCGATGACCACGCAGTGTAGAAGGCCACAGGAAGTTCCATGTGCCTAAATAAAGCCGCGAAGAGAACTTAGGTTGCATGTAAGTTTAAAAATCATAACGACAGTCCCTCGGGCACACCAACCACCGTCATCATCAGTTACTGGGGCAGCCCTGAGTAAGAGAAGACAGAATAAAACCTTCCCGAAGTCCAGTTTGGAGCCCTTAGTCGGTAACGCTTTCGAAACCACTGGAGCATTTTACTCGTTTTTATGCGTGTGTCTGCTTTGTGACTTACCTTGGACGCTTCAGAAAAAGAGAAATGGTTTATACGCACAAAAAATCACTTGGGTTTATCTGATGCCAACAATACTGAGTTTCTATAAAACTTTGTGCATTTCGGACCATGCCATAAAAACCGTACGTTTGGTCATTCACTTCTTTGTTTCCAAATTTTGAGAAACAGGTTTTTCAAAGAGGTTTGATAAAGCCGTGTGCTTTAGGTTGAAACCCGCCAATATTGCAAAGAAACGGCGATCTAGAGGGACATGCGTACTATAGTAACTGCCACCTTGTAATTGGTTTTCAGTACCCTCCTAAATAGATGCGTTGCACAAACTATAAAAGGTCATACAGTTGCATAAGCCACGGCTATTATTCTTTTGCTTCCTTATAAGTTTTGAAAGTATTTTTTGAAAATTGTGCAGCAACTTGTGTAGGGGAAAATAAGCTAAAAAAAGCCACTATTAAACTGCAATCAGCACGCATTATTCGAGTAGCATGCCTCTGTAAAATTTAGGAATAACTTAAGCATGCTGCAATCGTCGCTGCCTCATTACCTTAAAAAATGAGAACGTCATGTGCGGTACCGGTCTCTTGTTCATGTAACTCGTTGATGGGGCGTGATTTTTGCACAGTCCTAGCTGGTATCAAGCAGACAAGGAACTTGCCATCTGTCAGGGCACACTAAGACACACACGTCAGCGACATCATCTGTAATGGCGACGCGATGGCAGTCGTCCGCACTGCTAAAAAAAACTGTGGGCATTGGTCTGAGATTTCGGAGGCTATGATTGTGCAGGGTACAGTAGTTCAGGGAAAACCAGTGGCGTTAAATTTAGGCACAGCCAGACTGGTTTGGATCTTGGTGGCAGATAATAAGAATTTGAGCCTGCTTCAGTTATTGCAGCAAAATTGCTCTCTGCAAACTGCAACAATGCTCACATTTTGCTCTGACACTAAATACAGAAGCTTCTGCCTCAGAATTTGCCATTTCATTTTTACAAGCAAGAAAGGACTGCGTTTGAATGCAGGGATATTAATATTTTTATTTAGAGGAAATTACCTTATTTCGCATTTTGCTTCGATACGTACTGGATCTTTTTTTGCGTTTTCCGCACGTCACACTGGCTCTGTTGCTAAAGCGTTGCATGCTATGCCTAAAGGAGCCGGATGTGAAATACGGATGCGCTTCCGGGTGGACATTTTGGACCATGCTGTTGATCCCGAGGTGGCGAAAATTGTTCGGCAGCTCTTACTATGGTGCCCCTTCTTGAAAAATGAGTAGTTTCGGTGTGCCAGCTATACCTATTTCGAAAACTTTGAAATAGCTTTGACAGTTTTTTTTTCACTGCTCATGTGCTGGGCTGACCTTTCCATAAATTTGCCAACCCCTCTTCCTAATGAAATACTCTATTGCTAGCCAGCGCCTCTGAAATCGCTTTTTTTTCCTGGTAACGTTTTTTGTCCGCTTTTAATTTCTGACATTGTGCCATTTCGCCGAACTTCAAATGTGTTCGGGTTTGCGTTATGGCAGCCAAACATGCCAGCCTAGGATGCACCCCACCCTCAGCTTCAGTCGCATATATTCCCATAGCGGCACGTCAGAGGTTACGCACTTGATAGCGAATTCAGTGCTCAACCCCGCGCTCCTAATACAGTACCGTTATAGCTACGTTTATATGCTGTTGACTACGTTAAAGCAAACAACATTTCCTGGCTCGATATACATGATAAACCGATGAACAATTGCTTGAAAATACACGACAGAATACTTGACAAATTCAATAGTTGACCAATATACTAGCTGCAATAACATTGACAAAACGTATTTAAAAATGAACTGCAGAAAATGTCTTTGCAGGCGGATAATGAAGCCACGTGCTCTATATCTCTCATAACCAGTCTTCCGTTGAACCTGCGATGTAGACACTTCTCTGCTAAGTAGGTGTAAAGGCATTTTAAGGAATGATGTTTCACAAGACAAACTTTAGGCTTGAGCAAAGGCAGCACAGCATTGCTGTTACATATGTAAGAATTGCATTGCGCCACCACCACTCATGTCACATTCAAAGCTGACAACTCAAAAGTAAAGTCTGCTTTTTTCTGGTTGTTGGCTCTACATACACCCTTCTAACGCCCATTCATGCCCAGGTGACACCAGCCTAAGCAGCTTTTGCCGTTGAAAAATTCATTTGTGTAACGACAGAAACGGTTGAAACGCGAAGCTTTTGAGGCGGGGACCCTGATCGCTGCGGTTCAGCCACTTTTCAGTTGACCCTTATTATCATCTTCACAGTCAAAAAAAGTTGGCTTCTACCCATAAGTGAGGAAAATAAAGATTCGCTTTAAAACAAAATGGTCTGATTTTTAAAACTGCTTATAAATGTACTACCGAACTTAGAAAATTATATTATAATTGTAATATTAGTTGGTAATAAAATTGCAGAATTGAGCAAAATATAAAATAAACTGTTAACCAATACAGTCAGGTAGAGGAGGTACGAAAAAGAAAAAAAAATACTGCACAAGCAAGTTTAACCGTGGCCCAGACGGAAACACAACTTTTCACCACCCAGGTTAAAACAACTGGTTACTGAAGAGGTGAAAAGTAAGAAGATGTTGAAATTCGTAAACAAAAACACAGCGCCAAAAAAACCTTGGAAAAGTAAAATAGTTTCAGCGGCCGCATGGTTGTCATTAATTTTGTTTACATCGTTGCACAGTACAAATGGTAAAATGTAAAGATTTACATATCACGAGCACGCCCAAAATTAAACTAAGATTTTCTTGATCTGCAGTTATGGCACAGCCACAGGCTTAAAATTATCGGCCAGTTTCCTTCACCCTTTTGTTATAACGACGTTACGCTGTACAATAATTTCTTTAAAACGCCTCACATGCACGGAAAACTTCGAACCAACCTCGTCCGTAAAATGAGGGACAGCGACACTTTGTGTTTGTAAAAGAACATTCACTCGTATTCTGCAATGTTGAGAAACATGGAAGGTGAAAGGATGCTGGAGCGGTGAATAATAGTGTTGCAATACATGCCCCGCAAAAAAAATTTGAGCATTTGAAAAAATTTAGAAAATCTAAAAATTCCAATGTGTTTGTTTTATTTTAATTGCTAGACAACAAAATTAGGGAATAACTAATTAGTAGGTTTTATTTATGTTAATTTATTACGCAGTAATAAAATACCCGATAAAAAATTTTCTTTGTGTATTCTTTTACTGTGTGGTTTAATAAATATATTTTGAGCAACTTTTTTATGCAACGTGTTTCTACGCTGGCATTGCTATTCCATACGTAGGTTTCCACGCAGTCGGCGAAGCCGAGGAACCAAAATAGGTACAACGTGAGCTTAACGATTGAAATTAAACTGCGCCTATAAGGTTAAAAATGTAGTTGTGAACCTACGCCAACAGCTTCCATCCACGTAGCTGCAAGTTCAAAATCCTGAATTTTGAGTATATGAGCTAAACGGGCAAATCTGTAGCCGCAAGAACTGTCTTCTGATGGAAGACACCACTCCAAACGTATCATTGCGAATGGTGATGCAGCGATCTGCATAGACAGTAGAAGATTTACAGTATCCAGGTAGGCCATAAAGCCCTTTGTCTCCTGTCCTTCTCAATGTGCCTGTATAATTCATCAACGCAATGTTCAGTTCTGTTGGTATAAAAGTAAACGTCGATATCGTTTTATTTTAACAGCACCGCCAGCGACAATGACAAAATTCCAAATCGCGAATACTTGACTAGGTTAAATATGCTTTAGGAAAAATATTCGACAATGTACTTGAATAGGCTTCAGAAATATGCTTAGATATTGCATCCTTACGCACATTTTTATTGGGGTAGATTGCGGTTGAACTGAGTTGCATCACGGAAGCCGCTTCGTAGTGGATCAGCGTGACTTCCTTTTTATAAAAACAAAAGAAACTATTTTACTCAGGGCGTAGTGAAAGTCTGAATATGGACAACCGACCATTGGCAACTACTCGCCAGAAGAACCATTTTTATTCGGTCGGGTAAAAATGAACACTGACTGCGGTTTAGTATGACTGCCTTTCTCCATTTCGGCATTCTTATATCAGGGACGGAGTTGCCCTAAGGTATTTTAAAAATGCACACAAACAGCTTCCATTTACTGAATAGCGGGATTTTCCAATAATAATTAACAGCGATTCTTGTTTCACCTTCAAGGGAAGCGGCTTGGAGCGCTAGTTAAAATGAAAACACACTACACTCTCTTAAAGAAAGAAGGTTGACTTCATTTTCGCACCACCCGCATTGACGCTTCGACTCACCGACTAAACGTATTCAACCAATTATTGATAGTGATGATGGCTTTTCAATTTATGAGAAGCAGTTTTTGCCCGCTGAATACGTCTAATCAGAGGCTGCTCCGCTTACGATCAAATACCATATCGTAAAGAAGGCATACATTTGTCCTATAGCTTTGCTCAAAAGGAGCTGGTAATTAATCTTGGGAATAGTCATAGCACCAGTCAATTTATGTATCTAGATGAGCTTGCACGCATTTTAAGGAAAATTTGCGGCAATGTCACAGACGTGCGAGGTGGTCGAGGTTTAGGTGCAGAAGGAAAAATAAACTAAATTCTAATTATGAATGGGCGGGGGTGCAGACGGGCGGCGCACAAGATAGCCAGAGTGTGCGCCACATTCGAAATAACTTACAAAATATACTACAGATTGTGCTCTTTGTAACCACCGAAAATCGCAATCAAGAGAACATAAAAAGGGTGGAGTGATTTAGACAAGGTCATAGAGCTCGAGAAGTCTAAGAAAAAAAACGATAGCGTCTACGTATACCAATAAAAAGCACTTAACTGTATGAGGAAGACAATAAAAAGTAAACATAAAAACAGAACTCCGATACGGACGAGATTAGACCCTTGTAGAGTTCAAGACTAAGAACTGAGAAAGCACGCGATGCACTGCGCTAAAGACGTACACTTGATAAATGGAGAAATCTTAAATAGATAAGATTGAGGCCTGCATTACCTGCACCTGAAAAAAGATGATGAGAAGGGCTAATGGCAGCCAAACCACCGTTGATGACTAAATGATTTCGCCCTTAGAGACAAACCACTCTTTCTCCAAAGAACATGCAGAACGCGATCATCTGCTGACCCAAACAAAACAACCAAACGCGAAAATACGAGAAATAACAATTTGAAAACGCCCAGCTGGCTTATTATATATTGCATCCAGAGCAATACCTAAGTTAGTTCTTTTCTTGCAGCAGCGATCTCTCACGGGAGCGTTCTGTTCAGTTTCTTCTAGAAGCGGGAGGGTTCCGGCTTGTTGGTAATCCATGAGCAAAACCACACGAAAAAAAAAGAATTTGTGCGCCCAAATTTGAACTTCCCTATAGATGATTGTGTAATCTTCTTTTTCTTGTGACTTGTTTCGATGTCTGCATCAATGGGTTTTGATCTGTTTTGTACACGTCGCTGTGTTCCAGCTTCGGTATCTGCCATACCTTTGGGATAGAATTTATATTGATGTGTGCGTTATTTTTCATTAAATGCAGTTGGAAGTCAGCGCTTGTTTGTAGTCTTCCTCTCGTTCTTGTTCTTTTCTTCGCGCTGTCTTCTCAGTTTCTCCATTCGAAAATATGGCAGCCGCAGCAGTCGTCATTCATCCCGCGCACGACGTCCTTCCGACATATCTGCTGCCCCGCAGATGCGCACCTTCATTTGTTAAAGCATTCGTGAAACAGGTGAAGACCTACTAAATGCATACCTTCAAATTTCCTGGAGCCGTGTTGAGGGTTATGTTTCTAATCCAAAATTTTGTTTGAACTTTATGGCGGCAGGTTGAGCTGAAATATGTGAGTTGCTACAGGCGATTCGTTCGCATTTTGACTTCTACTAGCTGTATTACTGTGCTTGAAATATTTGTACAGAAATATCGTTTTGGCACATTTAAACAAGGTGGGTTTTATAGATTAGAATGAAGAAGTTTGAGGAGGGTACGGTTTATTAAACGGGTGCTCCAAAGTTCGTTCGAATATAAATTGATTACCTACGAAGAATTCGTGTTTCAATATTTTTCTTGTTATTCCTTGTATGTTGTGAGCAAATTGGAAGTATTTAAAAAAAATTGAACATTTTGTACTTCCGGCGTTTTTGCTTCTTTACACAACAACAAGAGTTTCAAAATCACTACGTTTCAAAAGAGCAACTCAAAAGCAACAGATTCATATGCCGCTTTTCCTGCTATGTTTATATGTTATTTTTATAATAACAACTGAAACGCAAACTGCCCGAGTTTTATTTCAACAAAAGCGGCGTCTCATAACTTGTCAGCAAGCGCATTTCTATTTATTTGCAATTTGCACAACTAACAAAGAAAGGCAAAGTAGCATTACAAAATGGCGTTTTTTAAAAATACCTTTGACTTTTGGGGGATATGTTCATGCCAAATACACAAAGCAGTCTAGAATCTAATACTAGCGCGCATATGCAGAGCCACTTAAACAAAAAAAAATGACTATTTAGGTACTATCGAATATTAAAATATTCTTCATGGCACCGAGGTCTGCCTAAGTGTTTTGGAAGAAGAAATCTGGCAATAGTAATAAACACATGTGGCATGCCGCATCGTAATAATTTTCTCTGTTCACTTTTGTTCTTCTTGGTTCACTCTACCATCACCGCCGGTATGCGACATAATTTAAACCGTTGACCCAAATTCCCACGTTCAAATTAACCATCTTTCGAGGTAAAAATCTTCATAAATGCACTTTTTAACTTGCAGGAATTTTCCGAATAAAAAGCACCAATTACCAGTCTCGTTTGTTCAAAGAAGCACCTAATGCTTTTGCCCGAATAAAATTCACTTTGGTTCGTCGGTGTCCAAAATACCATGTACCTGCGTTAAAGGGCCCTCAGTGATCCGCTTTCATTGCTGTTACATAGTTCTGGACTTGTCCCGCCGAAGCTCCCATAGTAACGATAGCGCAAGGATTCCCAACATTGTATCACACCTGCAGTAACACTCCCGTACCAGTTGTTGTAAACTGACCCTACTTCACGACAGAAAGTTGCGACTGCCATTTTAAAATATTGGCCGCCACAGCCTAGCTTTAAAACAAAACAGGGTAAATGGATCTGCTTTCGAGTTGAAGCAGGCAAAACTAGATCGTCATCTGTTGTAAGACATTGGTGGCTCAGCTGTCTCCGTAACGTTGTAAAGGACATGCTGATTTCAGCAATCGTTTTTGAGAACCGGGCTGTCGCGTATACGCTAGGCCCTCTCTGTGGAGGCCATAAATTTTCATTCTCTTTGAGTGCTGTCTTCGCTGTGTGCTAAAGATGGAATCCCGAATGACGAAAGCGGTTTCCCTTGAGAAACGGCCCGGGGTTCGCAAAGCAGGCGAAGAGCAAGTGCGTTGGAAACTCGACATTGGTGAAGATCTCGTACCATCACCCTCGACAATTTAGAGAATCGTCTTAAAGGGGGTGAGATAAAAGCAACAACCATGCCTTTAGGAGAAAACGCAAGGTTAGGGCGCACTCCTTAAACGGAAGCTTCCACGAGGAACTTCGTACACGCTACTAGCAAGCTCGTGCTACTGGAATAAGCAGCAAGCCCTCATTCTCATTTTTTAGGTTCCAAAGGCCAACAATATCAACACACATTATTAAGTCGAAATTAGGCTTTTATGTTTGTATTTATTAGGCGGGCAAATTCAGACTTTTCTAGCGGGGGCTTTCTTTCCCCGGGTACGATAAATAAGGCATGAATGGAGTTCTCCTGTACTTTGCATGGCGTAGTGGTGGTGGTTGTGGATTAACTTCAAATCACTGAACGAAAACAAAATGGGCAAAAACAAAGTTTATGTGGGCCTAATGTTCCCAGGTCAGCAAACAATTTTGGACAGCTTATATACGATCTCACCCAATCTAGGGTAATAGCCAAAATTTCCGGTCTAGTCAGCTGTCCACCGTAGTTCGCTTTAGTGTTTTTTATCGCTCATTTGAATTAAGGCAAAAACAACGTGTTACAAGTGCAGCTGCAGTAGAGACAAACTTTATTTGAGCTTCTAAAGTGGGAGGTCCCTAGTATCAAGTGAGCAGAGAGCCTTCGCTCTGGATGCCAGATGTAGGACGTCTAGAGTCGCTGTCATCAGTCTCCCATCAGTGGTAGGCGGTGAATGGGATTGCACACACACTGTATTATAACATTAGAGTTCCTGTAACTGGCATACCCGTATTGATAAACATACGATCGAACTTTTAGGTGTTTAGTCTGCTAAGCGTTCTTCTTTCTTGGTATTAAGTGTATGTTGGACCGGTAATATTGAGTGATGTCATACGACAACGTGTGTATCAGCCTGGAGAGAAAGGGCAGCTGCTGATGAGCAAAGTTGCCCGTCAGTGAGGAATGGCCTGCAGCTGCAGTGCTTCTTCAAATCGGCGGGCTTACTAAAAAAGGAATCGCAGTGAAAAAACTTGTATCAGAGCCCTTGTCAATGGAGAAGAATGGCTATGACCTAAGTATCCCATATTCATTCTAGTTACAAGCATTCTTTCTTTTTGATTGTTCATCAGAAAAGTCTTGGTTGTGAAATTACTATAGTGGCCGTTTAGTGTATGGTATCAGGTTAGTTTCGACACAATATAAAACTGTTCTTTGATCGGCCCGAATTCTCCATGTCACACACGTTTTTTTTATTAGAGCTCCTGTCTCTTCACATCCCAGAAGATTTTACATTGCCCAAACGTGTTATTTACACCATAAATAAACTATATTTTCCTGTTTTTCACACCTAAATCAGGGAGAGATTTTTAGCAAGAATAAAGAATACTCATCCAGACAGAATCGTCCACTGCAATGTCTAGTCGACACCACCACTATTCATTAGTTTAAGAATAGAAAGTAATAATATCGCCCTTAGAAATTTTTGGGCTGACGCTCTTGCTGAGGGTCCGAATAAAAGCATGACAAAATGTGTTTCAGTGGGCCAAACTTTCCATCCCATTTGATGTGCATATAGAAAGTCTCCAAGCTAGACTTTGTAAGCAAACCGATAGGTTTTTAGCCGCCATAATTATTTTCTGATGACTGCAGCAGCTAACCTTTACCCTTTTATATGAAATGGTCCCGCCGTGTACCCACCATCCTCTGCTAACACACTCCTAAACCATTGCGCACATGGTTTCATATGGGATTTTTTTGTGAACGTATTTTTGACATCATCGCATCCAGTCCGTCGGGAAAAGAAATGTTATCATAATGTTTTTTTTGTGTTTTCTAGCCAGTGAGAGGGCAGTTTCAAAAGAGGACAAATGGATATCGAGTTCACAGAAGTAACAGTAAGAGAAGAAATAACACTGCCTACTTGATTTATCGTGGTATCCTAGCGCGCAAAAACAATCGGCTGTGCCCATTTATGTGCCCATTTTGTGCCCACCAACTGTGCTTATTTTGTGCCCATTTACAATCGGGCACAAAACTAAACAGCAGTAGTGTCTAAAGAAAACATTCTCACTGGTTTTTGTTTCATTTTTCCGCAATAGTGGCAAATTATATGTGCGCGTTCGGAGGTAAACATATGCAACGGAGGTCTACGAAGGCAGATACCGATGTAATTACAGATGCTTGTCCATTGTTCATTGCGTGGGCCAATTTCTTGTATATACGCAGTTATTCTACCCCCATCTTTCGAATGCCCTATAAATAAACGATGCGAATTTGAGGTGTATTTCCAACCATTGGCCATTGTTCAAGTCGTACCTAAAGTGCGTAAAATAGAATATCAATTTTATTTTTTTCGAACAAGGCGAAAAATGTGGTTTCAATTTATGGGTTATGCATAGCGTGGTCTCCTCCACCTTCGTGCTCATCCCAGTATGTTGTCCTCGAATGGATACTTGAGGATGAAGTACTTGAAGAGAGCGAATTAATCTGGTTGTGCCGAAGAACAGCACCACCGTCGCAGTTACGCCAATTACCATGTTATTGTTATGCAAAATCAAGCTCAGACATTTCTTGGCAAAGATTTATTACCAGCTGTTGCTCGTGTATCACCAAGAAAGGAAAACATGTTAGAAATAAACATATAAAAGCAACGGTGTAATCTTAAGTACTGACAGAAAAATGTTGCTTTAAGTTTCCCATCCCCTCTGTCTGATAACCACAGAACTAATCATATGGCGGCACATTAAATTATGCTCATCAGCGTAAATTATTGCGTAAAGAATAGTTTATTTGTGACAGCTTTCGTTTCGATAAAAGACACCCACACCCATGCGTCTCCCACGACAGGACGGCGCACTTGATGCCCCTGTTGTCATTGCAGCACGTCTGGTCTGGGAGCCCTAGTGTGGCCCAGACAGCCGCGGTAGCATAAACACAGGCAGCGTTACGTCAGTCCTAAACCTGTGGCATGTGCACAAGGAGAAGCATGGTGCACCATGGCGCTGAGTCATGGGAGCCCCAACATCACCAGTATTCAAGTGAAGAGTAAATTGGCGTCATGCTGATGCCAGTGTCCAAAGGCTCTACCATTCTCACCTTTTTGCAGCGTGCGAACTGAAAAATGTATTTAAAGTATGTCACACTAAACGGCACTGTTGAATCATCATGAAAGTTATCTTCATATACAAACGAAATTTTTACACTATTATATGAGCTTGGTAACTTCGTCTCAGTAGTCTGTTAATAAATCAATAACATAATACAAAATATTGCAATCATCACTCAGGTATTGGTCACTATTTAGCAAGAACTACTTACTAACACAACCTTTTAAATCTTGCTCTTGTCTTCTTACTTTTAGTGCCAAGCGGTTTTCTGCTTTTTGAAACAGGTACGATTCAAAACTTTTTATCAAATCAATGTTTTTCTATTACTTCATTAGAAGATAGTGACGCTTAGTAATGAAATCTTTTATCTGTTGGTGTTAATTACAAGCATAACTAGGTGCACCCCAGCGTTTGGTTTTTAAAAATGTTGTGTTTTGTACTGTCCTTAGACCGCATTTTCCTGTCCAATTATTCCTTTATGAGCTCACGTGGGGATCCGCATATTTCTAGACCAAGTAACAAATTATCTGTTATTTTACCCGCGCTAATTTACCCAGTGTTCTACACGTTCCTCTGAAATAGGAACGAAAGCTCGTTCCCGTTCCTTCCCAATTTTGAAACGAGTTCCCGTAACAAGTTTTTATTGCGAAAGGAATGTGTTCCAGTTCCACTTCGAAAATTGGAACGCGTCGTACATTAACGTTACAATTATGTTTTTAAAGTGGGATACAGTGTCGGACAATCCTGGGGCAAAATTAAATGAGAAATTTAAAACTCAAATAGACCTACGTATATTATACGAATATTAACACCGCCGGCAGCAGATTATCTGGAGATAAAAATATTCAAAAGAAAAACTCCAAGGCGAATTTTTTAGGCTAGCACCTGACAAATTCCAGACGGCTGCAGGACATTTTGGTGCAAGATGTTTCGGTGTGGAAATTTCGGTGTACGGACATATTGGTTACAGGTGTTTCGGTGCACGGACATTTCGGTGTACGGACATTTCGGTGCAATTTTTTCGGTACCCAAATTATCCGGTGCTTGCCTGTTTGCAACCGCCCTTATATTTTTATTTCCGCTTAACGTGGGTTATGGACAACAATCTGGAGCAGTGAATTTATTTTTTGATTGATGCCATGTTTGATCTTTCCCAGGTATTGTTAGAATTTCTACATTTGTATAATTTTGTTTATTACCTATTCCTGGGGACACCTTTTATTCAGCCGGTTGAATTCTTTAGCACCCGTGTTTTTTTATTAACAACAAGTAGTTATTTATATTCCCTCTTTTTTAGCTAAGACAATTAATCCGTGTTTATGATGGTCCGACGCCTTTTTTGTATTTTTTAAAATTACACACCCTGAATTTACATAAACTACAAGCACACCCTCAATATCCAAAACGTAACCTGAGCTATCCCCAAAGAATGCAGAAAACCTTATGAAGGGCATTACGTAGGCTGGGCTGCCTTGCTAAATGAATTTGCGAACTCGGGTCTAGGATATTGTCATGGAGGAAGAACGGGCCTTTTTAAAAACAGCCGCAGTTTCTATATATCCTATACGTTGATTAGGCGCGTACGGGTTGTGCGTACAAATTCTACCTATCCTGCTCGGGAAAACCAACCTTCGTTATGTTTACATGCCTATATTCACCACATTTTAATTATTTCAGCTAGCGCCCCCTGGACCACCTACCAGCCTGGACGCTTGTATCTCGGCCAGACTTCTGTTTGAGTCATATTATTTTCGGTTGCCCCCGAAAATCCTACAGGCGTGGCGGAGTTCATGGTCTCCTAAGCCTCACCGCAGTGATACAGGAAAAAGCTTTACATTCACCAGGAGCTCACGAAACCTCTATAATGTGCAACAAAAAGCCACCCAAAAAGCGGCTGAGAACACAATGGCCACTATCGTTTGCTGGCTACGCCTTTCCGCGCGTCGCGGTCATATCGATGGCGACCCACTCCAGGAATCGCTCTTTCTTCGCCTTAGGTCTCCCCATTGGGAATTAACTCTTCAAGTCGCGCATATCATGGACACCCAGGCATACATTGCTTTCTCAATTATAAGGAGCAAAAAATTGAATAGGCTAGTGTGACAAGAGCTGCAACAGTCGTCTTCAAGTTTTCGAAATCCAGTTCACGTAATGGTGAACCACAAGTGACCCCCCCTCTCTCTATCAAGGGGGCTGGTAGCTGGGGGTACTCAGCCGTCCGCACCCCTAAGTAACGCCACCGTAAGTGCGATCGTTGGTTGGTTTGTTTTAAGTAGAACCGACACCGAATGCAACGAATACGAGATTGATTGAGAAAATAATTAAAAGAATGCACACGCGCTTAATCTACCTCGTTTTTCTTTTGTTGTTTTTGGCGGATGTTTTGCTGTGAGCGGGGTGGTGACGATGGACTAAAAGCAGCAGCGTCTTGCACCGTTGGGTCAAGTGAAATCAAAGTGCTTTGGTAATACTTTACGTAGTTGGTTTGTTCACATTAATGTTAAAAAAAAGGTTGAACGGATGGAAATTAACAACGTTAATTTTTACAATATAATACAGAAATTGAGTTTTACTCTGTTTCCACGCACAAGTCCCGAACATTCGTTTCCACAAGCACAAGTCCCGAATGCAAAATCATATCTAGTCGAAAATTACAATATTAATGCTAAAACGTTCAAAGAATGCCTAGGACATTCGGTGGCTCAAAATATCTGGGGCACGACGTCGTGCACCAAAATGTCCACGTCGTGCACCAAAATGTCCGTCCACAGAAATGTCCGCACCGAAACGTTCTGCACCTAAATGTCGGACAGAAGAATCTCCGGATTCCGTATTAGACAATCTTTCCCCGCCAGGGCAAATTCTATCGGCCAGACGCGCATCGTGGCCTCCCCAGGCAAACGAAAAAAGGTGAAAAGCATTCTCGAGGCTACGCGGCTACCCGTCAAACGCCGCGTAATTTCATGAAAAGCATTCTCGAGGCTACGCGGCTACCCGTCGAACACCGCGTAAGTTCAAACACCATAAAAGCAAGCACAAGCTGCGTCCTGCTGCGTGGTTATTCTTCCGCCTTTGACCATCGAGGAAACACTTACGGCTCAAGGGTGGGCAAATGGACGAGCTTATAGGAAGAAAAGCGCAGTAGCGACTTGCGGATTTTTGTACTCGAGCCTTGGCATAAAAAACAGCCAAATGCTAGCAATGTAACGACCGTTCCTGCCGTTCCTTCAAAAACCTAACGAGTTCCCGTTACGGCTCCACCAACCCTTGCTGGAACGGTGGCGTTTCTCCATTCCTCCAAAAAAGAACAAGTTCCAGGAACGCCGTTCCTTGTAACGCCGTTCCGTACAACACAGAATTTACCCTTGATTTCATTCGGAGAAAGGTATTACTTCGTGCTTTCACAATGCGACTTCTCAACACATCTGTGTAATTGGTAGGTGTGGTAATGCCGGCCGTTTTGTGTCACAAATTTTCTGAATGTGATTTTTAAACTTACATACAACCTAAGTTTTCTTCGCGGCTTTATGTAAGCACATGGAACTTCCTGTGGCGTTCTACACTTCGTGGGCATCAACCTTTTTGCTTACTTACATGGTCGACAATGATTATATGCAAAAATTTGCGGTGCACCCGAAATCTAAATATAATGATTCTTAGTTAAAAACGATTTCGTGTGCACCGCAATTTTTCGCCTCTAATCATTGTCGACCATGTGAGTAAGCAAAAAGGTCGATGACCACGCAGTGTAGAAGGCCACAGGAAGTTCCATGTGCCTAAATAAAGCCGCGAAGAGAACTTAGGTTGCATGTAAGTTTAAAAATCATAACGACAGTCCCTCGGGCACACCAACCACCGTCATCATCAGTTACTGGGGCAGCCCTGAGTAAGAGAAGACAGAATAACACCTTCCCGAAGTCCAGTTTGGAGCCCTTAGTCGGTAACGCTTTCGAAACCACTGGAGCATTTTACTCGTTTTTATGCGTGTGTCTGCTTTGTGACTTACCTTGGACGCTTCAGAAAAAGAGAAATGGTTTATACGCACAAAAAATCACTTGGGTTTATCTGATGCCAACAATACTGAGTTTCTATAAAACTTTGTGCATTTCGGACCATGCCATAAAAACCGTACGTTTGGTCATTCACTTCTTTGTTTCCAAATTTTGAGAAACAGGTTTTTCAAAGAGGTTTGATAAAGCCGTGTGCTTTAGGTTGAAACCCGCCAATATTGCAAAGAAACGGCGATCTAGAGGGACATGCGTACTATAGTAACTGCCACCTTGTAATTGGTTTTCAGTACCCTCCTAAATAGATGCGTTGCACAAACTATAAAAGGTCATACAGTTGCATAAGCCACGGCTATTATTCTTTTGCTTCCTTATAAGTTTTGAAAGTATTTTTTGAAAATTGTGCAGCAACTTGTGTAGGGGAAAATAAGCTAAAAAAAGCCACTATTAAACTGCAATCAGCACGCATTATTCGAGTAGCATGCCTCTGTAAAATTTAGGAATAACTTAAGCATGCTGCAATCGTCGCTGCCTCATTACCTTAAAAAATGAGAACGTCATGTGCGGTACCGGTCTCTTGTTCATGTAACTCGTTGATGGGGCGTGATTTTTGCACAGTCCTAGCTGGTATCAAGCAGACAAGGAACTTGCCATCTGTCAGGGCACACTAAGACACACACGTCAGCGACATCATCTGTAATGGCGACGCGATGGCAGTCGTCCGCACTGCTAAAAAAAACTGTGGGCATTGGTCTGAGATTTCGGAGGCTATGATTGTGCAGGGTACAGTAGTTCAGGGAAAACCAGTGGCGTTAAATTTAGGCACAGCCAGACTGGTTTGGATCTGGGTGGCAGATAATAAGAATTTGAGCCTGCTTCAGTTATTGCAGCAAAATTGCTCTCTGCAAACTGCAACAATGCTCACATTTATGCTCTGACAGTAAATACAGAAGCTTCTGCCTCAGAATTTGCCATTTCATTTTTACAAGCAAGAAAGGACTGCGTTTGAATGCAGATATATTAATATTTTTATTTAGAGGAAATTACCTTATTTCGCATTTTGCTTCGATACGTACTGGATCTTTTTTTGCGTTTTCCGCACGTCACACTGGCTCTGTTGCTAAAGCGTTGCATGCTATGCCTAAAGGAGCCGGATGTGAAATACGGATGCGCTTCCGGGTCGACATTTTGGACCATGCTGTTGATCCCGAGGTGGCGAAAATTGTTCGGCAGCTCTTACTATGGCGCGCCTTTTTGAAAAGTGAGTAGTTTCGGTGTGCCAGCTATACCTATTTCGAAAACTTTGAAATAGCTTTGACAGTTTTTTTTTCACTGCTCATGGGCTGGGCTGACCTTTCCATAAATTTGCCAACCCCTCTTCCTAATGAAATACTCTATTGCTAGCCAGCGCCTCCAAAATCGCTTTTTTTTTCTGGCAATGTTTTCTTGTGTGCTTTTATTTCTGACATTGTGTCATTTCGCCGAACTTCAAATGTGTTCGGGTTTGCGTTATGGCAGCCAAACATGCCAGCCTAGGATGCACCCCCACCCTCAGCTTCAGTCGCATATATTCCCACAGCGGCACGTCAGAGGTTACGCACTTGATAGCGAATTCAGTGCTCAACCCCGCGCTCCTAATACAGTACCGTTATAGCTACGTTTATATGCTGTTGACTACGTTAAAGCAAACAACATTTCCTGGCTCGATATACATGATAAACCGATGAACAATTGCTGGAAAATACACGACAGAATACTTGACAAATTCAATAGTTGACCAATATACTAGCTGCAATAACATTGACAAAACGTATTTAAAAATGAACTGCAGAAAATGTCTTTGCAGGCGGAGAATGAAGCCACGTGCTCTACATCTCTCATAACCAGTCTTCAGTTGAATCTGCGATGTAGACACTTCTCTGCTAAGTAGGTGTAAAGGCATTTTAAGGAATTATGTTTCACAAGACAAACTTTAGGCTTGAGCAAAGGCAGCACAGCATTGCTGTTACATATGTAAGAATTGCATTGCGCCACCACCACTCATGTCACATTCAAAGCTGACAACTCAAAAGTAAAGTCTGCTTTTTTCTGGTTGTTGGCTCTACATACACCCTTCTAACGCCCATTCATGCCCAGGTGGCAACTGAGGAGAAAACCAACTTTGATTTGAATAAACGATGTTGCCAAAAAATTTTTTTTTAATAGGAGTGTGTTAAGACAGATGACGGCCATAAGGCAGTCGAGCAATCGTTATTCTAGTTAAGAGTATAATACAAAGACCCTTACCCTTATTTGAACTCACAGAAAGAAGCCAAAGTGGCCACTCCTTAAATTAGGCACAGCAATCTGAAGGCAGACACAAAGCTGGAACACAGAAGAATACACGATGCTGCAGCAATCGTACTCCGATTCCTAAAAGGCCACAGGCCACGTTTTTCTATTAATAATGTCAAAAGCAAAAGTATGAAGTTCGCACAAGTAGCGGCAAAAATGCATACAGCGCCATCTTGCGAAAGAGCGTCTGCTGCCCAGACACTGGTCGTACGTCCCAAATTAACAACATGCATCTTCGTTGGCTCGCCTGAGTTGATAAATGGACTGAACTGTTTCGCTTCAGTTGGCCGTGTGTCACACCTTTCCAAAGTGTTCTCGCTGAGCAACGACGATTTCTGTAATTAGCGTACACTGATGTGCTGAACAAGTGGTCTGTTCTGGTTACTCATTATCATGAACTCGAGCACGCAACCTGCTTTACTCAAACAAGGCCAGAGTATGTATTATTTTACTAGTGAGTCCCAGATTGTGAAGGAAGTGCAACCATGATATAAGACACAGTAACAATACAGAACAAAAACACTGACTAGAAATAATGCGCACTCAAATAGCAAACGCTTATCTAGCCAGTCACCGGGGCCACATCTGAAAAGCCGATCATTTGCAGCAGAAGTAAAACTATTAAAAATTCAGTGTGTTTACCTCTACTGTACCAACTTATGGGTGTCGTCTATGATGCGTGCGAGTAAAACAAGCATAGCCACATTTATCTCGGCAGCAGTCGCCCTTTAGCAAATGGCACTGCACTGAGTTATGGTTAGTCTTACCGAAGAATGCAGACTATTGCTCCTGACAGTACACATTCGGCCATGTGGAATGGTTATCGATTGATTTCAAAGAATGAGACAGGTTCACGCCAACACCAATATATTCAGAGGGTGACGCCCATATTGCATGTAAACGGTCTACCCTAGAAGCAACACGGAACCGCATAACTGCTATACACAAACGAACACGTACTCTGATTGCTTGAACACTCCTGACAAAAACAAGAGCCCCTTCAATCAGCCTAGCACACAGCCAACCCAGCCAACTGTGTAGACTCGGCCACTTACAAATATTTCAACATACGGTTCTCAAATCTACTATTCTCAGCTATTAAGTGAGGTTTTGCGTGTACGTATGCAACCGCTAGGTGTTGCTACAAAGCATCTCCCTGTCTGTAAAAAGGGAAACTGCTTGTGGGATTACACCACCAGAACCCGCGCGCGAAACAAAATCCCCGGTAGCGTCAAAAAGAGACTCCGGCGCAAGCATTCTGTTGAACACTGTTGCGCAGTGTACATGGCGCTGTCGGCGTAAAATTATGCAACTGGCTCCTCTGTGCAGCAAGATTCCAGGATGTATAGCTCACTGCAATCAAATCTAAAATCGTGCGCGTGCTTGCAAGAATTGGGCGGGAGTGCGGTGAACAGTATCGCGGCAATACTTTATGTATTACGTACAGCCGCAACGATTTTTTTTGCTCGCTTCACGATGTATCAAGGTCGGAAATTTTAAAAACCAGTGGCGCACAAAAATGGCCCGTACACAGCGCATCAGCGCGAGATCCTACCCGTAATCGCTGGCCACCGCGAACTCCCACGGACGCACACAGAACTTTCCGCTTGCTGATTTGTCACTCCTTTGTTCATTTCGGTTAGCTCTCAAATGACGGTGTCAATTTCTTCAAACACACTCACGCAAACAAAAAACACCGACAGGCCAGCGGTCCCAAACACACACAACGGGTATACTTGCTGCCTTCATTTTGAGGCACTGTGGATCTCCAACAAACCGCCGCGCAGGTGTGCTTCCGTCGGCACAAACAAATGCTTCGTGGTTTTATACCTCGATTTAAACATTGACAAAATAGAAGTGATGTAATACTAGGTGGCGCGACTTTCGTCGATTCGATTTTCGGTCGAATCACCTGAGGAACGCTGCCATGTTGTTAAGGCTGAAAGCTTCTGATTGCCCTGATTGGCCAGTAGGAGGTCGGTAGGAACCAATCAGGGCGTCGATGATGGCTGGTGGAACGCGTCATCCTCGCTGACCGGCAAAAAGTTGAAGTTGGCCAACTTCTTGAGGAAAGCAATTCTCTGCCGGAAGGGGCCGCGTTCCGGCGGCGCAACGATTTTGTCCGCACCCAAAGACCTTGCCGGGGGTACTCTATGGCGGCTTTAACTTGAATGAGTCACGGCTTAGTGCGGCCCGAATGCTAAGCTTGTGGTCGAGCGATTTCTTTGTGTGTTTTAGACATGATTCCTGCGAAGCAGGAGGGAAATGGACAGCCTCATCTTCGTTCCTTGGTTTAAAAGTAGTCCGGCGAAGTTTCGTTCAGCGGGTGATATGGGAGATATGCTCAAACACAAATTACATGCAAACGTGTTTGATATTGTTTATTAATAATAGAAGCCTTGCTTTTCGTAAATTTTCACTTAAACGAATGGCCACTATTGTTGTGAAGAATAAAGTGAATGCTTTGCTACCTAAACGAGAAACGTTTAGTCTGTATGTTTGTCACTCTCATTACGTATCCCTCAATTTAGCACGCAGAAATATCAAGGTATATTTTGAACGCAACGTTCATACGGGGAAACATTTTCAAACTACTAAATATGGTAGCAATATTGATACTTGTCGATATTAATCAACACAGTAAAGGTGGAAATTTTAAATGCGGAGCATTTTTTTAGGCTCGCCTGATCCTCCGTCGTTGATGGCGGCGCCGTCCACACGCTCACTGCGCATGCGCAACACTCGTCCTTACGACCACAGCTCCACGATACTACACTATAAAAAAGAAATAGTTAGCGGCGCCCGGTTTTGATACCACGACTCTCTGGCCGCAACGGGAGGTACGCGGCGCTCTTCCCACTACGCTACAAATCCGGGACAGGAGCAAGTGCTACGAACACGCCTTATGTCCTTGACTATTCAAACTACGTCAAGTAGCTACTGATACAACGAAGGCACGCGAAGTGAACGTCAACGGAAACGACGAACTGAAAACTTTAGAGGGGGATGCTGAATTTCCCGTGGTAAAGCTGTGGCGGGAAGCGCCACGCGCCTTGAAGCTCAACCAGCCCCGTCCGCAGCGCCTCTGATGCTGATTGTGGCAGGATGCCCCAAGGAATTGGCCAACCAAAGAATCCATCACGAGATAGGTTCGCGTTAAACCACCGTCGTCATCTTCCCGTAGGGGAACCGGCGAAGAAGAAGTAGAACGAGAAGACAAAGCTGCGAAGAGGAGGGCGTGTACATTGCTCTCAGCCGGTGCACCAATTCAACAACCTTTACCTCACCAACGCTGACGGAGACTACCGATTCTACCACAGAGACAACATCGACAAGAACATGATGGACGAGTTTGGCGCCTCGCGAACCACCGCCTACTCACCGTAACACAACAGCACTGGCGTGCCTTTGCCACCGGTGTGGTCCTGGACGCGGAATTCCCTCTGGCGCTAGTAAAACCACATCACTCAACATGACGGCAAAACAATGGAACCACACGGAACCGCCACGAAGCTTCGCATCCTCATCAGGGTTCCCCACGGAAAGATGGTGTAATTTTTTGTTTGCGATTGGTGACATAGAAACATGTGTAAAATTAATTTAACACAAAATACAAATAGGCATCTGATGGGAGCCAGAACAATAACAAGCGCGAAATTCCAGTTCAGAAGTAGTAGTACCAGGCTTCCTGGACGCATATCAGTTTCCGCGTGCGGAGAAATTCACCTGCGTGCATTAGTCTGCAGGCGCACTCATAAAGGCACTGAAGCGCAAATTGTGAGTGCCCGTAATCGTTTGAAAAGTATCGCAGATTTTCACGAATTCGCGTATCAGGATGGCGAAACGTTTCGGATGGGCGAGTTGCGTATTGTGGAAGCAGTAGCTCATTTTCGAGGCCTTGCGTATTAAACGCATCAGTATTAGTTGTTACTTGTTACGGCGGCACTCTGTTATGATACTCGCTTTCACGCAGAATTATTCCCGAGATTCTACTACGGTGCTTCCCAATGTAAATTCGTCCGTTTAAAACATCCTTCTACAGAAGTTACGGTGCCTGCATTAAGGCAAGTGATTTGCTGCTGCCAAGGTGTTAGACACACCTGAAATCCTCACCGCTACCGTTTTTATTGCGAACTTCACCAAAATGTTTACATTTCGTTATGTCGCGTGAATGTTGCATTGAGTCATATACGCTGATGTACGTACCTTTCGCAAGCAAGCGAAGTAAGCTCGCCTTACCATCACCTCACATAGTATTTGTCATGATGACTCGCCGACTGCACCCTTCGTTTTTTTCCCTGTCTCCCTCTGAAGTTTGTGTATCCGTTCGTGCAGATTCACAAGAATCGTACGTTATGTCTGACTCTTCATTCGCCTTACCGAACCGCGCAGTTAGAATCGTTACTGTTGTGTGCAGTTTGTGAAATATATATTTGATATCTTCAGATCGCGAAAGATAAGATACTCGCTGTTCGCGCTGCTCTGTTGTCATCGGACGGTCATTTACCATTACGCTCGTGAATTTGCCTGCCCAAGTAAAACTGAATTGGACTCAGCATTTCCTTTTTTTTTTTCATTCTCTCCATTCACGGTCACCAACCAGCTAGTTATGAAGGCGAAATTGCTTCTGCTGCTTTATTTTCGTATTTAGCGTTGTGGTCAGCCCGAACACTGTAGTCCCCGTCATGCTTGCTGCGCTCATTCGCTGAAAAGGGCTCGCAGTCTAGTGTTCCTCATATTTTGCGCCCCGTATGTAGATCGTCGTCCGCGTGCCGATGGCGTAAAGACTAGCGGAGGGGTATGTGGAACCCTGTGTGGTGTGACGAATAGTACGCGTCCTCGGCAGTCGATAGCGTAATTTGTGAGTGGGTGAGGGAGCGAATGAGTGCGTGCGTGCGTCTGCGTGCGTGCGAGTTCGTATGTGTGTGCGCGCGCGCGCGTGTTTCAAGTGCGTTGGTGTGTTGTGTGTGCATGCGTGCGCTTGTGTGCGTGCTACCGTGTGTGCGTGTGCGTACGTCTGCGTGAGTGCGACCGATGAATTCTTCTCTCACTATTTCGCATACACTTTCGACATTAACTCGCCTTGGGGCCGGTACGGGCGCATGACGGTGTAGTTTAGGATCAAGATGCGGTTTTGCTCTGTGGCAGGCTGGCGCCGTTTAGGCGGGGGGACAGCGAGGGAGGCGAGCGCCAGGCAACTCGTCTCTAGGAGGACGCCCCGCAAAATTCAGGCAATACGTTGTGGCGCAACCACGCGGCACCACTCTCTCTCTCGCTGTTTCTCTCCCAAGCGCTCAAGGAAAAGCGCTCCAGTAGCCTTCCTCCCCTTGCTTGCCGTTTTCAATCTTTTCGTGGTGGTGTTGTGCTGGACACTCTCGCTCTGCGCCCTTTTACCTGGGATTACTCTTGAAATAAACCGTTTGGAGGGTTGTTAGAGCAAATTAACTACGCAATATTAGTGGCGCGGATAGCGCTCTTCGAGATAGGAATATTTGCGTGCGCTAGCCGCTTTTCTTACAGATGGCAACAGCTTTTCTAAGCTTTTCTTTCGAACTGAACCGTTTCTTTATTTTTCCAACTCTGCCTAATTTTCTTTGTTTCATTTGTTTTGTAGAATCACAGCGAATTGGCATTGATAATAAAAAAGTTATGATAATGGCTCTAGGCACATTTGCGACAAATGGTTCGTTTTGTAAAAGAGTCTAGCGAAAATTACCGCGTTGAAAGTGACATATCAAGAGATGTGTGTATATTGCCCGAATACATAATTAGAAAAAAGTGAGACCCCAATTATTGTGAAAGCGAAATTTTAGCTCAAATCAGTAAGTATTTCATGCCCGAAAATATTTGTATTACCCCCAGGGAAAACGATGACTGCCGCTCATAAAAAAATCGACGAATAGTACTTGTAAAAATCACAACCCACTTTATTGCCGTGACACTCAAAGTGCAGAAAACAAACCCATGACCTAGTGATGACCACGCGAGATAGGATGTGGCAGATAGAAGGTGACGCATCATTTTGTTGCTCAAATATCTACACAGCCCATATGAGCTGCTAAACAGGCTAGATAAATGAAGGCTGTCTTACCCTCTTTGAATGTATTTATTATCTTTATTTCTGAGCGCTGCCAAAGTTGTTTGAACGGAGGGCATTTCAGAGAAATTAGATAAAAACGTATACAAAACATCAGCCCACACACATAGATATACACCGAAAAGGTAACCCGGACGCGAAGTTACTCACCTGAAAACTCGCCAGGTTTTATTTACTTATTTATTTATTTAGAGTGTCCTCAAATGCACCTCATGATTGGGAATTTTATATAATGGCGTCACATGCGAAACAACGCTCAAGATACTCTAACATCGTAATGCAGAATTATAACAAAAAACATGGGACAGCTACGCATTAGTGGCGCGAAGGCTGTAAGTACAGCGAAGTTTTCGGCCCCATCTAGCTATTCTTGTTCGGCTATGTATATGGCTGGTCATAAAGACACGGCCAAGTTTTTTGCGTGGTTTTGCTTCGAGATAAGGTCAAGAGCAATGAACCCTCGGTCATTAATGGGCTTACAATGGACGCCAGCTCGTAACTCCGGATCTACTGCAACTCACTGACGTTTCGCCGCCGCGTCAATAGCGCGTTATTCGGGATTGGACAAAAGTCGTGGCGTCCGTTTTCAAATAGTGGTGCAAGCGGTGCAAGCGGCTTTTGCGCCACGCTCCTCTTCTTCGTTAATGACACTCATATTTGGTCGTTCCATCTCTCCCTTCGTTGGAGACCAGGCTTTTTGCACCTCACACGGATTTCCGAACTTGCCGCTGAAGGTTCTTCATGACTGGCAGGCGCTAAAAGAGTGTTCTACAAGGTTGAGCGGTGTCGGCGGGAACGTATAACGTTATTGCTCGGCGAGCTTTTTCTGCGCACGTTCACCAGCTAAAGCGCTAGCCTAAACAGCATTCGCCGTTGAAAAACCCAATTCTCCTTTGTATAACGACAGAAACGGTTGAAACGCGAAAATTTTGAGGCGTGGACTTTGATCGCTGCGGTTCAGCCACTTTTCTCTTAACCCCCGATTACCAACATAAAAGTACAAAAATCGGCTTTGCTGCAGTACGTGTTCGCACACAGTATCCATTGGTGAGGAAAATAAAGATTCGCTTTAAAACAACATGGTCTGATTTTTAAAACTGCTAATAAATGTACTACCGAACTTGGAAAATTATATTATAATGTAATAACAGTTGGGTAATAAAATTGCAGAATTGAGCAAAATATAAAATAAACTGTTAACAAATTCAAACAGGCAGAGGAGGTAGGAAAAAGAAAAAAATACTGCACAAGCAAGTTTAACCATGGCCCAGACGGAAATACAACTTTTCACCACCCAGGTTAAAACAACTGGTTACTGAAGAGGTGAAAAGTAAGATGTTGAAATCTGTAAACAAAACGACAACGCCAAAAAAACTTGAAAAAGTAAAATAGTTTCAGCGGCAGCATGGTTGTCATTATTTTGTTTACATCGTTGCACAGTACAAATGGTAAAATGTAAAGATTTACATATCACGAGCACGGCGAAAATTGAACTAACATTTTTTGTTCTGCAGTTATGGGACAGCTGCCAGCTTAAAATTATGGGCCAGTTTCCTACACCCTTTTGTTATAACGACGTTACGCTGTTCAATATATTTCTCTAAAACAGGTTCCATGCAATGAAAACTTTGAGCCAACCTCGTCTGTAAGAATGGAGAAACACTGTGTTCTTTGAGAAATAATCTTTTGAGAGGTTTCAGAGGCAAGGTTTTGTCTAATGTTGCGCTGAGATAAATAGTGTTGCAATATATGCCACGCAAAGAAGGATAAGCATTTGAAAAAAATTGAAAAATCTAAAAAATCCTGTGTTAGTTTTAGTTTACTTGTAGGAAGACCAGAAAATAGAGCAACGCAATTTGTATGTATTGTTTATGTTAATTTATCACGCAGAAATAGATTATTCTATAAAAATTTTGCTTTATGTATACTTTTACTGCAATCAATATATGTTTTGAGCGACTTTTTTACGCAACGGGTTTCTTTGCTGGCGTTGCTATTCCATGCTTAGTTTTTCACGCATTTGGCAAAACCGAGGAACCACAATATATTCAACGCATGCTTAACGATTGAAATTAGAGTGCGCCCATAAGATAAAAATGTAGTAGCGAACTTCAACGAACAGCTTCCATTCATGAGCTGCAAGTTGAATATCTCAATTTAGAGCATGTGAGCTAAACGTGCAAATCTGTAACAGGTATACCTGTCTTCTGATGGAAGACACCGCTGCAACATATCATTGGGAATGGTGATGCCGTGGTCTGCACGGACAGTAGAAGTTTTACGGCATCATGGTTAAAATATGTAGAATATGTACGGACAGTAGAAGTTTTACGGCATCATGGAAGGCAGCCTGCTAAATAGAGCAGGCTGCCTTCATTTTCGAGCCATCCGCTTTGCCGCTTCCCGCTCACCAACTAAACTATTCACTTAATTAGTGATAGTGATGCTGGCTTTTCAATTTATTCGAAGCAGTTTTGCCCGCTGGATACGTCTAATCAGAAACTTCTCCGTTTCTATTCGAGACCATGTCGTATTCAACACATAAATTTGTCCTACAGCTTCGCTCATAGGGAGCTGATAATTCATCTTGAGAATAGTCATAGCACCCGTCAATTTATGTATCTAGATGAGCTTGCCCGTATTTTAGAAAATTTGCGGCAATGTCACAGACGTGCAAAGTGGTCGAGGCTAGATGCAGTAGGAAAAAAGAAATAAATTCTAATTAGGAATGTGCGGGGGATGCAGAGGGCCGGCGCTCAAAAAAGCCATAGTGTGCGTCACCTCCGGAATATTATTCAAATATACTAGAGATTTTGTTCTTCGTAACCCCCGAGAATCGCTTTAAGTGAACATAAAGAAAGGGGATGGAGTGAATGAGCGAAGGTGATAGAGCTCGAGAAGGCTAAGAAAAAAGGATAGCTGCTTGGTATACCAATAAAAAGCACTTTACTGCATGATGAATACAACAAAATGTGAGCATAAAAAGAGAACTCCAACAAAGACGAGATTAGACATGCGGGGAGTTCAAGAGTAAGAACTGAGAAAGCACATGGAGCACGGAGTAAAACAGACACATGATAAATGGAGAAATCCTTTAAAAAGATAAGATTGAGGCATGAAATTACCTGCACCCGAAAAAACACATGGTGAGAAGGGCTATCAGCAGCCCAACGTCCGTTGATCAATAAATATTTTCGCCCTTAGAGACTAACACTCTAACCACTATTTACTATCTAACTGCAGGGTTTCGAAACGAACAAAATAAATTTAGTGAGTGGTAAACGTAACAAACACGTAGAGCTAACCAGCACATTAGCGAACACCCGAAACGAACGTTCGTAATCCCTCTCGGTGTTAGGTCGCCGGTGTCTCTCCATGGTTCTCAAATTTGTGAACCACTAAGGTGCATGCTATAGGTTTTTTATGGATGGCCAAGCGTCGTAAATAGTAGTTTGCATTCATGCTATGAAGCTCAACACCAATACTCAAACAACGTGATTTAAACATTTTTGCCCTATCTCTCCTCCGGCCTGCGAGAATCAGTTCCGCGCCATTGTTGCTAATGACGTACATGCACACACAATAATATAAAACACGCTGCTGCTCCAGCTGCCAGTACTGCGGCGAAATATTTTATTCACATTGTATTGATTTCCACACATGAATTTATGAAGTGAAAACAGCCAACCAGAAAAGTGAGGAGACGCCATTCAGTGCTATCATTTAGGAGGATTCACAGTTCAAAAAAATCAGTTTTTGGCTGCATTATCACGCGTAGAGTGTATTTAACCAATACTGGGAACACTTTTAGTAAGGAGAAGTGTGAGGTCTGGTGCCAGCTACGGAAAATGCAATCTTAACGCAGCGTAATGTGTCTACAGGAGTGCACTATATCTATGCCTTGTCTCACGCTGTTTTCATACAAACTAAAAAGAGCTCGGTTATTACACAATAGGTTTTCAGAATGTCGTCGCCACACCTTTCATTTTATGAATGCGAATCGTTCCATGCATCACCCCAAGCTACGTTGCTTAAGAAAGACAAAACCTACAAATTCCGTTAGTAGTAGCCGATGAATAGTTCATGCAGAACCACTCTTTCTCCAAAGAACATGCAGAACGCGATCAACTGCTGACCAAAACACAACAACCAAACGCAAAAATACGAGAAATAAAAATTTAAAAACGCCCACCTTCCTTATTATATATTGCATCCAGAGCAATCCCTAAGTTAGTTCTTTTCTTGCAGCAGCAGAATTTGGGCGCAGAAATTTGAACTTTCCTTTAGATGATTGTGTAGTCTTCTTTTTCTTGTGACTTGTTTCGATGTCTGCATCAATGGGTTTTGATCTATTTTGTACACGTGGCTGTGTTCCAGCTGCAATATCTGCCATACCTTTCCGATAGAATGTATATTTATGTGTGCGTTGTTTTTCAATAAATTCAGTTGGAAGTGAGCACTTGTTTGAAGTCATCGTCTCATTCCTGTTCTTTTTTTCGTGCTGTGTTGCTCAGTTTATTCATTCGAGAATATGGCAGCCGCACCAGTCGTCATTTATCCCGCGCACGACATCCTTCCGAAAAGTATGCTGCCCGCAGAAGCGCAAATTCATTTGCTAAAGAAGTCGTAAATTAGTTAAATACGCAGTTGAACGCATGCCTTTAAATTTCGTGGAGCCTTGTTGACGGTTATGTTTCTAATGCAAAATTTTGTTGTAACTTGAAGGCGGCATGTTGAGCTGAAATGTGGGTGGTGGTATAGCCGATTTATTCGCATATTGACTTCTATTAGCTGTATTACTGTGCTTGGGACATTTGTACAAAAATCTCGTTTTGGCACTTTCAAATAAAGTGGGTTTTAACGATTAGAATGAAGAATTTGTCAAAGGTTACAGTTTAAAAACCGGGTGCTTGAAAGTTTGTTTGAAAGTTCAAGGGTGTTTGAAAGTTTGTCTGGCCCTCCCTGCATGGGCCAGCATCTTGGCCTGCAGTATGAATAAATGAAATGAAATGAATAGACTTTGATGACGTACAAAGGTTTCGTGCTTCAATATTTTTCTTGTTCTTCCTTCTAGGTTCTGAGCAAAGTGGACGTATTTTAAAAAAAAATTTAAGACAATTTCTACCACCGGAGTTTTTGCTTCTTTTCTACAACAACAAGAGTTACGAAACGAGTAGATTTAAAAAGAGCAATTGATAAGCGACCTGTTATATGCCGCTTTTCCTGCGGTGGTCATATGTTCATTCTACGATAACAACTGAAACACACGAATTGCCCTAGTTTTTTCAACCAAAGAGGCGTCTCATTACTGTTCAGCAAGCGCATTTACATTTAGTTGGAATCTGCACAACTAACAACCAGGGCAAGGGTAGCATTACACCATGGCGTTTGTTAAAAATCCTTTCACTTTTGGGGGATATGTTCGTGCCAAACACACAAAGCAGTCTAGAACTAATACTAGCGCGCATATGCCGAGCCACTTCAACAGAAAAAGAAGGCTATTTAGGTACTATCGAAGGCTAAAATATTTCTCATGACACAGAAGTCTGCCTAAGTGTTTTGGGAGGAGAAGGCTGGCAATAGCAATAAAAACGTGTTGCATGCTGCATCATAATAACTTTCTCTTTTCACTTTCGATGTTCTGTGTTCACTTTCCCATCACCGCCGTGATGCGACCCTATTTAGACCGCTGACCATGTTCAAATCAACCAGGTTTCTAAGTTCAAATCTTGCATAAATATCCGTTTTCACTTGCAGGGGTTTTTCCGAATAAAAGCACCAATAACCAGTCTCGTTTGTCCAAAGAAGCACCTAATGCTTTCGCCCGAATAAAAATCACTTAGGTTCTTAGGTGTTCAAATTACCATGTACGTTCGTTATAAGGGTCCTCAGTCATCCGCTTTCATTGCTGTTAAATCGTTCTCGGCTTGTCCCTCTAAAGCTCCCATAGTAACGATAGCGCAAGGATTCCCACCATTGCATCACACCTGCAGTAACACTCCCGTACCATTTGTTGTAAACTGGCGTCCCCTACTCCACGACGGATGGTTGCGACTGCCATTTTAAATTTTTGGCCGGCGCGGCCTAGCTTTTAAACAAACAGGGTAAAAGGATCTGCTTTCGAGTTGATGCAGGCACTCCTAAATTGCCATCCGTTGTAAGACGTTGGCGGCTCACATGTCTACGTAAGGTTGTAAAGTACATACTTATTTCCGCAATCGTGCTGGGGAAATTGCCTGTCGCGTACACGCTAGCCCCTCTGTGTAGAGGGGGCCATTTTTCATTCTGTCAGAGTGCTGTCTTTGCTCTGTGCTATAGATGGCACCCTGAATAAGGAAAGTAGTTTCCCTTGAGAAAAGTCCCGTGGTTCGTAAAGAAGGAAGAAGTGCAAGTGCGGTAGAAACTCTACGTTGCTGAAGATGTCATACCATCACCCTCGAAAATATAGAGCAACATCTAAAAAGGAGGTGAGATAAAAGCAACAACCATGCCTTTAGGAGAAAACGCAAGGTTAGGGCGCACTGCTAAGGACGGAAGCTTCCCGACGAACTTCCTTCACGCTATTACCAAGCTCGCTCTACCGGAATAAACTGGGACGCCTTCATTATGATTCTTTGTGGTCCCAAAGGCAAACATAAATAAATAGACGCTATTACGTCGAAATTAGGCTATTATGCTTATATTTATTATGCGGCCCAACTCTGTCTTCTCCAACTGTGGCGTTCCTTCCCACAGTACATAAATAACGCATGAACAGCGTTCTACTTTACTTTGCATGTTGTAGTGGCGATGGTTGTGGCCTAACTGCAAATGAGTCAAGGAAAAAAAATGGGCAAAAAACAACGTTTGTGTGAACCGAAGTTCCCAAGCCAGCCAATAAATTTTCTTTCGACAGCGATTATACGATCTCACCCTATCTGGGGCAATAGCCGAAATTTCCGTTCTAGTCAGCTGTCCACCATACGTTCGCCTTCGTGTTTTCTATCACGCCATTTGAATTGAGCCAAGAACAACGTGTCACGTGTGCAGCTGGAGTGCTTCTTCAAAGCGGTGTGCGTACTAAAAGAGGGTGCGCAGTGAAAAAATTTCTGTCAGAGCCCTTGTCCATGGAAAAGAATGGTTGTTATCTAAGCATCCCATATTCATTGTAGATACACGCTTTCCTCCTCTTTTGATGCTTCATAAGACGAGTCTTTTGGCTGTGAAATTACTATAGCGAGCGTTTAGTGTATGGTATCGGGGTAGCTTCGACACAATATAACACAGTTCTTTGATCAGTCCGATTTCTCCATCTCACACGTTTATCGGCCCGAATTCTCCATTTTCACACGTTTTTTATTAAAGCTCAGGTGCCTTCACATCCCATAAGTTTTTACATTGCCCAAACGTGTTTTTTAAATCGTAAAAAGTATACTTGCCTGTTTTTCACACCTGAATCTACGAGGGTTTTTTAACAAGAATTAGGAATACTCATCCACAACAGAATTTTCCACTGCAATGGCTCGTCGACACCACCAGCAATCATTAGTTTTAAAATGCAATAAATACCCCCCTTAGAAATTTTGGGCTGACGCATTTGCTTGGGGTTTCAAACAAATGCATGACAAAATGTGTTTCAGTGGGCCACAGTTAACATCCCATTGGATGTGCATATAGAAAGTCTCGAAGGTAAACTTTTTAAAGAAACCGATGAGTTTGAAGCCACCATAATTATTTTCTGAACACTGCAGCTACTAACTGTTACCCTTTTAAATGAAGTGGTCTCAGCGTGCACCCCTAGCCTGTAATTATACCCTCCTAAACAATTGCGCACATGATTCCATATAAGCTATTTTTTGTGACCGTATTTTTGACATCATCGCATCCAGTCCGTCGGGAAAAGAAATGTTATCCTAATGGTATTTTTGTATTCTGCAGCCAGTGAGTGTGCAGTTTCACAACAGGACAAACTCATATCGAGTTCGCAGAAGTAACCGTAAGGGCAGTAATAACACTTCCTACTTGATTTATCGTGGTATCCTAGCGCGTAAAAACAAGCGACTGTGAGCCATGTTGCGACAATTTACACACGGCCACAAAACTAACCGCAGTAGTGTCAACAGAAAATCTTCTGACTGTTTTTTTTTTGCTATTTTGCGCAAGACTGGCAAATCATATGTGCGCGTTCGGAGGTAAACATATGCAACGGAGGTCTACGAAGGCAGATACCGATGCAATTACAGATGCTTGTTCATTTGTTCTTTGCATGGGCCAATTTCTTGTATATACCCAGTAATTCTAGCCCATCTTTCGAATGCCATATAAATAAATGTTATAAATTGGAGGTGTATTTGCCCCATTGGCCATTGCGGAAGTCTTACCTAAAGGGCGTGAAATAGATTTTTAATTTCATTTTTTTAGAACAAGTCGAAAATTGGGGTTTCAATTTATTTTTTTGCATAGTATGGTCTCTTCCACCTTCGTGCTCATCTCAGTATGTTGTCCTCGCATGGGTACTTGAGGATGCAGTACTTGAACATAGCGAATTAATCTGGTTGTGGTGAAGAACAGCACCACCATCGCAGTTTCGCCAATTACCATGTCAATGTTATACAAAATCTAGCTCAGACATTTCTTGCCAAAGATTGATTAGAAGCTGTTGTCGTGTAGCACCAAAACAAGGAAAAATGTTAGAAATAAACTTTCTAAAAGCAATGGTGCAATCCTAAGTACTGACAGAACATTTTTGCTTTATGTTTCCCACCCTCCTCTGTGTGCTAACCAGAAAACTAATCAAATTTTGGCACTTTAAAATATGCTTATCCGCGTAAATGATTCCGCACAACCTAGTTTATTTGTGACAGCTTTCGTTTCTATGAAACAAACACCCATGCGGCCACCATGACAGGAACGCGCACTTGATGTCACTGTCTTCGTTGCAGCACGTCCGGTCTGCGAGCGCGCGGCTAGTCAGCCACGGTAGCACTCACCAAGGCAACAAGACGTCATTCCTAAAACTTTGGCATGTGCACAAGAAGCAACATGGCGCACCACCAGGAACCAGCCCTTCGCTGAGTCATGGGAGCCCCAACGTCGGCAGTTTTCACGCGATGAGTAAATGGCGTCATGATGATCCCAGTTTCCAAAGGCTCTCCTTTCTCATCTTTCGGCAGCGTGCGAAGTGAAAAATGTATATAAAGTATGTTGTACCAAATGGCACTGTTGAAACGTCACGTAAGTTATCTTCATATACAAACGAATTTTTTGACACTATGATATGAGCTTTGTAATTTCGTGTCAGCACTCTTTTTTTAAAACAATAAAATAATACAAAATATTGTAAACATCCCTCTAGTATTGGTCGCTATTTAGCAAGAAGTACTCACTAACACATTCTTTTGAATATTGCTCGTGTCTTCTTACTTTTAGTGCAAAGCAGTTTTCTGCTTTTTGAAACTGTTATTTGAGAATTGTCCTGTCCGCTATTATTATTCCAACGTTTTCATAAAAACAACATTTTTCTATTATTGCATATGATGATAGTGATACTTCATAATGAAATATATATTCTGTTCGTGTTAATTACCAGCATAAATACGTGCATCCGATCGTTTGGTTTTTAAAAATGTTGCGTTTTGTGCTGTCCTTACCCCTGTTTTCCTGTCCAATTATTTCTTTTAGAGTTCAAGTAGGTATCCGTAAATTTCTCATCCAAATATCAGTTATTCTACCCACGCTAATCTACTGTTGATTTCATTCGGCCAAGGTATTGCTTCATTTTTTCACAATGCGACTTTTATACTCATCAGGGTAATTTGTAGCTGCGGTAATGATGGCCTTTGGTGTCACAAAATTTCTGAATGTGATTTTTAAAGTTACACACAACCTAAGTTCTCGTCGCGGGGCTTTATTAAAGCCCATGGAACTTCCTGTGGCGTTCTACACTGCGTGGGCTTCGACCTTTTTGCTTACTTACACGGTCGACAATGATTACAGGCCAAAAATAGCGGTGCACCCGAAATTGAAATATAATGATTCTTAGTTAAGAAACATCTATAGTTACTCGCACAGCGTTAAGTAACAGAACACAGAATAACATCTTCCCCAAGTCCGGTTTGCTACTTTGAATAGGTAATGCTTTCGGAACCATTGGAGGATTTTACTCGGTTTTATGCATGTGTCTGCTCTGTGACTTACCTTGGCAACCTTCTGAAAAAAAGAAATGGTCTACAGGCCCAAAAAATTTCCTTTTGTTTCTGTGATGCCAACAATACTGAGTTTGTATAAAACTTTGTGCATTTCGGACCATGGCTTAAAAGCCGTACGTGTACTTGTTCAGTTCTTAGTTTCAAATTTTTTAGAAACAGGTTGTTAAAGAAGTTTGATAAAGCCGTGGGCTTTAGGTTGAAACCCGCCAATATTGCAAGGAAACGGCGATGTTGATTTATATGCCTACTCTAGTCACTGCCACCTTATAATTGGTTTTAAGTACCCGCCGAAATGGATGCGTCATATACACTTTAAAACGTCATACAATCGCATCAGCCACGGCTATTGTTCTTGCTGGCTTATAACTTTCAAAATTAATTTTAAAAATTATGCAGACGTGTGTAGGGGGAAATGAGCTGGAAAAAAAATTACGCCCACCTCCCCTCTCGGGAACCTTGTGTGATGCAACGCATCTCATGGGTGGTTCCTTCCATTGGCGTTTTCCATCGTATTGATTACGCTTATAGCAGGGATTCTCACGCGTAGGGGAGGTGGGCGTAATTTTCCATTTTCAGCATTGAATGCACATGGAGTACAGGTATGCTCAGGTACGGTGTTTATTGCTGGCGAGAATGACTGCCTTGTGGTCCGTAAAGTGGCCAGTTAAGGGCTCGACGATTGCATCAAGCAATCGTCGAGTACTGCGAGAGAGTGCGAGCGTAACGCGGGCGGCCGTCGACTGAGACCGTCAGAGCGCGGCATGTCGTTTTACATTCACAGCGCCCGAAGGAGATGAGAGCGCGGAGATAGCGAGTACTGCACATGCGCAGCGCAACGCCGCGCCGAGCGCAGCGCCGCCCACCGGCGCCTAGCAACGGAGTGAGAGCGCGCTGCGGCAACCCCCAGCTGTTTGGGAGAGAGTGTTCGCTATCGGAGAGAGGAGACGAGGAGAGGCGCAGCTGTGCGGACAACGCCGGACAGATGCAAGAATGACAGAGGGGCGAGCATGAGATGCGTTGCATCTAAAAGCCACTATCACACCTCAAGCAGCACGCATTATTCGAGTAGCATACCTCCGTTAATTAAAAAATAACTTAGACATGTTGCAATTCTCGCTGCCTCAGTACCTTAAAAATGAGAGCGCCGGGCGCGGTACCTTTACACTGCCGCTTATTCATGTAACTCGTTGATGGGGCACGATGTTTGGACAGTCCGAGCTGGTATCAAGCACACCAGGAACTTTCCTTTCATCAGGGCACACTGGGACGCATACATCAGCACCATCGTCTGTAAAGGCGACCCGATGGCAGACGTGCGCGCTGGTGACAACACTGTGCCCATTGGTCTGAGATTGTGCAGGGGTCCGTAATTCTGAGAAAACCAGTGGTTTTAAAGTTAGGCACAGCCAGACTCCTTTTGATCTGGGTGACAGATAATAAGAATTTGAACATCTTGCAGTTGTTGCAGCCACATTGCCCACTGCACACTATCACAATGCCCATATTTATGCTCTGAAAATAAATACAGCAGCTTCTCTCTCGGAATTTGCCATTTCATTTTCACAAGCAAGAAAGGTGCACGTTTCAACGCAGGGGTTTTTGACACTTTTATTTAGAGTAAATCACCTTGTTTTGAATTTTGCCTCAAAACGCAGTGAGATCTTTTTTTTTTGCTTTTTCAGTACGTCAGACTGGCTCTGTTGCTAAAGCGTTGCATGCTATGCTTATAGGCGCTGGAGGTGAAATCCGGAGGCGTTTCCGGGTCGACATTTTGGCCCAAGCTTTTGATCCCGAGGTGGCGAAAATTTTTCACCAGCTCTCCACTATGACGCGGCTTTTACCCCATGAGTAGCTTCGGTGTACCAACTTTCCTTCTTTCTAAAACATCGAAATAGATTGTACAGTTTTTTCTTCACTGCTCATGCGCTGGGCTGACCTTTCCCTAAATTTGCGAACCCTCTTCTGTATGCAAAAATCGTTAGCTATCCAGCGCCTCCGAAATCGCATTTTTTTTCCTTGTAACATTTTCTTGTGCGCTTATAATTTCTGACATTGTGTCATTTCACCGAACTTCAAATGTGTTCGAGTTTGCGTTAGGCAGCCAAACATGCCATCCTAGGATGCACCCCCACCCTCAGCTTCAGTCGCATATATTCTCACGGCGGCGCGTCAGAGGTTTTGTACTTGATAGCAATACAGTGCTCAACCCCGCGGTTCCAATACAGTACCCTCATAGCTAAGTTCATAAGCTGGTTGAATAAGTTAAAGCAAACAGGATTACCTGACTCGCTCTACATGACAAACCGATAAACAATTGCTGGAAAATACGCGATATAATACTTGACAAGTTCAATAGTTGACAAATATACTAGTTGCAATAACATTGACTAAATGTATTTAAAAATGAACTGCAGAAAATGTCATTGCAGGCGGAGAATGAAGCCACGTGCTCTATATCTCTCATAACCACTCTTCAGTTGAACCTACGACGTAGGCACTTCTCTGCTAAGTCGGTTTGAAGACGTTTTTAAGGATTTAGGTTTCACGAGACAAACTTTGGCCATTAACAAAGGCAGCACAGCATGCATATTGCTGTTAAATATGTCAGACCTGCATTGCGCCACCACCACTCATGTCACCTGGAAAGCTGACAACTTAAAATTCAAGTCTGGTTTCATCTGGTTGTCGGCACTACATGCACGCTGGTAACGCTCATTCCAATTTAGGTGGCAACTGAGGAGGAAACCAATTTTGATTTGAATAAATGATATTGCCGAAAAATGTTTTAATAGGAGTGTGTGAAGACAGCTGACGGCCATAAGGCAGCCGAGCAATAATTATTCTAGATAAGAGTATTATACAACTACCGTTCCCCTTATTTGAGCTCAGAGAAAGCAGCCAAAGCGCCCAATTCTTAAATTAGGCCCAGCAATCCCAAGGCAGACACAAAGCTGGAACACAGAAGAATACACGATGCTGCAGCAGGCCTACGCCGATTCCTAAAAGGCCACAGGCTAACTTTTCCTATTTAATAATGTCAGAAGTGAAAGTATGAAGTCCGCACAAGTTGCGACCAAAATGCGTTGCAGTGCACTCTTGAGAAATAGCGACTGCTGCCCACACACTGGCCGTACGTCCCAAAATAACTACATGCGTCTTCGTTGCCTTGCCGGAGTTTATGAATGGACAGAACGGTTTCGCTTCAGTTGCCCGTGTGTCACATCTTTCCAAAGTGTTCTCGCTGGGCAACGATGAACGACGTAATTAGCGTAGACTGATGTGCTGAACCAGTAGTGTGTTCTTGTTACTCATTACCATGAACTCGAGCACGCGACATGCTTTTCTCAAACAAGGCCAGAGTATGTACAATTTTACTTGTGAGCCCCAGATTGTGCAGGAAGTGCAACCATGATATAAGACACAATAACAATACAGAACAAAAACACACACTAGAATTATTGCGCACACAGATAGCAACTGCTAATTTTTCCGCTCTGAAAAGAAAAGACCTCTGAAAAGACGCACATTTTCAGCAGAAGCAGAACTATTCAGTCACTGTGTTTACCTCTACTGCACCAACTTATGGGTGCAGACTATAATGCGTGCAGCTAAAACGAGCATTACCGCCTCTATCTCGGCAGCAGTCGCCCTTTCGCAAGGTGGCACTGCACTTAGTTTTGCGTAGAATCCAGGCTATTGCTCCTGACAGTACACATTCGGCCATGTGGAATGGTTATCCATTGATTTCAAAGAATGAGACAGTTTCACACAAATACCATTATATTCAGAGGATTACGCCAATATGGCATGCAATGGGTCTAACCTAGAAGCAACACGGAACAGCATAACTGCTATACGCAAGCGACCACGGACTCTGACTGCTTGAACACTCCTGACACCAACAAGAGCCCCTTCAATCAGCCTAGCACACAGCCAACCCAGCCAACTGAGTAGACTCGGCCACTTACTAATATTTCAATATACGGCTCTCAAATCTACTATTGTCAGCTGTTAAGACGGGTTTTGCGTGTACGTATGCAACCGCATGGCGTTGCTACAAATCATCTCCCTGTCTGTGAAAAGGAATGCTTGTGGGATTACACCACCAGAACCCGCGCGCGAAACAAAATCCCCGGTAGCGTCAAAAAGAGACTCCGGCGCAAGCATTCTGTTGAACACTGTTGCGCAGTGTACATGGCGCTGTCCTCGTAAAACTATGTTACTGGCTCCTCTCTGCAGCATGATTCCAGGATGTCTAGCTCACTGCAATAAAATGTAAAATCGTGCGCGTGCTTACAAGAATTGTGCGGGCAGTGTGGTGAACAGTATCGCGGCAACTCTTTATATAGTAGGCCAGGCAGAACGATTTATTTCGCTCGCTTCACGATGTATCAAGGTCGGAAGTTTTAGAAGCCAGTGGCGCACAAAAATGTCCCGTACACGCGCATTAGCGCGAGATCCTAGCCGTAATCGCTGCCGCACCGCGAACTCTAACGGACGCACACAGAACTTTCCGCTTGCTGATTTGTCACTTCTTTCTCCATTTCGGTTAGCTCTAAAATTACGGTTTCAATTTCTTCAAACACACTCACGCAAACAAAAAACACCAGGAGGGCAGTGGTCCCAAACACCTACTTTGGGGTATGCTTGCTGCCTCCGTTTCAAGGCACTGCGGATCTCTAACAAACCGCCGTGCAGGTGTGCTTCCGTCAACAAATGCTTCGTAAATTTATACCTCGATTCAAACATTCACAAAATAGTGGCAACGTAATACCAGGCGGCGCGACAATTTTCCTTCGATGGCGTAAACACTTGCTGAGGGGTGCTGAAGACCCTGTGTGGTTTGACGTATAGTACCCATGCTCGGCAGTCGAATAGCGCAATTTATGAGTGGGTGAGTTAGCGAATGAGTGCGTGGCGTGCGTGTGTGCGTGCGTGTGCGTGTTCACGTGAGTGCGTCTGCGTGCGTGCGGGCACGCGTGCATGCCAGTTCGTATGTGTGTCCGTGCGCGTGCGTGTTCAAGTGCGTTGTTATGTTTGTGTGTGCATGCATGCGCTTCTGTGTGCGAGCGTGCGTGCGTGTGCGTAAGTGTGCGTGTGTGTGTCCTGAGACCTATTCTCCCCCTGTTATTTATTATAAACTTTCGACATTAAATTGCCTCGGGGCCTGGTACGGGCGCGTGACAGTGTAGTTTAGGATCAAGCTGCGGTTTTGCTCTGTGGCAGGCTGGCGCAGTTTAGGCAGGGAGACAGCGAGGAATGCGGGCGCCAATCAACTTGTCTCTAAGAGGACGCCCGCGCTAAAGTTAGGCGGAGGCATTTGACGCGACTACGCGGTACCACCTCTCTCCCTCGCCTTGTCTCTGCCAAGCGCTCAAGGCCAAGCGCTCCAGTAGCTTTCCTCCACCTCGCTTGCCGTTTTCCATCTTTTCGTTGGGGTGTTTTGTTGGACAATCCCGCACTGCGACATTTTAACATGGGATTACTTTTGAAATAAACCGTTTGGAGGGTTTGCAGGAGCGAATTGACTGCGCAACATTAATGTCGCGGAGAGCGCCGTTCGAGATAGGAATATTTGCGCATCCTAGTCAGTATTTTACAAGATGGCAACAGCTTTTCTAAGCTTTTCTTCTCAACTGAAATATTTCTTCAAAGTTTGCCAGCACTCTCAAAATTTTCGGTGTTTCCTTTGTCTTGTAGAATTAGAGCGAATTGGCATAGACAATAAAAAATTTATGATAAAAGGCTTCAGGCAAATTTGCGAGAATTCGTTAATTTCGTAAAATAGTCTAGCGACAATTACCGCTTTGAAAGTGACATATCAAGACATGCGCGTATATTAACTAAATACATAATTACGAACATGTGAGACCCAAAGGGAAATTGTAGCTCAAATCAGTAAGTATTTTATGCCCGGAAATATTTGTATAGCCGACAGCGAAAATGACGATTGCCGCTCATAACAAAATCGAAAAAAATCACGAACCACTTTAATGCCGCGACAATCAAAGTGCAGAAATATAAACCCATGCACTAGTGATGACCACGCGAGATAGGACGTGACAGATATGACGTGACGCATTTTTGTTGACCAGATATCAACACAACCCATATGAGCTGCTAAGTACGCCAGATAAATGAAGGCGGTCTTACCCTCTTTCAATGCTTTTAATATGTTCATTTCTGACGGCTGCACACGTTTATTGAACGGAGTGCACTTCAGGGAAAAGAGATAAGAATGTATATAAAACATGAGCACACACACATAGATATACACAAAAAAAGTAACTCGGATGCAAAGTTACTGCCCTGAAAACTGGCCACATTTATTTACTTATTTATTTTTTTGAGTGTCCTTAAATGCACCTCATGAAAGCCATTTTTACATAATTGGGGTCACATGCGAAAAAACACTCAAGTTACTCTAATATCGTAATGCAGAATGATAACAAAAAAACGGGACTCGAATCATCCAAATTTCATCCAGCTAAATGGCTACTAAGAATGCTGGAATGCAAATTACAAAAAAGACGTGGTTTGTTTTGTGTAGTCTCTTGACCTCGTCTAGCTTCCTAGAATATCACTTTTGAAGGAATGAAATGGCGCTATTTTTTAAGTTTTTGCTGCCCTAACTAATTTGGCACAAGTTAAGTGCGGCCAGTCAAAGAACTATCAGATCAACTCAACTGTCTTCTCCCTTATACGTGGGTAAAGTAAGTCAAAGTGCTGTGTGAGGCGGCTGCTGGCAAGTGTCTGACAGCGACGGAGTCCCACAGCATGATGCCTTAATGGCCAGAGCAATTTCGTGTTATGTGTATTGTGCATATTCGTTTAAAAGTTTTGTCAAGAAAAATTCCCAACCAAAGTCACTGGAATGCTTACCACCTGACGCTTTCGCAGTCGCCCAACAAAGTGATGATGTGCCAAGGTTCAATTTGTGGAGGTGGTCAGTTTGTTGTGGAAGTACGGCGTCTGTTTATCAGAATTATTGAGTCAGCGAATAAAAGGTTGTGTGTAAATCGTCGTAAATTCCTTGGTTTTAAATACCTGTTGGTTTTCTGCATTATTATTGCTCTTTTATTCGAGTAACTGGTCTGCATTGAGCCGCGGCCGCACAATGGTAAACAGCACGATGCAAAGTACATTTGAAGAGATACTTCAACGGCACATAACTATCTACTTTTCAATTGTCAGGTCAACGACGGGTAATAGAGATATTAGTCAGTAATTTTTAAGGCACTGCTCTCGCCGCCTGTATGTAGTAGTACTGCTTTCGCTATTTGTAAGCGTTTGGGAAGTGTTCTTTCTCACAAAATTAGGTTAAATATCTCACTTAACCGAACGTTGTATATAGAACAATTGCAAACAATGCAGCTTCCACATGTCCTGATTTCAAAAAGTGCCCATACGCCCATAAATTCCTCTTCTATGTATCCTTTGCTACACCGGAATCCCATACATGCTAGATGCTACTGACATTTTGCCAACATTACCAATTATTTGTTGATTTGCGATGCACGGGAGCGTGAAACAGTGAATTTGCATTAAATTCACCCTCTATAAGGAACAGCTAGCGGAACTCCGCAACGAATATCGCACTTCAGCCCAGACACCTTGTTCGTACTACGATAATTTAAGGCATCACTTCACATTCTCACGATGTCACATGCCACTCCAGGAATTGATAAAGGCATACAAAATTTTATTGAATTTATCAAAAACATTGTTCATTGGGCTTACGCTTACTGATATGCATTTTTGTGACAATTTAAAACCTTTCATGCAACAGTTACCACCTGCAGGCGAATAAAAAACGCTGCAAATCGACGTATTGTTTTATTTCAAATAATTTAGAAGACGCAAACTTAATTGGGCTTACGCTTATTGATATGTATTTTTGTGACAATTTAAAACCTTTCATGCAACAGTTAACAGCTGCAGGAGAATAAAAAACACTGCAAATCTGCTTATTGTTTTATTTCAAATAATTTAGAAAACGCAAACTCTAGCCCACGAACTATTCAATCTAGGAAAACATTTGTTATACAACCTGCTAATAAGGGTTAAAGAATTTTTAACACGGAAGACCGAGAATGTATTTCGATGTACCATGAAGCTTGTAACCTTGCGTGAATGAACAAGCAAAAGCGCCGGCACAAAATCCCCTGAATTTATGGTTGCGATGCGGCTGCACCCAGCACAAACCTCTTAAATGATTGTTTTTAAAGACCGTTATTGGTTCAAACAAGTTGGTCGCTGAAACCCCTAGATAAAGCATTTAGAACCCTATACCTAAATACATAAAAATACGCAGCGAATACTAGTGCTTAAAATCTGTATTGTCGCAGGCACTACTTCTATCCTTCTGCTTATGCACCTTCGAGAAGATAGGCGGTGGTTGTATATGTGGCAGAAGTAAGCGGCCTTGCGCTTTCACCGAGGCTTTGCGTCAGCCTGATCATTTTTACAACCACTAATATTAGAAAACGATGAGGTGCAGAGGGGTGGGGATGCGGAAGCTGGTTTTTCTGGGCCTTGCCAATGCTGTGAGGGGTTGCAGCTACCGAACCGTAGCGGATGGTAGCCTAATAAGAGACGCCATTCTTGGAGCTCGTGGGGTGTTGGCTGCCGCCCTCGATTCAGATCCAGGCACAGATAAATGGACGTTCTCTCACGACGCGTTTACTTTTGGGTTTCGCTAAACAAATTATTAGCTTTCCAGAATATCTGTGCCTATTTATGGGGTGTGGAATTTATTGGGTTCGTTGAGACGGTTGCATTGCTTTTTGTCTGGGTGGGCGTCACTTTTTTCTCACCTTCCAAATCTAACTTTTGGCATCTTCGAATTGAAAGCGTGATTTTTTTTCAAACCTACTAAACAATGCGCGTCGGCTTTTCAAGCTTTTGTTTTGGAGACCCATATTTTTGCACAAAATATTACACGGACGTGGACATTATGTGTCTCTAATCTATTTAGCAAAACTATGTGGCAGCACTTTAGGGTTTATATTTGCATTCAGCATTTCGTTTCTTAATTTTTGCGTCGTTTGTCATTTTGATTTAATTGTAGATTTTACCTTTATACAAATACGTATGTGTATGTCTCCGTCAAAAAACGCGTTTTAAAATTTTAAAGCATGCTGAAACGTCTCTTTCACTAACAGCAGTTGGATAAATAAATTTACACGTTCAATTTCCACTTAGGACATTGGACAGTAACCGCAAACACTCGGTGCCAAAAGAGTTATCGTTCTGCCCACATTATCACAGTGCTTCCATAGCAGCCTTTGTATGCCGCGAGTTTGACGAACTGCAGCGTAAACGGGACAACTATGTCAAAATGCTGCCTATAATTCTGATCGTTGAGAACGCATTTAATCCAAACAAGCTGAGTACATTTAACCTTGCTATGAGATTTGTCGAATTTTGTAGCACATTTTGATTTAATGTTATCAATTTTGATGCAAGATATTCGTGGCGTAATGTATAATGTTACTCAGTGGTGCTGGTGTTGCGTGCTCGAATCAGCTTCATGACTTTTTGGAATTGATTCTCCTATGTCTCAAGTTTCCATAAGTTGCTTTTCATGCAAAATATTTCACGCTTTATTCTTCCCGAAGTCACCCACTTTGTGGGAGCTTTCGTTGCTACAGACCTACGCTATGTAATGCGTCATTTACCCCATTACGTATTACCTTCCGCCTGACTCCATTTACTGGACACATTCTGGACACAAAACTTCGGTTCTTACTCACAGATAATTCATTCAAAGAATACGTTGTATATTGCGATTGCCGTTTCTGTGACAAAGATCTGTCAAATTAACAAGAAGAGTCCTTAAGGCGTCGACATGCTTGAAGATGCTTTCTGCACTTGATTGACTTATTTTATGTTCACCGAGTTTTTTTAGTTATGTTCATCGAGACATCATTTCGAGAAAGTAATTCCTGTTTGAGTTATTGACAAACCAATGCGTGATACTTTATGTACCTGTTTGGGGGTTTCCTTCTCCTACGGGGAGTATTTATTTCGGTGATGATATGAAAACAGATGGGATTTGTCGGCAGCTGCAAGTTATACGTGCATTTTCATTATTTTAGGGAGGAGTAATAATACCGTCCCGTTGGTTTCTCATTCAATGAGGCAGGTTAAGATACCAATGGAACGAGGTGCAGCTGGGGGTATCAAAACAGGAGCGGCTTTCTCTATTCAGCGTTGGAATAACCGAAAAAAGCAGTGGTTATCAGGAAAACGCAAGACAAGACCAAACAAAAGAGTAACAAACACACTTATCTGATTTAGGCATAAACGAAACATCTTCGGAATTTCATGCATAAACCGAACTTATTTGGATATTGAGAACCATGCAATCTATAAAGCTTTTTCACCCAACCTTTTATGGGAGACTTCCCGCCAGTGAGAATATGAAAGACTATAAGCTCACGAGAGACGACCATTGCACAGGCACCCTTGCGGTAAGAAGCGCTACTACTGAAATTCATTCTACCGTGTAAGAAGTAAAGCTTGGCTAAATGCATAGTATTCCACTGTAGAAGCTGTACGCGGGTACTAAATTTCTCCCCGACGTTATGCACGAGCTCAAGGCGAGGGGGCAAAGGTGATGGGACGATGCACGACTGAGACTGATTGTGAATAACGGGCTCAGTGGCAGATGTGGCAGTGGTGTATCCATTTTTAAAAACACGTACTCGCTGTTATATTTTTGTTTTGTGTTGCAGGTTACCTTCCTCTCAATTTAGATGAAGCTTTATTCCTGATCAACATAATGACCACGCATTGTTCTGCATATTCTGATATTTTTAATGTTGGAACGTTACAACAAATTACGCAATGCCCATTTCTTGTGAGATGAAGAAGGTTTAAACTATGTGCGACACAGCATTTTGATTTTGCATATGTCTTGTGAAGAAAATTTTAAAGGGACGAACAGTAAATGTGTCTCTCCTCAATACATGGTATTTGTAAAAAAATGTTTTATTTGTTTTTTCTTAAAAGTACAATCAGGTTCGGGTCAGCAGAAGACATATAAGTTTTGTAAGGCGGTACCAAGCACTCAGAAGAGGCAATAAACGCTACTAGGGAGAGGTAGACAAAAAGAAAGATCTCGCGCAGGTGAGATATTATGCCGCCTACATAGGAAACAGACAATTTCTCCTCCGGTAATTAGTTCAAAATTTGTAGGATCTAAAGATCTTCACACTGAAACCAAATCATGTGGAAAATGATGATGTTTAACATAGAAACCATACCATGTGAAAACTGATTCAGCTCTTCTGCTGCCCTCTCGCCCTCCAGTGAACAACCGCCTCGATGAAAGATAGTTTTCGAGACAATTCTCCGATTTAGTACGGGACAAAAAGGAATTGCACCGAAAGATTTTTTATACAGCCATTTGAAGCAAGAAGACGTCACATGTAGGAGTGTGGAACGAACCCATACCACGATTTTTTACGCCCTACGTGCATGCGTCTAGGAATCGCCGATTGTGTGCCAATACGCGGTTTTAGTTACTTATTTCTGTTTACCCTCAACGCCAGAGGCATTAAAGAGGTGTCTGGATACAAGGATACAAAGCAGATACAGAATTGATCATATTGTGAGACCCTCTGACTATGCTCCGGGTACTTTGGGGTATGTTAGCGGCGTTTCTCCACAATCACCCCCAGTCATCATGCTAGCCCCGATGAGCTCGGCATCATCATCATCTCTAAATAATCACCATCCCCGCTGGGTGCTCTTTCTTTGCCCGAGTGTTGGAATGAACGGCCGCTCCAACCGTCGTCTGTGAAGTGGTGAAGCGTGCGTCTTGATCGCTTGTCCTCCATCTCTTAGTGCACCCCTAGTGCTCCGTTCGGGTCGTCGTACCACGAGACGCCATGCCTATGACAGCGGAACGTACCAGCGGAACAGCCAGCGGAAACGGCGGTGCGGGCTCAGCGGCCGTCCCACCGTACTTCGTCACCAGCCGCCAGCGGCATCCACTCATGTTAATTGCCCTTCGTAGTGAGGACTTTGATGAGTGCCTTGATACCTGCGCACGCGTCAGCAACTTTAACAGGTGGGGCGACCGCTCGAAGCTTGAAAACGTCTCGTGGTGCCTGAACGAAGTAGCCAAAACGTGGTTCCTGAGCAATGCGCACCGCAATAATGACTGACCCGATTTCACCACGCAGCTGCGTCAGATTTTTGGCTGTTCCTCTGCCTTCTCAGATATCACGAAAAAGAAGCTGGAAAAGCGGATCCAAGATCCTTGTGAGAGGTGCAGGTCGTACATTGAAGATGTTGTGGCCCTGTGCCAAAAGGTCAACAAATACATGACGGATGCCGATTTCGTGCGCCACATCATGAAAGTGATCGGCCAGTTCACCATTATGCCCTGGCCCTTCACAATCTAACTACCGTTTCGGAAGTGAGGACAACGTGCCAACGCCAAGACTACCTTCATTTTATCTGTGTCCAGCACGTTACGATGACCCGGAATGGTGGCGATCAGGACCTCCCAGCTCTAATACGCGAACTGATTCGGGAATAACTTGACGTCCGCACCTCTGTGCATGTTTCTGCTACCAGTCTCTACTCGGCTACACCTAATCTGTGAGAGCTCATTAGCGAGGACCTTGGAAGTACCCGCCTCTACTCATCTACCTGCCGCGTCTACTTTCCGCGTCTACTCACGGCCAGGCGGCCGCTTCCGCTCGCCGAGGGCATATAACGTGAGACCCTGTTACTACGCTCCTAGCACTTTGCGTTATGTTACTGGCGCTCCTCCATAATCACCCACCATCATCAGTGCTAGCCCAGATGGGCTCGGCATGATAACCTTTATATAATCATCATCATCGCTTGGTCCTCTTCCTTGCCCCGAGTGTTTGAATAAGCGGCCACGCCAACCGCCGTCTCTCAATATATTCTTTCTAGGTTCTTGTGTACACAATATTACCTAGCGCGGTCCGAAAATGTTGGTGGTCGACAATGATGGCTGTTGTTCCGGGAAACTGGTTTCGTTCTTTTCAACTCCATGGGATTGCGTACTGAAGGCAAGCTTATCTTCCGAAGTGCTTTATCCCAACTTTATGAACATGATTGAATCGCGGTGAAAGCTACATTGGGGGAAGTATGAGTTCAGGGCGCAAATGGAAAGTGCAATTGTTTATTTAAACCACGAGCAGGAAGGTGCAATGTGTTTTTAATGAAGTTACGCTACTATCCCGATTGCAGTTATGCAGTATAAAACGAGCGGAGTTTTTCTGTACTAATTCTTAGTAGCTAATCATGCCATCTGTACTAGGATTCTATGTAGGAAAGCGATATTCTAATTTACTAGGGACAAATTTTTTACATTACATTAACTTTAATGATATAGGGGTGGAAGAGAAGTTGCGGCTGAGGTTCCCTAACGTTATTTTGCCATTGATTGTTGTTGTGGTAATATTATATGACGAGGTGAGGCAGTAAGTAATATGAGCACCGAGATAGCGCTATAAACTCACCGGTTAGGGAGGGAAATCATTAAAGGCAAACTCCGCTAAAAAATTCGACCGCGCGAAATCACTGTTCCTGCATAGTGTGACTAAAAACACCACGATATACGAAGTATGACGCCTAAAATATGCTTAATTACGGCTCAAGTGGACAGAAAAAAAGTGAACAGGCCAAACGGCGTGAAGTAGTTGTGCGGCCCGGCCGGTACGGCTAGTTCGGCCAGCCAGCCGTACACTAACGGGCCAGCCAGGAGGAGAATGAGAGCGCGGGCGGCGGGGGTGTGGTAGGGGCGCGTGGACAAGCGAGCGCTTGTGCAACAAGCACAGCACTAGTCGGGCGCTGCGACCAGGCCTCAAGCTGTACATTAGAACAATTTTTTAGAAAGTATGCCCAGCGGCTGCGTTAAAAAAACTGGGCCCGCGACCTGTTACCACAAGGAAGTCGTCAATTCAGGGCGCGAATTTCCAACAAATGGCGGTTAGTATCATTTTGAGCGCCGCACTCACGAAATTTCGACGGAGGAGAAACAGTCAACGGAAAAAAACATGGAAATTTATCTACGAAAATATGGTTGCGTGTGAAATGTGAACTTAAAGGGGTCGGCATTTTCTGTCTTTTCGTTGTGCATTTATATAAAGAAGCCTGTGGCGTAGTGTTACCTTCTCCCAATCCACGGAGTGCACGAGCATTGCGGTAGTTATAAGTAACAGTGGTAGTAGCACCTGCAGGTAAAAAAAAACATATTGGTCAGTTAGTCGTAAACAGCTGTTGGAGGTACGTTACGTAAACTCGCGACATGCCGCTGTGTACTTGCTTACATCCACGTGAACCGCGTGTACTTATGGGAAGAAAGGTCGGTCTTATTTTGGCCACCACACAGCTGGGCAGAAGAACCCGGTTGGCGGACCCGAGCTCGCCGAAAGTCCACCATACAAACTGTCTGTATGCACTGTATCTGTATCGCCTGGAGGAAGTTTGTGTATGAAGAAGGGCCCCCACAACTTTCCAAAACTCTAAGCAATACTTTTCTTACGCGCTCACGACGTCGATGTCCTTGAACCTCGGCTGGTAGAGTACCGATTTTTATATCCAACCTCAAGGATGAAACGCGCCAGGAAATGCACGCTGAACTCAGGGTTCTCCGTGACGAACCTGTGCCCGTTTCGGCGCTAAATGTTTGCATCCACTGCTGCCTTTTCGTGGGAGCACACGCACTGCACTTCGGAGTCTATAATTGTGCAGTGGGCACACATGCACTTGAAACGGCAATGTACGCAGTGGATTCATGTTTTTTAAGTTATTAGGGCAAATACTCACCCCTCCATGCTGAGTAGCCTCGCCGGCCGGGGAAAGAACGGCGGTGACGGCTACCTTCAACATTATTATTCACTCCTTCCTCGGCGATTGGGCTTGTAATCGTATGGCCGAACCCCGAAAACAACACCTTCAGAGTAATTGCCAGAGTAAAAGCAATCAAGACTCGATGTGTCCGGCATGGTGCTCTACGTGCTATTGTCAACACCCACCATGCCGAGGTGCATGTCGCAGTGGTAGAGTCAGTGGCGTTGCGTGCGCTAGCCCGGCGTTTTGGCCAATGATTTGGCATAGAGAATCTTTTGCTTCTTACCCCTGGAATCAAAACTAGTTTATCTCAAACTTAGAAAGACAATGAAAAATGAAACAACATCGAAACGAAAATCAATTAGTTTAAAAAAAGCCTAGTACCATCAGCACGAATAAATACCAGCAACCAGCAGTTAACGGGGGTGGACACAAGGTGGACGCACCCAGAAATGCCAAATCAAAAATGGAGGAGGCTAGCATGGTAATATGCAATCTTTTCATACTGAAAAGAAAGAAAAGCTCCGGGGTGTTCCGTGAGGGGGGGGGGCTATTGTTCAAGCAATAAAAATTGAGGACACACCAGTTTCACTGCGTACAAAAAATAAAACAATGGAAATTTCAAAGCACTGTAATGTACGAAAGAACAAAGGCACTGGTGTATATTGCGACGGCAAGACTGTTTTCATTATCGCAGCAAAACCCGACACAGCTCGCCGAAGGCTCATAGCAAGCTCTATACGTTCTTCAAAATGACAGCTACTTGGGCTAACTAACATCTTTCAATCTGTGTAAACAGAAAAAACGTTTCATACAAAGATTCTGCAGCTACAAGCACAAACGGCCACGTATGGTAGCAGTCGCAATTATTATGAAGGATGGTTGCAAGGCTGGTCATGTAATTTGGCATGTAGGAATTTTCTATCTGTCCAATCTCCTCTCCCAGCTTTTCTTTATTTCAAATGATAAGATCAATTCGACTAAGCTCGGTAAGCAGCAACTAGAGTAAAGTCCCAGATTAACTTGGATGCCTTGTCACTACTGCATATTTCTTCAGCAAACCAGTCTCTCGGGATAATACATTGTCTTTCCGCAAGTGGTCACAGTGGTAGACCATAATGGAGCCACCAAGCGTACAGAAAGCACAATGCGGTTTCCGTGCCACAATTCAGTCTAACAAACAGCCAACCCGTCAAATTTCTAGTCTTTCCTGGATGATGAAAGAACCAATTTTTCTAGGCTATCATTTGTGTGAGCATCTTGCAAATGTCAGCCAGAATGTTACCACCAACATGCCCACACTGTACCACACCACATGGGCTCGCCTGAAAATAGGAGCAGCACCCATTATGTGAACCTCAGTCAATGAGCACTGGGAGTCCGCGTTAACTAGCAGCAGTTGGTTAGATGGCCAGTCTCGTGGCGTAAGGCTTCTCGGTTCGATTCCTTGACCTCGGTTAGAAAACAAGGCACTACCGCATAGACAACAAAAACACGATGTTTCCGTCACATTATTACACACGGGGCATCACGGTGGTCGTATCTCGTCTCTCGATTAGGGCTCCGCGGCGCAGGACGGCGCTGTTAAGCGAGTTTCGCGCAATAGAAGCGGTTGGGCACAGGTGGGAGCAGGTAAACTAGTTTGGCGCTCAATGGCCTAAATGGCCCAGCTGTTTCAATCCTGCGAGTTTATTTGGAAAACTTGCAATACCACTGCCTATATAACCTGCTTTCGTAAAACATTTATAAATAGAGCTACACGTGCCCTTCTACAGGCTACTGTTTTCCAATACTCGCAATTGATCGCACGCAACTAAAAACAAAACAGTAGCACTTAGGTGCAAGAGAATTGGCATGACATACTTGGTGGTTTAAACAATGAGATGTACAGGAGGTCCGGGCACTCTGGTCTTTCCCTAATTACTTAGCTGTCAAATCCCAATCCAGGCTCAGCTGCACCAGCTACACTCAGCAGAAGTCGAACCTGGAAGAAGGAAACTGGAGGACCCAAGCATCCAATTACCCCTTAAAGCACAACAATCACAATTTTCACAAACCTCAACACATTATGAATAGCCTTATCATGTTCGCCACATGACTCGTACACTACAGGTCAAATTATGTACATCCTCTGCTATGAAGGACGCTCCAGGCAATTAAGGGAGTCACCCATGCATCTTGCCAACTTATGCAAACCACCACACATATCTTCACATTGGCTGATTGTTGCTTCACTTGTCACTGCCCTACTGCGTGACCAAATAGAAACAATGTAGATGGACCACGGATGGAACGTAAACAGGGCAACCTGTGGCGAAAATCAGAAGGTCGCATGCTGCCACCACATCAATATTAATGGTGAACTCCAACTAATTTTTCATATTTGGCTTTTCTTGCTCCGCAACCATCCCAAGTGTCCTTTGCTTTGGGCTGCTATTTCGCCATGGAGGTGCAGGCCTGTGACTGCCATTAAAAAAAATTGGGCCCATCTCCCGGCGAGGGGGACCCGAGTAAATGCGTCGCATAGGGGGTCGGTGTATTGCGTTAACGTTTAGTGTTTAGGGAGTTGGTGGTAGTGAATGCGTTGTATCAGCAGCTTCTTGACGTAGTTTGAATGAGTCAAGGATATAAGACGCGTTCGTAGCCTCCCATTTTGTGTCGGGTTTGTGGCGCAGTTGGTAGAGCACCATGTGCATTGCGGTCCGCCCGCAGGGTCGAGGGATCGAAACCAGGCGCCGGATAGTATTTTTTTATATAGTGTAGGGTGCGGACAACGACGGTGCGGACTACGACGGACGTCAACGCGGGTGACATCGTGAGTTAATGAAATGCTCTGCATTTAAAAAGAAAACCTTGGGACCAACATCAGCGCCGGAAAAGCAAGGATGCTTGCAATGCACATTGCCGGCAGTATACTCGCACGGCCGGTCAATGGCACACACGAGGTGCGGCCTGCAACGTCGCCCAAAACCTGCGTGACAGAGCCTAGTGCTAAACGCCACGGCAGCGGCGCCACTGGTACGGAACAAGCACGCGTGGGAGGAACCACTGGGTCTGCATACTTCGTGCAGCGGCTGCGCTCCGCGTTTGCATTTTATTGGTGCCACATACTGTATTCAATGTCATCCTGCTTGCAGTGGCGTAACTAAGGAGGGGCAGCGGGATGCAACGGCACAAGTGGTGCCCGAGGGAAAGAATCGTAGCAGAGAGGTACAGCGGCAAAAGTCGCCGTTGAAGAGAGCGTTAGTTTGACTTGTCGTTACATTGTAAAGAGCGAATAGGAAGGAAGAGAGGAGACAAACAAGGGGCGCTGTGCCGGGGTACACAAACTAGAGTAACTGAAACATGGATGTACTGCCATTAGCAGGCGACGTGCGGTCAACATTAGGGTTTTGTTGGAGGATTAAGTCGAGCGCTGAGGGCGTGTCATCCAACCATAGTGACTAGAATATATTCTATGCACTATTGTTCATTGCCTAAATTATCTATAAGACTTGCCATCGTAAGCTTCGCCTAGAATTCACCGCTCGCGCGTGTAAAAACTATTCTGTTGCGGTCGGATGAGCCATTTTTGGAGTGTTATTTGATAATTTTGTGTAAGTTATTAACTAAATAAAAAATAGCCTACAAAGCAGTATTTGTTTTTGCAAGGTAAGGATATTCACGCCAAAGGCCAGCAACACGTTTTACCTTGCGCCTTAAAGTCACCGGAACTTCGCGCGCCGTAGGGTTCACAAGCTGGTTGTTTTCACCGAATAGTGCCAAAGATTATTGTCCCACTACTTTTACCACCGTTTTCGAACATGCAGTGGTGCGTATGACGCATATCAGCGAACATCAAGGTTATCCGCATGCACCAGTGTCGTACACGAAATTTCTTTCCGGATTTCGCGAAAAGGGCGTGTTCACAACAATCGGCGTATTAAATATTTAAGTTGAAAAGCAGTTGTTGAAAACCTTAAAACAGCTATATCCCTCATAGGCAACATCGGTGATCTACATTCAAACCATATATAACCTGGATTATCCTCACACCCGTAACAAAATTATTTTGGGTAGAGGGGGTGGCAGCCCATACCATCCGCGTACAAAGGGCATGCAGTTTCTTTATCTTGCATCGCAATATGTTCCAGCTTACACAACTTACATTTAAATATTAATCAACATCTCTACCCCGCAAGGGGCACCTTGAGTAGTCTTGGTGACGGTGAGTGGCGACACCACGTACCCCGAGTCTCCATACTGAAGTTGTTACCTACCATGGCTAGAAGTTGAAAGGTGAAGGGTTAGAAACCGTGAACGTTGGCTGTCGGAGCATTGGTCAAGCTCCGGTCGATGGGCTCCCTGCCTGTCTACCAGGCAGGAAGCTCCGGGACCTCTTTGACTACCAGGGTAAGGTCAAAGAAGAAAGTAACCCAGCCTCCCTGCTTTTATACTATGCCCTATGGTATTTACAACCCCCCCCCCAAACGTGATCGGTCCCTGAAAAGGGGCCGCACCGAAGTATCTTTTCGTTCATTGCCATCTTTACCTTTTGCTGAACCGGATAATTTTTCTCGATTTCTTGTGATGGAATTGCTCAATCCAACCCAACCTCTTGTATCACAGTCAGTCTTCTTGATCGCAAAATAAACTTGAAGCCATAATAAGAAAATCATATAAGTGCAAAAAGCAAATGTCTGGGGAACTCCTCATCGAAATAAATAACAAGCAGCCGTCCACGAAGCTTCTAGCTCAGACTAGACTGGCTGATCTAGACATCAGGGTAACACCCCATCGGAGACTCAACAGCTCGCAGGGTGTGATATCCGAGACGGATCTCTTGAACGAAACGGATGCGGATCTCCTTGCCGGCTTGAAGGATCAGGGCGTCACTGCCGTGAGACGCATCACTATACGCAGAGACGACAAGGAGATTCTCACCAAGCACATTATTTTGACTTTTGACCGCGCAGTTTTTCCACAACACATAAATGCAGGTTTTATCCGTTGCTCCATCCGTCCCTACATCCCGAACCCGCGGCGCTGTTTTAAGTGCCAGCAGTTCGGGCACGGTACAAACTCTTGCCGTGGCCGAACGACGTGTGCAAAATTCGCGTCGCATGACCATCCGATCGACAACTGTCCATCCGACAGCCTCTCTTGTGTAAACTGTGAGGGGGGGGGGGGGGCGGGAGGGGGGCATGCAGCGTACTTACGCAAGTGCGAAAAATTTCAATTTGAAAAAAAGATATTCAACATCAAGGTAACTGAGAACATCACCTTCCCAGAGGCGCGCAAGAGGTTCGCCTCTTTCCCCCTGGGGAGGTACGACGACGCAGCTCGCCGAGGGGCGGAGCGGCGTCTGGTTTCCACAGGGACCCAGTTCAGCGAGTCTGACCTGGTTCATAATCTGCCCCCCCCCCCGGGTGCCTCAGACAGCCCAACCCGCCACCACGCCGCTTGCTGAGGCAGCAGCGGTTGTGGTGCCAACCTCTTCCGTTGGGACCGGTGCCGCTCCCGCCACTGCCTCCCCGCCCTCCAGTACGTTGGAGGGTGTCAAGGGGATGCACAACGGGGGCCCCGCATCGGCTCCCACCGTCACCGCACCGCCTGTGCCACTTCTGGCGTCCCCGACGCCCGCGGCGGTGGCGGCTCAAACGAAGGGCTCCCGAAGGGGGACCAAGTCCGGGGGGCCCGCTTCGACGGGCACCCCCAGGATATTTGATGACGAAATGGACGTTCCGCCATTCCTGCCTGCAACACAGCGCAAGGAACGGCCTCCGACGGCCAAGCCAGTAAAAAGGCCTAAAAAGCTCAGTCCAAGAGTAACAGCCCGGAAAGACGACACGTGAACACACGCGCACACACACACTCTAGTAATTCCTAAATTTAAATGATGGGAACAGAAAACCTCATCCAATGGAACTGCAGAGGCCTCTATTAAAATCTCGACGATGTGTATGGGATTCTGCATGCCTGTAAACCAAGTATCATGTGTCACCAGGAAACTCACCTCAATTCTAAAGAAACAAATTCCTAAATAGGTACATGGTATTCAGAGAAGACAGGGTTGGCTGCACCTACTCTTCAGGAGGTGTGGCCATTATCGCCCGGAAATCATTAGCATGCCACACTCTCTCTTTAAACCCTGTCCTCGAGGCTGCAGCGATCCGTACAATAATATTTAATAGGTTGATAACGGTAGGCTCCATTTACATCTCTCCTGATTTCGCACTTCTGAGCTCTGATTTCGAGGCACTGGTTGACCAGCTGCCCGAACCATACATACTAACAGGCGACCCTAATGCGCACAACTCTGTTTGGGGCTCCTCTAGAACGGATGCCGGGAGGTCGCCTGATAGAGACGTTTCTTACATCTTCCGGAGCATGCCTCTTCACCAGAAAACAGCCTACATACCATAACTTAGGAAACAATACATACTCGCATCTTGACTTGGCTATTGGTTCCGCAGTTCTCGTTCCATGTCTTGAGTGGGGTTTGGGCACAGACTCATATGGTACTGACCATAACCCCACTTCATTAACGTATATAGGTATAGGCCCGAGAAGTCCATCTTCCCATAAAAGGTTTAATGAATCAAAAGCAAACTGGAGCACTTTCACACAAACATCTCAACTTCACCATACATCCATAAAACACCTACACGTGGAAGAAGCCACCCAACTCATTACGGCGCACAACCTCGACGCCGCCGAAAAGTCCATTCCCCAGGGCTCCAGGGGGTCCCGCACCCCAAAGAGGCCCTGGTGGAACGAGGACTGCAGGCGGGCGCGAGAGGCCCCGAACAAGGCGTGGGGTGTCCTTCGCTGGTACCTCACGTCAGATAACCTCCTTTCTTTTAAACGGGCAAAGGCTTTTGGGAAGCGAGTGCTTCGTGAGGTGGAAAGGGAGAGTTGGCGCATCTTCATCACTTCCATCAACTCATACACTGACACACACAAAGTCTGGACAAGAATACGAAAACTAACAGGGCAACAGACATACAGCCTGCCCCTCGTTAATACAACAGGGGACACACTGGAAGACCAGGCTAACACACTTGCACAACACTTCGAACACGTGTCCAGTTCAGCAGACTACACAAACACTTTTATGAAACACAAAACATCTGTAGAAAAGAAGTCCCTGCGTGATAACAACAAGTCGGACACTTCTTATGATTCTCCTTTTTCAATTCATGAGCTGAAGGTTGCTCTGAGCACATGTAAGCCTTCACCTCCAGGTGCAGACAAAACCACATACACCATGATAGAACACCTACACCACACACTCTTGAAACCCTCCAACATCTATACAACAAAATTTGGCTTTCGGGGCACATTCCTCGCTCTTGGAGGGAGGGCATAGTTGTGGCTTTCCTGAAGGAAGGAAAGGACCTTTTCTCTCCCGCTAGGTATCGGCTCATCGGCCTCATAAGCTGCCTGTGCAAGCTCCTCGAGAAGATGATAAACAGGAGACTTGTGTGCTTTCTTGAGTACAATAGTCTTCCGAGAGCTGCCAGGCAGGCTTCAGGGCAGGGCGGTCCACCTACGACCAACTCGTCGCGTTCGAGTCCTATATAAGGGATGCCTTCCACCACAAACAATACTGTATGACGGTATTCTTTGATCTGGAAAAAGCGTACGATAACGCGTGGCGGTATCATATCCTAAGCGACCTCAAGTCCTTCGGCATGTCAGGAAACCTGATGAACACACCTGCCATCTACTTGTCTCAAATAACCATTCGTGTGCGATTTGCAAGTGTACTCTCTAGGTTTCATGTGCAGGAAAATGGAGTGCTGCAAGTTTGAGTTTTAAGTTGCAGCCTTTTTATTGTGAAAAGTATTGCCTTAGGAAGGCGCTGCCACCATCGATTTCCTGTTCAATCTATGTAGACGACATTCGACTCTCCTTTAAATCCTGTAACCTGTCTGTCTGTGAGCGCCAGGTCGAGCTTGGTGTTAACAAGCTAGCTTTCTGGGCAAAACACAACTGCACTTGTGTTTTGTTTTCCAAGAGGCGTGGCATCCGGCCGAATCCAGACATTCAACTCAATGGTGTCTCGATTCTTGTCAAAAAGGAACACAAGTGTTTAGGTATAATCTTCGACGAAAAGTTCACATTTATCCCACACATAAAACCACTAAAAACTAAATGCTTAAAGACAATGACTATCCTGAAGATTCTCTCGCACATTTCTTTTGGCACTGACAAACAACTTCTTTTACGTGTTTTTACCAGCTTGATAGGTTTACGATTGGACTATGGTAGCGTTGTTTATGGGTGAGCAAGTAAAACATCTCTCAAAATGCTAGACCCCCTGCTCGATCTCGGGCTCTGCCTGGCGTGGGCGCCTTCCGCACTAGCCCGGTCGAAAGCCTCTCTGTGGAGTGCAACAAATGGAACCTACAACGTCAGCGAGCATACACAGTTCTCCTTTATGCTTTTAAAATATCATCCATGCCTGACCATCCTTTTAAATCAGTTTTTCATGATACGTCCATGACTGAACTCATTTTAAATTGACCATCGTTCTAGGCGCCCTTCTCTTACAGAGTTAGAGAGAAAGCGTCAGAGCTTGCTGTCTCCTTTTCAGATACAATCCAAAGTTCTCTAACGAATTTTTTAGCACCGTGGCATCTCCGCCCTGTATCATGCGACACATTTTTTACACATGTAGATAAAAATCGAGCACCCACATGTGCAATTCTGCAGCATTTCTTGTATTTGCAACAGAAGTAAGTGTTCTGAATTTTATACGGACGCTTCTAGAACTGCCACCTCTGTGTCCTGCGCGGCGCATGGGTCCGGCCTTAATGTCACTAGAACTCTGAATAGTCGCACAAGTATCTTTACAGCAGAGGCTTACGGTGTACTTCTTGTTGTAAATCATATATTTCAAAGCCACATCCCACAATCCATTATCTATACAGATTCCCTCAGTGTTGTGCGGGCAATGTCGTCACCAACGCCTTCGAAAAACCACGTTGTCAATCTGATCGTCACGGGTATTATGTCTGTTTATGTACGCAAATTTCAACTTGTTATTTGCTTGGTCCTTGGTCACTGGGGTATAGCCGGGAACGATGCAGCGGATCGAGTGGCTGCCGCTGCTACACTCTTGAATACAGTAGACATGACCACATTACCAGACAACAACGTTGCAAACCACACATCACATTACCCACATTACGCATAACCACATTACCAGACAACAACTTCGCAAAAAACACATAAGACAACAACTTCACAAAACATGGCAAACACACTGGAGTGAACAAAGAGACAACACGTTATACGCATTAAAACCTCACTTGGGACCATACACCACCGACACACGCAATAGATACTCTGAAGTCACCTTGGCCAGAATATGGATAGCGCACACACATGCAACGCACTCGCACCTTCTCACTGCGTCTCCAAGACCTCTGTGCACCAGGTGCGGAGAGGCCCTATCCGTGATCCACATCCTCATACAATGTAAGGCACTCGACATTACACGACGCAAACACTTCCCACAACCACACACACACGACATATTCCACCAAACCCGTCATACTTCTTAGGAGACGATGCCATGTTTTCTGTTCAGCGTACCTTTGCGTTCCTATCAGAAGTTGACTTATTACAACTCATCTCATTCCACCCATAGTTGTACTGCTTGTCCAATTCTCCAACCACCTCATTTATCTTTTAACCACTCTTGTTCTTCACCCTGGCCCTTTACACCAGCTGTGCGCATAGTTTTGTTAACTGATTTTATTTCGTGTTCTCTCCTCATGAAATAACTTTGTGTCTGGCGCTCTTTGCCCATGTCGGCATTGCGCCAATAAAATCAAACCAACATCATCACAATCAATATCTCTATCACCACTACCTGCAATATGCAATCCGTCTTTTGATATTCCCTGCGTGCGTTTCGTAAAATTGTTGCAGCAGGATATCGCCTGTAGTCAGTGGAATTACTAAAGGGCATATTCTCTGTCGATCTTGAATTGTAGAGACCCTTTTATCATGCCGGCCCTGAGGTTTAGCGTAGTGATATTTAAAAGTTTCTATTGAAGATGTATATTTACTGGGAGATTATGCGTGAGCATTTTTTTGGCAAGTACCGGGAGGTTCAGCATTTAGAATCTCCAGTAGAGATTCTAAAAACAAGAAAAGCGGGTGCAAGGTTCTTCACGGAGCTTCGAACAAAACTTGAGTAAGCTGCATAATCAACTCCCTTCAACAACATGCAACGAAAAGAGCGCCTTTGCAAGCTCTCTTCTGTTGCTGCAGACAAAAGCACAGCCCCGGTAATTCAATTATTTTTTTACATTGTGTTGTACCCCGAAATGTAATAATAGAAAAAATATGCGCGAAACCGATGATGCAATTCGATGTATATCATCGAGCAGATGGACGGAATGCGTTCGCCGCCGACCATGTGACCGAGATGAGTTTGTGAATGGCGGATTCGCGCCGCATCGGAGAGAAAACAAAGACGGCACTCTCCAACTTCCACTGAATTTAGTACACGAGGGGAGCTAGCACATTTACAATCTTTCGGCTTAGCCCCCTTTGTGTGACCTTCTCTCTTCGTCCTTGTCTAGCTCAGCGCTATTGTTTTGTTACAATGCTGCTCTTAAAGGAGATAAACTGATTGAGAATAAGTTCTGGGCAATTTGGTGTTCATGGTTGACGAGGAAAGCGCAAAAACTACACAAAGGACGAAGGAGGACAAACGTACACGTCTACCAGCTATGCGCTTTTCTAGAGCTACCTGTTAAACAGCTCACCTTGTCGTGCAACGCCACCACCCATGTGTGAATGAGCAGGCGCGCTAGAATCTAGTGTCCAGGAGGAACCCTGAGATGATATCCAGTGTGCGTGCGTGCGTGCTGCATAAATGTGTTTTCATCTGTTCTCGTGTGTATTGCAGCAGTGTGCCTGAAGGGAGGAGGGGAGGGTGGGTGGCAGTGGCTCAACTTTGCGCCTTTATATTCTTATAACCATTTTAAGGTATTTTAAAAGGTGAGGTGAGGCACGTGGACGGAATTCCAGGGACGTGTTTGTTTACTCGCGACAGCTTTATGGACTTGTTTTACCCGCGGTAGGGTTTCTATACCTTTGGCGAGTTTTACCATTCGGACGTTGACGCGCACGACCTCAGTGAAGACATGTTAGAATGGCGGTTACTGGTTCCACATCGGGTTGACCAGCCAGTGTCGTGACCTGAAGAACTTCGAAAATTTGTATTACTTTGTGTTTGCGTATTTTCCAAACTTCGCGTCACCTTTCAGATAACCTTTAAACATAGCAATTTCTGTCGGTGGCTGTGAGGGGTCCTTAAGCAAGCAAAAATTGGCACTTTCATATTGGTGGGCCACAACAAGCCAGAACAGGCTTTCCTTTTGTTATCTGCGGTAATATGCCCGATGGCATAAAAATATCCTATTTACAGATACAGATAGGCAGACGTCTCTTGGAGGAAGGCATGAATCTGATCTTGCTCTTCTGAGCATGAAAAAAGAAGAGCCTGAAAAAACAAAGTTTTATGGCAATATCAAGCAGCTTCCTTCTTCCAAAAACAAAAAAAAAATATCCTGTATGGCCTTGACGGAGTGCCCTTCATTTAAGTCGTTTGGTTTTTAATGACCAAATGATTTCAAGGAAGCATCTCAAACAAAAAAAAACGTATTTTTCGTTACAAGGGGCAATACTAACGGACCTGCAGAGACAACAGGTATTGCCGGAACGAGTTTTCGAATGCATCATTAGCAGTGATAAAAAATGGGGGCTAGTATGCAGAATGGAAGTACGCAATATAATAAATAGTTTTGAAAAATACAGGTAATGGTAATGAAGAAAAAACGATAGGAGCTGTTTAAATGCCAACATGGTCGTTCTGTTCTGTGTGGTTTTACGTTATTTATGAGCTTCACCTATTTCGTGCCAAGAGAGACGACAACATGTGACCGGCAAGTTAAGTTTTTTCACTTTTTTCTAACCTGTCGACTTTTGGTGTATGTTTAGATATATCGACGTGCTAAGAGGCTGTACACCAGCGATGCATGGATGCGATCAGACGGCTATAAATTCACCAGTTTTCAATTAAGATACTTATCTCTCTCCCTCTGTTTCTCTCACTCTAAGATGGCTGTAGTCCACTGCAGTGAAGAATCAATCACGAAATCGCTGAGAATGCGATTTCCAAAAACAGCCAAGCGGTCTTTTTTGCACTTGCATTAATAAGAAAGCTTGCACTCAGGTGCAACAGAAGAATAATGATGCTGTTGTAGGTGATACTTGCCGCACTCGTAGTAAAGTTTCAGTATAATTGCTTATTAAAACGCGAAGCTTTCTCCCATGCAACCTGCATCAAAGTCAAAGTCAAAATTCAAATTTCTTTGACAGTGTCCCAAGAGCGCAATCAGATAGACGTCGTCTTTGCAACTGGTGGACCGATGTTGTAATGCAAACATGGGAAGCATTTTTTTTTTCAAGAAGCGCATGATTTGGCCTGTCTTTTCATCATCCCCATCTTTTTGTAAAACCCAGTGTGTAAATATGGCTGTCCTATAGGGGATATTGCGCGAAGAACGACGCCATCAGTGAGGCATAGAAAACAACGCTCTAAAAAAAGAGTATAGAGACAGTCACCAAAGCGCAATTACGCCATCTGCCTAAAGCGTATATAGTCCATCAAAAAAATGTATTACTCTGTTTACGTCTTTGCTACCATAGGCAACCTATAGTGTATTGAAACTGCGCTATAACACAAACAATGCCCTACCAGGTGTACGTTTAATTCGCGTGAACGGTTTTTCAGCGTACACTGGACTCCGCTTTCTCACGACGATAGGCCTGATGGGCGTCCCAAGCTTCCTTGGCCCTTCTAAAAATGCAGGCATAAGTGAGACTTTTTTTCAGAGGGACTCAATAGGCCTGGCGAAGCTGTCTTTTGGAAGTTGTGCACTTGGCTGCGAAAGTTGTTAACTTGACATAAACTGAGCAAGACACCACCAAAACATCTGTAAGCACTTCTTCGATGCCTACAAGCCTGAATAAAGTAGCATGTTTTCTTCTTTTTCAGTTTCTATTACTATTGCAATTTTTTAAAGTCGGTACCACTATAAAAGTGCGGTACCACTAATACCCGCAGTATTGCGATCCTTTAAGGAAGCCGTACGCCTGTATCCATAAAAAATGGTGCGTATAGGTGTAGTATGGTGAGCGACAAGGAAGATAACGGGGCGTGTTCAGCTCGGTCGTAAAGACGGGCTATAAGAGGGAATGCAATGGTTTTGTGCACCCCGGGCCCGACTGAAGCGGAAAAACATTTCGGTTCTGTGAAGCTGTAATTTTTACTCATCTTTGCCGTAACGATACTCGTTCAAGCTTGGCAAAGTGCGTTTCGGAACTGCCAAGGCGGATTCGCCGACACAAGAATATACAATGCTGACGCAGTGGTAGTAAATCTGTTCTAAACTTGCCCAGCTGGCATGCGCTGGGAGATTGCAGGCACTTTATTCGAGGGGATATTTAAACTTTGTCGGCGTGGTTTTTCCTTATCTTTGTTCTATTGTAGTAATAATATTCCTTTATTTTTTGTTCGTCGCGTATACCGCGAAGGGTGGTTGCGAGTCTTGTGTTTATGTTCCTTTGTTGACCTTAGTTAAACTATTCTTGTAATTTTAACAGCGGACCTTTTTACAAGGCATTAGTTGGCCGTTGCAGGAAAAATACCGTGAAAATGTCGCGGGCTCTCGAGTGCGTGCCTCGGGGTGGCGCAGGGCGTTCCTGCCGCGCGCAGTGGTTTTTGCAAAACAAAATAAAACCTCCACGGCTGTCATGAAGCGCTACCACACACGTAATGCTTAGCATGACGAACATGACGATATCGAAGAAACATAACTAGGATTGATGTAAATAAACAACTACAAACCTTTACAAATACGCCTGGTGACGTGTCTTTCGGTGCTCACGCGTAAAGAAATCCTACAGCATCCCTACAGTTCAAGCAGTGCGCGTTTACCGCATGCTTCACTAGTTGTGATAATCAAAATATACAATAATTAGGATGACTCTGCATCCACCACTCGCCGAGAAGACGACGACGACCTCTTCGATGCAAATGACTACGCCTACTAGCCTGAGAACTGTGCAAATGAAACTTGATACTCAAATCTATGCGTCCGGCAATGCTTACCTCCAAGGCCTTCGCCATTCGTCTTGGGCGTCAGTGCAAGAGTCCTTGAATTTTTTTTGCTGCAGAAGTATCTGAAAGCAGGTAGTAGGCGTGCGAAAGTGATGATGGTTGGATGTTTATGGCGCAATGCCAACTGGGGCAAAGAGCGCCAAAACAATAGGCGTGCGAAAGTGAGAGGTTGGATAAAGAGAGAGAGAGAGGTGTAGAAAAAGAAAAACCGAGAGTGTTAAATAGCAAAACTTTTATTTAAACATGAAAAGGGCTGCGTGCACACCGTTTTACGCTTCGCTGAAAGTTTGTGTTCCGGCGCGAAGGAATAGGGCGAAGAAAAAGTAGAAGATGAAGGTAGGAGAAAAACAGTGTCCTCAATGGAGGGAGGGATGCCACAAATGTTCAGGCCGCATGTCTGAACAAATTTAATTAAGCGGAGAGAAGACGCCTTCGAAAGTATACTTGTCTTGAATAAAGTAAAATGGTCACGCCTAGCTGCCTAGCAATTCCTGTCTTTTTGCAAGAATATGGTCGGTATTCATAAATGTGAACGTCTCGTATTAGGTGTGGGGCATCATTATTCCGGAAGGATTGCGTCAATGAGGATCATGTAAAAGGGCGTTCGCAGTTGTGTGCAAACATGGTTCCTGTGGCGACCGAGTCCTCAGCCTATGGGTGATCCCCTGCATTGTGGTAGTCCAGTGGATAGGAATTTCCGCTAATTTTCACAATGGGAAGCACAATATGATTGGTCATTTTCGGTAGGCGACTGAAAAATTGTTTTTGTATTCACTAGGTAATAGGGGGGATTAAGTCACCTGCAATTTTTTAGGGTTTCTCTCATTATTTGCAACATCACTGTTTCTCAACAACATCACTGATTGCAACATCACTGTCACTAACTTGCACTCACGCTTACCTACCGCCCTCACCAATCGCCCTCACATGCCCTCACGCTCATCCCTCGTAGTCACCACTGGTACTCACCCACGCTGACGCTCACCAGTTCACCTCGCCGTTTGCTCTCACTCCCGCTAACGTTCACAACTCGCTGTCACAGGTCAAACTCACCTGAGCTCACATCCACCAATGGCTGTTCCCGCTCGCAGTCATTGGTGTTTAATTTCACCACACGCCCCCACCACTCACACTTACTCTTGGTAGCGCTCACCACTCGCTCTTAACACTCGAACTCATTCGCGCTCGCGCTCACCACTCGCAATATCCTCTCCCAATCACTCACAAACACTCGCACTCGGACACTGACTAGCATCTTCCAATCACGCACTCACTCTGAGGGTCATTATTAACATACACGATCACAAATCACAACCTCCACGGATATTCCAGCTCACTTTGACTTTTTTTACCGCATGAAGATTTTAACTTTGTTTCACGTTTGTAAACCAGAACAATCATTTCGTTTTGTTGACATCTTTATGCTGCTGCGTTGAGACCAATACCAAAATCATGCCTATAAGTGAAGCGACTAAAATAATTTGGAAGTTTTACGAGCGTAGCTTGACGTTGGCTATGAGGCATGGTGTAGTGGAGGGCGAAGGAATGATGTTGACCACATTTGGATTGCAGTGCCTTTGATTATAATATATGCCAAGAAAAAGAAGGGGGTGGTGGCACGAGGAAAGTTTCCCTCAGCGTGCCTATTTAACTGTAGGCAGGCAAGGCTTGGCGTAACGTGTGCTAATTACTCCCGAAACGCGACGTGCGGCTTATAACGTTATGAACGACTATATGGGGATGTTCTCCGGGAAAGGGAGAACACGACAGGATTAACTGCTACATTCATTTGTTTGCAATTTAAAATGTTTTAGGTTTTATATTGATTTATCCTTGTTTGTGTTTTCGTGGTTCTTGTAAATATGAAAACGGTAAAATGAATGGCATCATTCGCCTTTTTATGATATCAATACCATGGAAAGCTTTTCCATGTAATTCTTCACTTCCAAATGTCTGAGTTGGGAAATATTAGGTATGAAATGATATAGATCTCTATTTCTTTCAGCACACATCGGTGAAGAAGTGACCAATGCTCCAGTACGCGGGAGCTTCAACAGGCGAGTGTCGCTGCATCGGACCAAACTATTAGACCTTTAGAAGATGAAGAACGCTGTCAGACTGCAGTTGTATAAGGCAGCAATAGATAGGAAGTGACAAATTTTGATAGCGTGAAAAGCCACGTACGCGTTGACGTACGTTACGTGTAATTTTGCCACATAACGCAAGCATGAGAAACGAGAATATGACAGACTTTTATGATTCTCAACATTGACCTCAAAACAAATATATAGAACCTACACTGGCGTTAGCGTACGGATTGGTATTTGCATAATGCAACGAAAGCAAAGGGTAAGACCTACACGTTTAAATGCGCGAGTGAAACAAGGTTAAGAAAAATATGTGGTTATTTTTTTGTGCCTGTTTCACTGAGGGAGGCGTCATAGTTTTATCTCAGCCGTAGTATTTATTTCATTTAAAAGGATTCGTGGGTGAAATGTCACTACAGCAAGACCTAATTTTTTTGAGGAGTCGGAGAGCGCGGTATATCAAGAAAGGGTGGTTGTACAACATACAGTACTTTCGGAAATTCCGCTAACTCATTAAAAATACTTTTTAGTTGTGTTTTTCAAAGTCTTATAGGTGTATATTGTAAAGCATTTTATCTCTCTATCAGGGAAGTATGTTTACTCTAGCTGTTTCCACATGTCATGGAAGTACCTTATAGAAAATCATTTTACTGCAAAGGAGTATATATCTAACCTCCCCTCACATTTTAGCCCAGTGAAGCCACTTTATTAAGCCACTCCTACATTTTTTTCGCCGCAGCTGAGCACTCTTTCGACACTGTTATATGCCGGAGTCTTCAATCTCTGAGCACCCGCACATGAGCGGTTGCCTGTTCATGCGTGCACGTGAAGGGAGTGAAGAAAAGAAGGAGGGGCGTAGACGCGAAGCTCTGCGTTTTGTGTGCCCTTACTAATGACATGGTCATCGTGCATGTGGAAGGCTTACACGTGAACGTCAAACAGCCGATTGCGACCTGTCTGATATCTTCACTGCTCGACACACACACAGAAGATGCGCGCAAAGCCGAAGGAAGCCGATAGCACCCTGTTTGTTTTCTAGAATAGGGCTCTAAGCTTTCTAGTTTTTTCTCTTAATTAATTAATTTTTAAAATTTATTTTGGGGGAGAAAAAGAAATTTTTCGAAATTTTAAAATCAAATTTCCTTTTCTCTTATACGCGAATAAAGGAAACGAGCTGCGACAAACGGCAGTACGGGGCGGCTGCTCAGAAGCGTCTGCCAGCAAAGGAGTCAAACAGCATGTTTTCTTGCGAAATATAATGGCTGGTTGTATTTCCTGCCTTTGGTAATTTGTACAACCTTTGGTTTACTTCGTGCACAAATATTTACCAACTTACTGACAGGAAAACTGTTCATCGAGCACTTTCATACTCAATACATATATTGATTATGGGCCATGAATTAGTTTGGGCGCACGGGCCGACTAATTTTCCGATAGAATGTAATGTATTCAGTAGAATTCAATGACTTTACAAATCAAAGGCTTTGAATAAATTTCCGCTAAACACTTTATGTTACTGTTGGAGTTCTTTTGTAATAATATTGCTCTTTCTTTGAGTATTCAAGTCCGTTGGGCGGTGGCTGTGAAGCTCGCATTGAAAACAATGTTTTAAGGTACATCTGGAGAGATATCTAGACATAAACAAACATTTAAAACTGTCTGGGCAAAAACGGTTCAGTTGATGTTGACCGATGACTGTTAAGGTGTTGCTGCCAGAGTCTTTCAGTACAAGCACTGCGTTATCTATTTGCTTGCGAAGGAAACTGTTCCACTTTATAAAATTAAATGAATTGTCTCAGTTAACGGAAATTTTCTATCTACAACAATTGAAAAGCACGTATAATTTACAGATTCCATCTTTTGGAAAGGGACCCACATACATGAATTCCAATTCCATATATTGATTCCGACTCGTGTACCCCATGCGTGCTTCCAAGTTAACTATGGTTAAGCTTACCAATTATTTGTTCCATTACGATTCGACGGAGGCTAAAACTGTGAACGTACAATTCACCTGTATTGTAAAATCCTCTGGAATTTCATTACGAATATGAATACTTTGGAGCTGACAGAATACGCTCCGCAAGACACCCGACCTAGTAACAACCGGAATGCTAACCACGTTCTTCCTCAATGATACTGTAAAGAAAAATTTTTTTGACAACGTATTCACACTTACACTTGAACACTACTTCTCGCCCTTTCATTTAGGGATACACAAGAGACATTACAATACCAAGAGGTGTAACCAAACGCTACACGTGTCGTAGTACACAAATCATACAAAACATATGTTTGTGGTTATTCCTTTACAAAATACTACATGTTAACTAAGTAAAGGTATTCACTTATGGATTCGTGAGACCTAGTGTTTGCAAGGGATTGGTTTAAAAAGGTTCTACGCTTAGCCCAGACTGCTGCAAACAAATTATAAGAGTGTTCTAAACCAATTCAACATAGGCTTAATTTTACCTAACGGTTAACAAGCACTACCGAACGCGCGTATAACTTTTTTTTGAAAATATTGTATTGAAAAAAAAACCTAGCCCGTGATAATAAAAGGGACTAAAAATATATTTTAAAAATGTTTTTTTCTTATGTTTTCAACAATGCTTAAATATAAGACAGACTTACTCTCAACAGAAACATCCTTACCAGCGGCATAAACCTTATACACTTTCCTAAATAGTCATAAAGCGGAATCATCTTACTTTGCTTGTGTAGTTCTGTTTGCACAATGGCTGCAACAACCGCTAGCATCATCCCATCGCGTGCTGTTTACACCTTTATTGGTTCATGTGTGCCACAGTACGCCCCAAACAAAACATTAAGAATGCTTAAACACGATGAGAATACCAAAATAAAAACAGGTCCTAAAAAGTGTATTCGCACAATCAAGGAGTCATTTTTATAATTACGCTGATGTATCTCAGAGAAAGTAGAACACTGTGGTAAATGCGGGATAGGTAAGCGCTTGACGCTTTCACTCGGTCACTACCTGATCCTAGTAGTGTTACTAAGAGTAAGGGAATACAAACGGGAGTGGGGGCTTGGGGGTTTTCTGGTGAGGGGCATCCGTGATTTTTACGGGAGTGCTTTCCAGATTCTACGAAACTGGGGGACGGCTTCTGCACCGGAGCTGTTACTAGCTTAACGAATTGACGCTTTTCTTGCAGCTCGAGATGTGTTGGCTCCAGCGCAGACGGATGAATCACGTTTATTTAAATGAATGTTTTCTGAGGATGGGTGTAAGCGCGTGTTTCGCTAATTAAATTGACAGCTTTTCAGAATAATTTTTGCTTCTTTATTGGGTTTTAAGTTTATTATTTTTTTTCAGACGACTGAATTGCTTTTTTTCGATTTGGCGTCGTTTTTTTTTGCATCTCCCAGAACCAATTTCTCGTCTGTTATAAGCGTGTATGTGTGTGGTTGTGCTTGAACAGGTGTATCACGATGTAATTTACGTGGTTTTATGCTTGCGAATGTGGTTGCACTTTGGTTGCACGAATGTGGTTGCACTCCCGCCAGTAAAGATTATATACTGCTTTTTCAGAACCGTTTCATCACTCATAGTTGGGTATTCAAGCTGATCTTTATGTGACAGGTTGTTTTCCTTCGAAAAAAGAGGAACTCTGTGCATTTTGTATCTACATTTTGTTTTCACGAGACGCACACTTACTTTAGGGTTTGGATCCTATTTTCCGCATTTCGTTTTAAAATAATCGGGGTTTTTTGTTTTCAGTTGTTAGTAAATTCTTCACATATTTTGCGTCCGTACATGTGCGTCTCCCCCATGAAATGCTTTTTAAAATTCAACTTACGTGTATAACATACGGTAAGAAATGACAGTTTATATACATTGATGTGCACCATATTTCTGGTTAGCACTTTGGACTATAATCAATAAAACTTGGTTCCCCAAACAACAGTTGTGGTTCTTCCCAAATTAGGGCAGTGTTTTCAAAGCCGTGTCCTAAACACCGCTATTCGAAATAGGTATAACAGAATGGGCAAATATATGAGATCAGTGCCGGCTTTAATACTTCTCGACATTATTGAACGGAGCAAGCCTAGTTCGTCAATCCTATTTAAGAGAATAAGCTGTTTTTTGGGACATGTACAAGGTTTACAACGGTACACTCCCGTAAATACGAACCAGGTTAAGGCGAAATATAGCTTGTAGGAACGTTTGGCGATTTTCTGTGTGAAATTATGTGAAATTATGTATGAAAGCGCTAATTACCCAAAGGTGGCGCCGCTTCCGGTCGACGCTGAGCTGACAACGCTTCTCTTCAACGGAAATGTAAGAAAAAGCCGTAGATGACGTACACGGTATAAGATGGCGGAGGTAAACAAAATGCGGGAAAGACTAGGAACGCGACACCAACGTCGCGACGAAAGCATGCGCTTTCCGCTTCATGTAAAAGTACTATATTTTGCACAGATGACGTTGACTACCCAACCTAACGATTGTGCTCGTTCATTTAGTTGCTCGAAACGCCTTAAAGGGCAACTATTAAAGATGCGAGAAGTACGTTTTGTAAAATGAGAAAAAAGACGCCTAACAGAAAAAAGTTATACAGGCGTCATAAATAAAATAGTAAACTTGAGCAGAAGATATCAGAAGAATATTTTCTTAAAAGCTATACCTTTGAGAGCAAAGTAGATTTCTACAGCATCGTACTGAAACATTCATTTTGCTAACCGTACTTCACCAACGAGTCCTGAAGCCAACACAGACAACGAATCCGGGGGTGTGGCAGCTCCAAAAGCGCGTCTCTTACTTAGGCTACAAACGGCTCTGGTGCGGAACACGATCCCCAATCCACAGCGTCGGGAAAGCAAGCCCGAACAAACTGACGGCAGCCTCCCCTCCTGCACTTTGTCTTTTGCCTTACGTTGGTCTTTGCAAAAAATGCCAGAATGAGGCGTTGACTAAGTGGAAGCGGAAAGCCGCTTGCCCGTCTCGCATCGATTCTCGTATACCTTCTCTGTTGTGCATCAGCACAAGGAATGTAAAAAGAGCCTCATAGCTTTATTCACCTGATAACAGCGCTAACAAGGGATATGTTAGCGCTGTTGCTGCGGCAGTGAAATCATAACGTCAGCCCATAATTCAGGAGAGAATTTTTGTGTTAACCCAATGTTATTTTTTATTTCTTTAAAAATACTGTCAATCCCTTCTCGTTTTTTTCGCAGGAGGGACATCGGAAAAACTCGTATTAAATGTGTCATGGTATTTTTATACGTTTCTTCAAAGAATGCATGCGCTATTTGTTAATATTGTAAGAAAACTTGAATCAAAACTTTTCCAATTACTTTGTTTTTAACAATTTTAATAAGCAACAACAATATTTCTGTACCGACGCATTATATTTAAAAAAATATATGTGCAAGTTTTTTTTTTGTCACTTTTGTTGTCTGCACTGCGTACAATTGTGAAACTGTCCATAGATAGTTATCAAAAACTTTGCACTTATCTGGGACTGGATAAACGTTTTTTAGTTAAAAAATATTTGTCTGTAAGCTGCTTAGGCAACAAAGCATTGAAGTAGGAATTTCGAATATATAAAATTTTTTACAGCACTGATGTAAACAGGTTGTATCAGCTTCGAAGCACTTTATTCGTGACGAAGTTGCGCTAACTGTTCGGCATTTGAAGTGAATTTCTTGTCAGCTCAAGTTTGGCGCTTCCGTGAGTTATAAAGCATAAAATAAGCAGTAAGCTTTATAAAATTAGTTGGAAACTAGCATACGTTTCACCAGCCGCAATGAAAATATGGAGGAAGAATGTTTTGACGTATGCTGTCCTATCTGCGATTAAGAAAACGTTATTTTGCGCTCCATTGAATTTTCTTGAAGGGAAACTATTTATTACTTAGGATATTTAGGCCAATTTTACGAAGCAGAACATTTTCTAGAACGCACGCAAATAGTGAAAGCAATACTACTGCTGAAATACGGTGGCCGCAGCGCCTTCAATTAAACCGCTACAAAAATTACCCGTCTTTGCCCATGTAGTTGAAGAGTTCGAATATTTGTGAGGGAATCCTTCAGGTTGATTTCATGTTTACTCAGTGGTGAATTGGGCTAGCCACAGTGCCAGTACGCAGACAAGGACGATTGGAAACGTGTATTAATAAACCAGTGTTCTCAAACTCCGCACGATGAGCACTGATACGTGGATAAGGGAGTACCCATGTAAAATTGAGAACGGTAAAAACAACTAATCCTCTTACGCACCAAGAGATACAATATCTAGAAAACCGTCATTACAAATGTTCATGAAAAGAGTTCCCCATGACTTGGCGGCGTTGTCTTTTTTGTCGGTGGTTGGTGGTGCGATGCGAAGGGATACAGAGCGGTGCGGGGATGAGGTGGGGCACCGTAAGATGCGTCCCGGCTTCGGGGTCGTCGCCGAGGTCTACCTGTCGTAGCTCTTACAGCTATTCCAGAACTGGATACCCGGCCATGACCAGGTGGAAGCGACATATGGAGGTGGACAGCGGGTCGTGCAAGAGGAGGGCACGCCGTATTTCTGTGCGCATGCCACGGATCAGGATTTTGGAATAAAAGACGTTGTCCGTAGGAGGGTAAACCACTCGAGAGCTCAGCTCCCGAAAACCCGGCGGGCCTTCCTCCTGGCCACGGCTATCGTGGAACCTTTGTCTTCAACTCTACAGAACGTTGTTCTCCTGTTCTAGCTTCGCCTCCCCACAGGCCAGTTGTGTCCCCTTCCCATTGGCCCTTGTCATTCTCTGTGAAAGTTGCTGCTTCTCCTTTATCAGCAAGACCGATGAGAGCAATCTCTTCGTAATCATGTACCCTTCCTTCCCTTTCCGGAGAGGGTGAAAACGGCCGTGCCACCCCCATATTACATGAAGTCTAGATATCTTTCGAAATGTACTTTGCAACACTGTTTTAACACGGGCATTCCGCTTGTGCTCACCAAAGACACCATTACGCAGATGAAAACCAATGTTATTACTGAAAACCACTAATAGTTTCTTGACAAAAAACGTTCAAGGCAATTTACCCAAAGAGTTGGATATTTAATCAATGATGTCAATTAATCAATACCCGTCCATTTGAGTTACGGATCACTTTCATGACCAGTAAAGATTTAAAGGACTCTGTTAACACCGACATGTTAAATGCACCAAGAAACATTGGTAAAAAAAATTATGAACATTTCCTTTCTCTTAACGTCACTTCAAGAGACGCAGGATGTTGTTTTGACTAATTATATATAGTTCACATGAAAATATTCGTAGTTCATATGATGTTTAGAGCAAGCGTTATTATTTTTTTAGAATGGTACAGCATCCTACATTTGTAAAAGACGGGCTGTAGAACCTACGATATTTTTTAAATGCCGCAAACTGATCAGAGCAAAATGATGGGCTGTATTTTGAAAGCAATTACATACATTCTGAAATATTTTATATCGGTACATGCGCATATTGAAATATTTTATATCCGTCAAGAACTCTTCACGTTTAGCGTTACGTGAACTATTTCCAAAGACTCTTGGGGTTTCTGATGACACGGAGTTTGCTTATATAAATAATGCTGGTGAAAAGCAATTACGGCTATCCCCACATCCAAACACTTCAGTTTTCATTTCTGTGACGCCGATCAAGTGGGCGTCGCTCCGGTCACTTTCGCAAGATTTTCATATCAATGGAGTAGTAAAAACGGTACGTTTTTAGGCATAACTTTCGGTTTTGCAACTGGTTCCTAAAACAATTGTTAAACTATTAAAAATTATAAAATTACTGAACACACTTCTGCAGTTTCCGTACGCAACAAAGAATAAAAAAGACGTAAAATTTGCGCATAAATTTTATTGGGAATAGCAAAACGGTAGACAAATCTTGAGGCTCTGTTTTAAAATTGTTGAAACAATTTACTACGAATTGTTCTGAATTGATGGTTTCGAGCAGTATTAACGAAGAAGACAGACATGGTCTTTAGAAAAACGTATATACTAATACCATTAAACTAGTAACACTGCGTTAATAAGCATAAGAAGTAGTTTACCGAATTGAAATCTCAGATGACCTAAGCGCTGCGGCTGCTGCCAGCTCTAGCACGTTTAGCCCTTGTTCAATAAACCGTTCTCCGTTGTTCAACGAAGTAGTCACGAAAACAACTGAATGAATTATTTAGAATTTTATACTGAAATGCTAGAAGAATACCCAACGAAGAAGCATTACTGAAAAAGAGTATCGGCGCAGTGTAAGAAGATTTTTTAACACCAACCTGTGAAAAATGTAGAGGCGGACGTATATACGTGATGTGTCAGCGGCTTTGCACTTTCACTTAGTCAATGCTGATTTTGATAATGTTTACGAGCAACAAAGGGAGAAAAACAAGGAGGTGCATGCAGGCGGGGATGCCGTCACTTTGTCCGCGAGTGCTTTGTCTATGCTGTGTGTGAGTTGGGGAACGGTTTCCGCAACAAAGTCATTTGTAGCTTAATAAAGAGACGGGATTTTAGAGCTCCCGCACTCCCGCTACTTTTTGCTGTGTTAGCTCCCACGCTCATTTATGAAGCACGGTTATTCAAATGAATGTTGTTGTGTTTCGTCTCAAATATACAGCTTTTCACATTAATTTTGCTTATTTGTTCGGCTTGTGTTTATTATTTGTTTATGATGACTGCATAGAATTGCGCCTCCTATTCTGCGTGAGTACCCGTCACAAATTGTCATAAATTGGTTATTGGTATTAAGAACACGGGAGAGAAGTGCGTTTCCCATCCGTCAAAAAACAATTACGCGGACTCTTCTGAACCACTTTGGAAACAGCTTTTCTGCTAATATTAAAATAACAAGTTGCACTACGGCATAGCCTAGTTCTTCAAGCAGCGCTTTTACAATTTTGTTGTTAAATGACCAGGCCAGGAGCTCATCTGGCTTTAAATGCTCTCGGAATGTCATGTCGATCAGAAGGGGATACGTCCTTTAGTCATTGTTTAGTGTATAGGGATCCTGCGCTGCCCATGGGGTGCTGCGGTACCGGCCTCAGGGAAGTACTTCCAGGTAGTACAAAGCTGCCGGGGTCCTATTGGATACCGTGTTGACAGAAGCAGGGTGAGTTTGATACTCCCGGCTGTTTTGCGACATAGTCTCCAGCCCAGCCCCGATGCGTCCGATTTCTTCTGGCGATCAACTTTACATTAATAAAATTAAGAAAAAGCTTTGCAGCGCTAAGCACGTGTACAGCGTCCAACAAAATTACTGGGACAGTGATGGCGCTCTGCCACTCCCACGTTCACTAATCGATGGTCGTATGAAGGGAAATGTAAACTGAAATCTCCTTGTTTAAACTAATACACTCCTTGACAATGTCTCTGAAACCAGAGCAGATGAAAAAGAAGAGTAAGGCAATTGGCGATCATCGCGTTTAAAAGCAAGCGAGTTCCGCGGACAGCAGTCTTCGCTGCGGTCGCCTTGCTTTTCCGCATCTGCGCACTTATGTGCGCACTTGCATTAACCACAAAAAGCAACCATTTATTAAAAGGGATGGCTATAGGCTGCATGGGGAAGGAGAGGCTGGGGAGATGAAGGCCTGAATAGTGTCCCAAATTGGAGGAATCAAGAACGAACCGCCACTGTGCTGATAAAGTCTGTCTAATGCGGCTCTTCAGAAGGATCCAGTCTTTATAAGCAAGCGCAAAGGCAGGCCGATACGTCTTACGTGTCCCTAACAGTCCTATGCAGTATCATACAAGGATGTGCATGGTTGGCTTCAGCGACAGCCCTCATGCGTAGCAGACGTACGAAGGGTTGGATGGTGATTCCGCCTCAGATGAAAGGTCTTCGGAAGATGCTGCCATGGAATATCTACGCCTCATTGTTCTAGTCGAGGTGTGCCTCCACCTGGCAACGACGCCATCAGCTAAAGCGTATCCTGAGCGCGCACGGTTAAGGAAGACATGTGCGGTGCGGGGAAGCCTAGGAGGCAGTAGATCCGGGTTGATGGGCACTGTTGAAATGGTATCCTGACAGCGACGCTTTTTCGGCATTGGCGTTCGCCATCGGGATCACAGCAGAAGTCCTGATGTCGGGAGCCGTGAAGCTGCGGGCAGAAATTCCGAGAGGCCTCACTCTCCAGCTCATGGACCCCCTCACAACCGAGGGGTCTTGCTATCCCGGGTGTTATGCGAACGGTCAGAGAAATGCCAGTGCACATTCGCAATGATGCACACGAACGTTTAATGTTATGAGCCAAAGAATAACATCCCATAGGAGAAAGAAACCCGGCAATCAGAAAGTAAAAAAAAACACTGGTGGTAATACTAACTCAACGAGGAATTACTTTCTCAAAAGGAATCTTGAGTACTTTGGTCAACCAACTCGATGAACAGAAAATTGGTATATCAGGTGCAGAAATTATTCTCAGGCATGTTCAGGCTCTAAGCGCTACTCTCGGGTATGTGACAGCTCCTCGCAGCAGAAACCAGCATTTATAATGGTCAAATGGTTACTAGCGTAAGTTACATCTTTGTGAGGAAAGTTAAATGCAGCCATACGGCTACAAAGGAAAGCTACACAGCTTTCTCAGAAACTTCCCAGTTGAAGAAAATTCGTCCTGGTCCAGGATTCGAACCCGGGACCACTACTTTACCGGGACCACTGCTTCCTTTGTAGCCGTATGGCTGCATTTAGGTGGATGTCAAACTTTCCTTCACAGAAGCTTAAAACTCCACCTTGGGGATTTCCCCTAAATCTGGTCGATTAAGTTACATCTTTGTAGGAAAACACACTGCGATGAAGTATGTGCACAGTAAATGGTGACTGGCAGATTATTAGTTTGCAAAGAAGTAAAAACTGACTGAAAAGAACCGGCTACGGCGTCTGCAGCAACGAGAGGTCTGCCAAAATGGGTGACAACGCTGAAGCATAAAGTAAGATAATTTGTCGGGGAAGACACTTAGTGAAATTTTAAACTGAATGGAAATCAATCCCAGAAACTCGTGAGGGTGATGCCAGCATGCAACACAGATATTGCGTAGTGACATCTTACAGTAATCCACGAGTGGCTTGCATCTAAATAGTTAACATTGTGTGAAAATTGCCTAAGTGTGTTACATCTCTTAGTTATTCTTAATGTACTTGGCTGCTACAATCGCATAATATCGACGACCAGTAATAAAGGGTTTCTTAACAGTGACATAGAGAGGTGATTAACTTTGCCAAAGAATAATTCTGTATCTGATCTTGCTAAAAGTGCTTATTTTCATAAGACGACGTGAAGACGTTGCGCGTAACTTTAATATCCCGTCCTATTTTTCGCGTGACACCACAGCAACGGGGGGGTCCTAATGTTCAGCCACATTCTTCGTTGCTCCAGTTTTAGTTCGACATATGGTGAAGGGAGATTGCTTTCCTTCACAGTTTCTCTTTCCCGCTTTCAAATCATCAACCCGTATGCTCCTGCACGTGCCACATCCACAGAGAAGTTATTTCGTTTCCTAGGGGTTTTTATAGTGGGAGTGCGGCCCGAAATTCTTTCCGGAGATTTTAACTGCGTACTTTATGGTATGCGCAATGTAGGCGGTCTCATTCAGCGATGACCGTTGTCGTGCACACGCGCACGGGGGTAACCTAGTGCAAGACGTTCACCTGGAGGATGTATGGCTGCCCAATTGCGGAAATAGTTTCTTCCCAGCGTGGAACGCGGCTTAAAAATGTCCACACAAGAGGGGTTTTAAACAACTGCATACGAAATCACCAATGTCTCAAACATACAAGTAAATAAATTTTTTATTATGACCGGTGAAATATCTGACCATTTCTCCTGCCCCTGTCCGGTTTAGAGGTGACCGCAAACACCATGGCGCCCGAATCTTGAAGCTGGATGGTAAAATACTGAAAGATGACGTAGCGTATTCTCACTACACACCGGGATTTCCTTTTCACTATCGGAAGAGGTTAGTACACAGCAGCGATACAATTTGAAATCTATATGAAGGCAACGAGCCTAAATAGCTGTCAAAGAAAAAAAGGTTCGTGACACAGCTGAGCTAAACAACACACTCAGGCGTACCGGTTAGATAGATGTGATGGGAACTAACGGCTTTGATGAGATAATATCTCGGCATCCTTAGGGAGGGTTGCAAACTCCAACTGGACGGAATAATGCTGCCATCCGGAGCCTACCATATTCATAGTCCTTGCAACGGTATTTTAGAAATTCGAACATTTTTGCCGACACATGAAACAATTGCAGCAGCAGCGGTCGCGGCCAGTGACAGTGGCTAAATTCCACCCGTTTTGCACACAGGTTTCTACTTGCTTGATTGCTGTCGCGCTGCTGAGGACACGCATCTGATTCACCACTGCCGGATACTACACGTGCCCAGACTCGACGCCTGCGCAGACGAAACGTCCGTTCGCTTCCCACCGCTCGCAGCAGCACTGAGGCAGCAGCCGTAAAGGACGCCCATCCCGAGCCCACATCACCATTGCAGCAGCAGCGGTCGCGGCCGGTGACAGTGGCTAAATTACACCCGTTTTGCACACAGGTTTGCACACTTTCGTTTGTGCCCTGCATTCTCAGTTACCCCTTTTGTGTTGCGACTGCTGCTGCTACAGTGTTTTTGTGGTGTAACCATGCCAACCAATGCTGAACTGGCGAAGCGAATATAGGAGTTTGAGGAGTCGTTTGACAATAGGGTGTCCAAAGCTGTGTAGGCAGCCGTTTCTTCCGCTGTGTCCAAGTGGCAGCTTGACTCCGCTTCGGGGAACAAACCCCTGCGGATGAAGTCGCTGAATGCCAGGAAAGCATGACCATGCTGAATGGCCTAGTGGAACAAGTAAAGACTTAACTAGAAGAGCTTAAGGCTGCCAATAAAAGGCTAAATGCACGCAACGAAGAACTGGAAAGCAGAGTAGCGGAACTTCAACAATACTCAAGGAAAAATATTATCGAAATCAGGGGAGTTCCGGAAACGCAAGGGGAAGATGTAGTAGCAATTCTGAAAAGAATCTCGGAAAAAATAGAAATTCCGGTTTCCGAAGGTGACCTTGATGTCGTGCACCGAGTACCCGCTAAGGGAAACGTCAAAAACCTGATCGTTCGCTTTTGCTCTCGCGCCAAAAGGCCGAATTTGTCGCGAAGGCACGGAAGGCACGACTGCAAACAGACGATTTCAATTTTCACGGTACTGACCCAAAACCAGTCTACATTAATGACCACCTCACTCCGGCCAACAAATGTTTGTTTGGGAAGGCTCTAAACATGAAAAAAGAAAACAACTGGTGGTTTCTCTGGACCGAAGATGGCCAAATTAAGGCCAGGAAAACCGAAGACAGCAAAGTTCACCGTATTCGCAACGAGGCTGACCTTTCCATCTTCCGTTAATATGGCACCCGAATAAGCAAATAACAGCAAATTATGGCCTACATTGGACAGAACGAATTCCAATCGATCAGTAACCACACGTGCTAATCTGCTGTCCACGTTAACGCCCGTAGCCTTCGCAAACATTACAACGAATTTCACATTTTATTTTCGTCAACGAACTCCCGCATTTCTGTCATTTGTGTCTCGGAAACATGGCTATAAGAAAGGTATAAGAACCTATATGGTTTCCCGGCTTATACCGTAGAATACTGCCACCGACGAAATTCAAGCCATGGTGGATGAGCCTTTTTTGTACTAGGTAGTGTAACCTGCAAACGTAGACTTGACCTTTCGCTTAAGTTACCGGATTGCGAATCTGTATGGATTGAAGTGAATAGCGCTAATTTTTTTAACGATAACAAGAAACCGTTTTTGGCTGTATTTACCGTTCGCCGAGCTCACCTATCACAACCTTCTGTTGCGCTTTTGATGATCTCCTGTATTCTCTGCCAAACGAAAACAAAAACGTCGTGATCTTAGGGGATATAAACACAAACCTTCTAGATGACTTGGTCGCGCATGTTATTGAATACACTAATTGCTTTCTTGGCTATGAATATGAGACACTAATTCACGCACCAACCCGTTCTTCGAGCACCAACTCAGGGACACTTATTGATCATCATAATCATCACCACCAGCCCATCTACGCCCACTGCAGGGCAAAGGCCTCTCCCATTATTCTCCAATTACCTCGGTCCTGTGCCAAATGTGACCAATTTATCCCCGCAAACTTCTTGATCTCATCTGCCCATCGAACTTTCTGGACGCCCCCTGCAACGCTTGCCTTCTCTAGGGATCACTCTGTTACCCTTAATGACCAGCGGTTATCTTGCCTTCCCTTCATTACATGCCCTGCCCACGTCCATTTCTTCTTCTTAATTTCTACTAATATGTCTTTAACACCAGTTTGCTCCCTGACCCACTCCGCTCTGTTCTTGTCCCTTAATGTTACACCCATCATTTTCCACTCCATTGCCCGCTGAGTCGTTCTCAATTTAAGTTGAACCCTCAGAGAGCCTCCAAGTTTCTGCCCGTAGGTGAGTACCGGTTGTAGATGCAGCTGTCACACACTTTCTTCTTCAGCGACAATGGTAGGCTGCTATTCATTATCTGTGAATGTCTGCCATATGCACCCCACCCTATTCTGATCCTTCTAATTATCCTGCCTCATGGTTGGGATCTGGGGTCACAACTTGGCCTAAGTAGATATTCGCTTCTTACCATCTTCCACTGCCTCGCCACCTATCTCAAACTGCTGTGCTGTCCCGAGGTTATTGATCATTACTTTAGTTTTCTGCATATTAATTTTCAGGCCCACGGTTCTACTCTGTTCGCCCAGTGCGGAAAGCATGCTTTGCAATTCGTCCCCCGAGTTACTTAGCAAGGCAACGTCATCAGCAAATCTGAGGTTACTGAAGTATTCTCCATTAACCCTTACTCCCACCTGTTCCCAATCGAACATTCTGAACACTTCTTGTAAGCATGCTGTGAATAACATTGGGGAGATTGTGTCTCCTTGTCTGACACCCTTCCTTATAGGTATTTTACTGCTCTCCCTATGGATTAGAATGGTAGCTGTAGACCCATTATAGATATCCTCTAGTATTCTTACATAATGCTCATCTACCCCCTGGTTCCGTAATGCCTGAATGACTGCTAGGGTTTCGACCAAGTCAAATGCTTTCTCATAATTTTTGAAGGCTATATATAGGGGTTCAGTATACTCAGCGCACTTCTCTATCACCTAATTGATCGTGTGAATATGGTCCATTGTTGAATAACCTTTACGGATCCCTGCTTGTTATTTAGGTTGACTGAAATCTAAGGTTGCAGAGATTCGGGGTCCTTACTACGCCAGAATTATTGATCGTGCGCTAACAAATGCCCTCACCCCACCTGAAGCGTTTATCATTCGAGCAAGCAATAATGATAATTATCGAATAGCCCTTCGTTTTCACTGTGCAAAAAACTATTCAAAAGATCAGTCATACAGAACAATATTCAACAAACAGAAATTCCGAGAGTTAATGTCATGCGCCCCCTGGTCCCGAATCTTGTCGTGTCAAGATGCTCAGTCATCGTACAGTGAATTTACCGCGATAATACACAACTGCATAACGTCGTCTACATCTACAGCAAAGTGTCGTAAAAACTACTCATTCCCTGAGAACCCCTGGTTAACTCCCGGATTGCTCAAAAGCATGCGTAACAAAGAAAACCTGTACAAAAAAACTTAGCGGCAACCTTTCAACGCCGCGCTTCTCAGGCGGTACAAAAATATTCCGTTACTTTGACGCTATTGCTGAAAACCGCTATAAAGAAATATTACGAACGACGAACAAGTGGAACCGGTAGTAACAGCGGAAAGAAGTGGCGTATCATTCACGAATTTCGGAATAACAATGCTCCTCCGAATGTTATCTCAGAAATACAACACAACGGTCTTTCGCCCTGCACAAACAAAGAAATCGCTAACGCCTTCAGCTCATTTTTTTCGACAACATCAAATGTAACGAATGCAGCCTTTACCTCTGCACAACGAAACGTTTCACAATCATTCTTTCTTTTCCCAGTTTCATCCAGTGAATTTAGTTCTACTATCACTAATCCTAAAACAACCAGTGCTGGCTTTGATAACATTCACGCGAGCTACATCAAGGATACTTTTGATATTATATCTGATGCACTAGCTTACATTGTAAATTTAATTTTTAAAACTGCTGTCTTCCCACAAGAGCTGAAAAGAAGTAAATTAATTGCTGTCTTCAAAAAGGGGGATAAGACTGCCATGGATACCTACAGACCAATTTCTATACTTCCATTTTTTAGTAAAGTGACTGAAAAGCTAATTGAACAACGTCTTTTAAACCACCTTAATAGGTTCGTAATTCTGACGCCTTGACAGTTCGGTTTCCGGCCCGGTTACGCCACTAATCTTGCTATAATAGCGCTGACTGATCAATTTAAGAAGGCAATCGATGAAGGTAAAATAGTCGGATCCGTTTTCATACATTTTAGTAAGGCATTTTATTCCATAAATCATGACATTCTTTTTCAAAAAATTATCCTCGTATTGTATATTTGGTCCCCCTTTAAACCTCATTAGGAATTACTTGCTCGATCGAGAACAAACCGTTAACGTTTCAGGTGCAATGTTGGACATAAAAATTGTAAATATAGGCGTACCACAAGGGTCTATCCTTGGTCCAATCTTATTCTTAATTTACATAAATGACCTCCCAAACTGCCTAACAACTCTTGCCGACTGCCTACTTTATGCTGACGACACAACCATTTACACTGCCAACGAAAATATCCATGAAATAACACACCAGCTAAATAACGACCTTACGAAACTTAGCATGTGGTGCGACAGGAATAAGCGAGTAATTAACCCATCTAATACACAATTCATGTTATTCAGTTCTCGTAAGCTCAGGCACGATAATGTGACCATACTCAATAACTCCCACCCCATCTTTCCAAGCACTCAATGCTTGTTTCTCGGTGTTCAACTGGACTGCCCCCTTAAATTCACTGCACACATTCAGTATTTAAAAAAGAAGACGGCATATGGTATTAGAGTTTTGCTAAAAGCGCGTCAATATTTTAAATGCAGAGCATTTCAGTAACTCATGATGTCAACCGCGTTGTCCCGTCGTAGTCCGCACCGTTGTTGTCCGCACCCCTCCCCCTACACTATATAAAAGAAAATACAATCCGGCGCCCAGTTTTGATCCCGTCACCCTGCGGGCGGAACGCAATGTACATGGTGTTCTACCCACTGTGCCACAAAGCCGACACAGAATGGGACGCTACGAACGCACCTTATATCGTTGACTCATTCAAATTACTGCTGACGAGCGCTCTCTCGTCAGCAGTTGCCACAAGTGCAACAACATTAACGTAACGCAAACGACTTAACGTCGTGCGCCCCCGGAAATGCTCCCCATTTGATCGTGTCCCTCGCGAGGGGGATGTTTCACTGCGTCGCCATGCGAACAGTTTGCCACGCTCTAGTTTCAGTTCTTTCTTTGCTGAGGTGCCGACGAGCGGCGTCACCTCCTCGCACTTCGCCGTGGGAGGATCCGCGGCGGGGGCCAGAGATGGCGCTGGCGTCTCCGCGGCAGCGTCTGCGGCCTCCGCGGGCAGCGGCGCCGGCGCGGGGTCTTTCTGAAGCCCTGCTTCTTTTTTTTAGCTTATCAACGCTCATTTCCTCTACTATGCATTTGTTCATAGTCACATCAACTACTGTATCGTATCTTGGGGCCTTACTTATCATTCGCACATCACCCCCTTCAGCATATTCAAAACCAAGCGGTTCGACTGATAACATCCAGCCAGTACAACGCTCATGTGCCCGCACTTTTTCGGAAACTAAACCTTTTTACCGTTGACAAACTCGTTCTGTATAACCTGGGAATATTTGCTTACCGTTTAACCAAAAGTTCGGAATACTTATACATAATCAATAGAAAGCAACTTACCAATCCTAACAACACACGGTTCTCACTTCAACACAACTATCTGCTTCCAAGGTCTTGTGCGCACAAACTATGGAAAACAAACGGTAGAATTCGCTGCTATAAAAGAACTGGAACAGCCTCTCTCTTGAACTTAAAGATCTGTCGTCTATTTCTTCATTGAAACACTCACTCAGGACATTTGTATCCCGCTAATTCCTGTGGTCTGTTTTCTTGTTTGGATTAGTTAGAAAATTCATTATTACGCCTATGTTCTTCATGAACAACCTTTAAATCTGTTGCACTGTATAATTTTGTTTTCTGTCTTCGAAAATATTTCTGCCACACAAACATATATTACTTTATTGGCCTTGTTTGTCGTACTTTTCACATTATCTACTGTACGCGCGACTGCTTTTTCTGTACCTTTTTATATCACTTCTCGCGTTTACTAACAAGAGGTCCCACTACAGTATTTATTTTGGGACCTCTTTCTGTATATTGTGTTGTATGACATTCACCAGGATCTAATAATAAATATTAGAGAGTGTTCATGGCCAGGATAACCACATCTTCACAGACCTACCAATTAAAAAAATATGGTTTGTTTCATTTTTCGTACACAAAACGGGTAATATACGATTCAAACGTTAACACACACGCACGTAGTGTAGTAAAAGGACAGTCTAGACATGAAATGTACAGACTTTCTGGAGTATGTGGTGAAAAAAATACTTGGTGTAATACAGATAAATTTTAAAAATTGTGAGAAACCGGTTGCGAGATAACAATATATAAGACCTAACTGCCGATATTAGGCGCACACTAATGGCAAACATTAAACCACAAACTACTTTCCGACATGCCTCTGCAAACGCAAGCTCTCTCTCACACACATTTAAAAGAGGTGAGAAGATCGACAAAGCCAACGATCGCGGGAGTGTGGGAGCTTCAATAAGCGCGTCTCTTTATTAAGCGCGTCTCTTTATCCCCAAGTCACACAATCGGCCAAGCACGGCCGAACAAATTTACGGTAGCCCTGCCCTCATGCACCTCCTTGTTTTAGGGTGCAGGGCTTTGGCACCTGTTCCTAGGCTAAGGCGGGTCGCCGTCGTCGTGACGGAGCGAAGAATAGGAAGGCCGACGAGTGAAAGGAAGCAAAGGAGGGGAGCACTGGGCGGTTCGCCGTAGCGACGTGAGTGCTTTCCGAAAGTTTGCGGTGGGGGTAGTGGGGGAGTATGCTGTTCCCGCACGAGACGCTCGCCTGCGCGACGCTTGGCGAATACGTGAGGCAGACGTGCACGTGACGATGATCTTCCTTCGCGTTGTAAGACGCTGGTCGCGGTCTCTTCTTGAGACGCACTTCGTGCCGCTTAGGCACAGGCTAATCATTACTGCCGCCGATATAACTCCCGAGGGAGCGCTGCCTCGGTGCATTCACCAGGAGTCAACGATGAACTGGCAGTCAGGCAACCGATCGTGCGCTTCGTCAGCCACTGCAGCTAAACGGGCTGCCAGAGTGGAGGCGCACCACCGCCCACGCCAGACCCACGAGTGAGCGCTGAACAAAGAGAGACGAAACCTATGTTTGGGGTTGTTCAGCCCCTGTAAATCAGAGGTCGGTGAACTCACTCTTGAGCCCACTCACTCAGACTCATTTGGACTCAAACTCACGCGTGATTTTGAGTTTGAGTGAGCGCGAGGATAGTGTGGCGTGGTGAGTTTGAGCTTGAGTTAGTTTGAGCCGACTGATCCCGACTGAGTTTGAGTCCGATTGAGTTTGAGCACGCCTGAGACCTAGTGAATTGTGAGTCAATTTTTATTTCTGAGTACATTTTGAGTTTGAGTTCATTTTGAGTTCGGAGTACACTTTGAGTTTGAGTACATTTTGAGTTCTGAGTACATTTTGAGTTTGAGTCCATTTTGAGTTCTGAGTACATTTTGAGTTTGAGTTCATTTTGAGTTCTGAGTACACTTTGAGTTTGAGTCCATTTTGAGTTTGAGTCCATTTCGAGTTTGAGTCCATTTTGATATCTGAGTACATTTTGAGTTTAGTCCATTTCGAGTTTGAGTCCATTTTGAGTTCTGAGTACATTTTGAGTTTGAGTACATCTTGAGTTTGAGTACATATTGAGTTTTGAGTACATTTTGAGTTCTGAGTACATATGAGTTTTGAGTCCATTTTGAGTTTGAGTACATATGAGTAGCTTAGCAGGCAGCTATGTTTGGCTGTTAAGTTTCATGCATCACTGTGGGCTCGGAATTCAGGTTACCTGCGGGTACGGCACCAATTGCGATCTGCATGATCGGTGGGGAGGGAGGGGGTGTCTGATTTTTTTTAGTTTCTTGTTGAATTTTCATGGCCCTAAGCACTTGCTGTATACCTAATTTTCGCGGCTGGGCGCGTGAGTAATAATTTACAGGTGAGGTCATAAAAGAGGGTTGTCTCTACTTTTCCTCCTGACGGATCCACTAAGAGCGTGAGAGAGGGTGGTGGGAAAGCACACGGCGGCGCTGGTTATCTGGTTGTTCGCCTGCTACTGTTAACGGCTTGATATACTAGGGGTCACAAAGGAAGAAGTGAGAGCCGGGGGGAAATGGGGGCGGGGGCTGTCCTTTCTGGTGTTTCAAATGAATTAGCTGAATTGACTGGGCAGCACCCCTTAAGACAGAATAATGACCACATTAGATTGGGTGAAAAGTGAAACTGATGAGGCTAAGGCGTTTAAGGTATCAAATGAAAGGTCTGGATTAACGGAATTACGCGGGGTAAACAAAAAAATTCTTTCTGATTGTAGTCATCAGGCAGTCATAATGAGTCATAGATTGGGTTAAAATTCAAAATGATGCTGCGAGGTCATGTGGGAAATCAAATTCAAGGTCTCGATGTAAGGAATCACTCGGGACGAAAATACCTAATGGATATATAATAACGTAGTCATGGTAAGTCATAGATTCGGTTAAAATTCAAGTTCATGAAGCTAGGGCGTTTGGCGTATCAAATTTAAGGTCTCGATCAGGGTAATCACGTGCTTCATGATTATTATCATGACATAGTAAAAATGGGTCATAAATTAGGTTAAATTCACAATGATGCCACTGGGTGTGCGGGGCATCAAATTGAAGGTTCCGATAAGGGAATTCACGTGGGACATAAATGTGGTAGGGCTATATCATGACATAGTCATGGTTAGTCATTGATTGGTTTAACATTCAAATTGATTTCGCTAGGATGTAATGGGTATCAAATTAATCGTCTTGACAAGCGGAATCACGTGGGAGAAATACAAAAATGCTTCCTGGTTATAACCATAAGATTGTCATGGCGAGTATTATATTGGGGTCAAATTCGAAGTGACCCCAGTAGGGCGTGTAGGGTATCAAATTTACGGTCTTGATGAGGGGAATCACGTGGTACAAACAAAAACAGGCTTCGTAGTTAGAATCATGAGATAGACATTATGAGTCATAGATTGGGTTAAATTCAAGGTGAGGCCGCTGAAGCATGTGGGGTATTAAATTGAAGGTTCGAGTTAGGGGAATCACGTCGTACACTTAAATAATGCGTCCTCGTTACAGTCATGAGAGTCATGGTTAGTTTGACTGGTGTGAATTCCATATCACCCTGCTAGGGTGTGTGGGGTATCAAATTAAAGTTCTCGTCGAGGGGGATCACGTTGGACAAATATAAAAATGCTTTGTGGTTATAATTATGAGGATATAGCAAAAGGTATATAGCAAAAGGTACACACCCACACGCTCACTCACTCACTCACACTCACTCACTCACTCACACTCACACTCACACTCACACTCACACTCACACTCACACTCAAACTCACTGTCACTCACACTCACACACTCACTCACACTCACACTCTCACTCCCACTCACACTCGCACTCTCACACTCACTCTCACACTCTCACACTCCCACACACTCACACTCACACTCTCACTCTGACTCTCACTCCACTCACACTCACACACACACTCTCACACTCTGACACTCTCACTCTCACTCTCACTCGCACTTTCATTCGCAATCACACTCCCACTCACACTCAACTCACACTCACACTCTCACTCACACTCACACTCACACTTCACACTCACACTCACTCTCACTCTCACTCACACTCACACTCACACTTACACTCACACTCACTTACACTCTCACTGTCACTGTCACTCTCACTCACACTCACACTCTCACTCTCACTCCACTCACACTCACACTCACACACACACTCTCACACTCTCACTCTCACTCTCACTCACATTCGCAATCACACTGCCACTCACACTCAACTCACACTCACACTCTCACTCCCACTCACTCTCACACTCACAATCACACTCACACTCTCACTCACACTCACACTCACACTCACACTTCACACTCACACTCACTCTCACTCTCACTCACACTCACACTTACACTCACACTCCACTACACTCTCACTCTCACTCTCACTCTCACTCTCACACCTCACACTCACACTCACACTCACACTCTCACTCTCACTCTCAGTCACACTCACTCTCAGTCACACTCTCACTCTCAGTCACACTCTCACTCTTACTCTCACTCTCACACTCTCACACTCTCACATCACTCTCACTCTCTCACTGTCTCAATGTCTCCCTCTCACTCTCTCAATCTCACCCTCACACTCTCTCACTCTCTCACACTCTCACTCTCTCGCTCTCACACTCACACTCACAATCTCACTAACACTCTCACTCTCACACTCTCACTCTCATACTCTATCTCACTCTCACTCTCACTCTCTCACTCAATCTCAGTCTCTCACTCTCTCACTCACTCTCAGTCTCTCACTCACTCTCTCTTTCTCACTCTGTCTCACACTATCTCTCTCACTCTCTCTCTCTCACTCACACTCTCTCACTCTCACACTCTCACTTTCACACTCTCACACTCACTCTCACACTCTCTCACTCTCACACTCTCTCTCACTCTTTCTCACCATCACATGCTCTCTCACTCTCTCACTCTCACACTCTCACACTCTCTCACTCTCACTCTCACACACTCTCTCTCTCTCAGTCACACTGTCACACTCTCATACTCTCACACTCTCACACTCTCTCACTCTCACACTCTCACACTCTCACAATCTCTCACTCTCACACTCTCACACTCTCTCGCTCTCTCTCATTCTCACTCGCACACTCTCTCACTCTCTTACTCTCACTCTCTTACTCTCTCAGTCTCACTCTCTCACTCACTCTCTCTCACTCTCTCTCTCGCTCACTCTCTCTCACACACTCCCTCACTCACACTCTCTCAAACACACACACACTCACACACTCAGATTTGCGTACATGCTGGAAGTGAACAGCTGGCTACGGTGGCGGTCATTGCTTACAACGACAGCGTGGTGTTTTTCCGAGCTACGAGAGCTCATGCCACCTAGCAAATGCTAATAAGAAGTAATACAAGTGCCTCAGCAAACAACGAGGCACTTTTTTGTTTCTCCCACGTGATTTCCCTCCTCGAGACCCTCAGTTTGATACCTCACATCCTTTGCGCCACAGCTCTCTGCATTTTCACCCAATCTGAGACAATCTATGACTCCCGTGTTACACGGTTCAGCATTTTCGATATTTTTCTGATTTCTTTTTTTAGATTTTTAACATTCAGTTTTGTCAATTCTCTACATTTACGCTTTTATAATGATTACAGGTGGAACTTCCGTGATATCTGCATTATTGTCTATATGCAGGGCGTTACTAGATGATGGCGGGGATAGGGGGTGGGGTGTACTCGGCTAAGAATGCTACGCAATAACACAGCAAAGGTATATTCATGGACGCCTCGCACTTCAGAGATTCGCGGGGACAGTTCGCTTTGACACAAGTCATTTTTTCAGGATGCAGAGCAAGAATGCATGGAACCGTAACCCTAAACAGCTTCGACATAAAAGAACGGAGCAGTGAGCGCACGTCCCCTCACCCAATCTGGCTTGTTTCGACCTGGGGACCCAGCACACCATCGAGCCTGGACCGCCTCTGTCATGAACACGAACACGGAGCTTAGATCAAGAGATTGTTATCTAATAAATACGTATAATTCCTTCTAACCAGCGCTACTCTTCATGGGCAGCAGGTATAGCTGTAATAAATCTGCAACAAAAATTGTTTCCGACCTCACAGGAGCTACGGTGTCATGTCGTGGCGAATGCAGGAGTTTGAGCTCACGAATTTGCACCCGTAATATTTTTACCACGCGTGAATTTGAAAACACTGACTGCTAATGAAATCCGAGTCCGTCTGACCCCGAGTAAATTCCTAGCATGAGAGAGTTGTGAGGCTATTTGAGATCTGAATTCATTTTGAGATCTCAGCCCATTTTGAGTTTTGAGTCCTATTTGATTTTGAGTACATTTTGAGTTTTGAGTACATTTTAGGTTCTAAGCACATTTTGAGTTTTGATTACTTTTGAGTTGGAGTATATTTTGAGTTTTGATTACATTTTGAGTTTCGTGTCCGAGTGAGTTCTGAGTTTTGCGCTAAATGTGTTTTAGTTTGAGGGAGCGCAGATGTGCTTCTCAGCATTTAGTCTGAGTTAAAAAATTGTGAGTGAGTTTGAGTGAGCCACGCCAACTCTTGCCGAGGTATGCTGTAAATACGTTTTCGCTAACTATACAAATAGGACTGTCTGTATCTCTTTGAACCACCTATTTTCAACAATCAAAACATCTAAAGAGCTGCGCCCTAATTTCGCATTATGGAGTATCGAAACCGCCAGACAATTTTTTTTCTCTATTATTCTTTGTGAACATTATGAAAATCAGGAATTGCCTAAATGAAAGCGACAAGGCGCTCATCGATCCCTTATAGAACTCAGTCTACCTTCTCAGGCTTGGAAATGTAGGTAGATATAAAAAAGAGCCTCGAAGGCTGCGCTGATGCGGTGTTTTAGCATTTGGTCTCTCGTTTGGAATTCGCATCGAATCCTAATATAGAATTTGAAATATTTGACTTAGCGGTTTGAGTGACTAACTTCATTCAACCGGTAACGGTGTATAAAGCAAGCACTAAGCATGGCAGCGTTGGGTGCAGGCATAAAGTAATCATGATCGCAAAATAGCACTCGGGCAATAATTTTTTATATTTACTTAGCCCTTGTGTTATGCTTAATGCTAGTCGCAAAGTTGTTAAAAAAATACGCGTCTTCTCTTAGTCTTGTTCAAAATTTTTAATCTGCAATTTTTTTAAATATAATATTTTAAATATTTCACCAGCACTACGTTTATTAAAAACAAAATCACTTAAAATGAAACCTACTTGCAAATTTATAGCATCTGTTGCGCTGGTTATTGTGCATGGCATTTAAAAATCGTCTTAAAAATATACACGAAGTTATCCCAAACAACTAAAAGTACGTTGTACATGATGCGTTAATAATCACACAACAGATGTTATATTAATTTGCAGCAGTAACACGTGCAACAGTTACATTACCTCTAAAAATTTTGTGGTTGTGTCCGTGGCATGGTTTAAGCACTGTAATTCGTTATTAAGTTCGTGTGTTCATTATTCTAGGTGAAGTTAATGTTAATTTCATGTTTTGAGTTTCCGTGTTTAATGCAGCAAGAAGTACGTGGTAAGCTTTACAAAATTTAGGTTGGGAGCAAGTATAGGCTTGAGCAGCGGCGATGAATATATGGAAGGAGAATTAACTGACGTGTGGGGCCCTATCTGTGATTCAGAACGTGTCGAAGTTACGGTCTGTTTATTTCTTGTAGATAGACATCAATTATCTCGGGTATTTACCCTCATGTTATAAAGTTAAACTTTCCCCAAACAAATGCAAATAGCGAAAGCAATTCAACTACCTAAATACAGGGACAGCAATACGGGGACATCTAAGAGGCGTGACATGTTCATTAAAAAAAACCACGTTTTTAAGAGTAATATGATTCAAAGGCGAAGCTTTCTCCAAAGCAACCGCGGTCAAAACCCAGTATGGACACTGCGTCCACCACGTCGGAGTGGTAAAAACCAGACTAAAACAATTTGCCATCGCTTTCTAAAGAAGAATGTCGAGAGAATGGCAAACTCTTTCCACCATCAAAACGGCTTCAAAACTGCGTGAAAACCTGCGCTAGAAGTGCGTCCATATGGTTGTCAAACCTTCAAAGGCCGAAACTGCATATGAAGAACAAACCCATTCGCCAATTTTTTTGGCACTAGGTAAACGCTTCTACCAACGCTCTAAATGTATACGGATACCTGGGTTACTATAAAAAGGGCCACTACTGCGCTCATTTTGTGCTCCTTCTGCGTTTATTGTCTTATGTAGAACCGTATCGTTTTCACGATTTTCAACTCTCTGTTTTGACCCAATGAGCCCGATTCCACGAACGTACCGCGTGTCAGAGGTCTCTACAGAGCTGTGCGGTGGACCGCCAGTCTATACAGAAAAGGAATATTATTTTAGGGGGACGCAATCTGTTACACCAGAAATCTTTCTTTTTTTAAAGGCATTGCGCAATCGCATAGACGTCCGCTTCACAACGCTAGTGACGCACGTTCGATTCTTCGCGTATCATCATCAAGGTTTCGTGAAGCCCATCATCCAAAGGTGGCTTTCCTGCCGTGCGCTACGTAGCGACGTGCACCTGCATCAAGGATACATAGAAAGCTTCGTTTTAATAAAGCCTTGGACGTGGTGGCAACCTGTAATGGTTTTGTCAGCAGAGGGTCTGATATTTACCAGTGAAGCCTCTCATTGTGAATATATTTTTTTCCAAGGTGAACGAGGAGCGATATGACTTTCAACAACAACGGGGAACCATAGCAGACTGTAAATTGTCCCTTATTATTGCGGTTGTCAAGCTAGCTTGAAGCGTCCCTCATTGTTGAACACAGGAGCTGGTCACGAGAATGGGGACGAAATGGTTTCGCATCTGCGTGTCACCGCCCGATTCTAACTATTTATTTATGCAGGTTTGCTATTTGAAATACAAATCTTGGCAAGGAGAAAATTCGCCTCACAAAAAGAAGCATAAGAATGCCAATATGATTATTTAGAGACGTTTTTTGCAACCGGGCAATAATGAAGGGGTATGAACAGAGGGTAAGAAAAGTTTATTAGATGAACATGAAAACGTTCTTTTCGTAGTTGAAGTCTAGGTGGGAATGTGGATGGGGCCCATGTAGTCTAAGCGGACCCGTTGCCTACATGGGGACCCGTCGCCGCAAGATGTCGCATCCAAATCACCGCAAGCCGAAGTATAAGCAGAACCAGTGGTGGAGGTCGGCTACTGCATCGCTATGGCCGCAGAGTGGAATTATTTTGTCAAATATATATAGGGATTAAAACTTTTTGTACAATCATCTTGATGGTAAAAGCATCTAACTTGTTGCGTCCATGAAAAGCCATGAGGCGAGAAAAACCATCGGCTGCAGTCATGCGCATGAATACCGTTAGTACTTTGGGTCGTGAAAGTAATTTCAGGTAAAAGCTAAATGAAGGGCGTTGCGAATTGCGAAGGTCCTTCGTATACGGAACGTGATTATTTAGCAAAATGCCTCAGTTTTCCTATGTGTGAAATATTGTAGTGGGCAGGAACTGTGGTTTTTCATAAACTTACGCGTTTCAAAAGTTGCATATGGAGTGAGCATGGCCACTCGTTTTATTGTGTACCCAAATTTTATTGTTGGTAACTGCTGAATAGCCTACAGCAGCACTTTTGTGGGTAATGCCTATTTTTGGGTCATTGTCTGTTATGTTCGCTTTCACTCTGCTAACTTTATATATCCAGTTTATATTGTGCTAACATGGCGCCACTCACGCTCAAAAACAATCCATTGTGGATGCTCCTGCAAATTTTTAAAGGTTTCAAACAACCGAACGACCGTTATGAATGCCGCTTATACATTGAAAATTTTCCACAGCAACGATAACCTACCTTTTTAAGACCGAGCAGCGAGTGCTGCAGCCTCGAATTTGCATATAACTTCGTTATAATTAGAATGGGGGTGTTTGATACCTAAATTCTCCACCAGCTCTCTCACCTTTCGGGAGCGAATTTTGATTTGCCTATAAATATACAAGGACAACTGTTTTCTAACGAATAAATCGGATCACGCAGAAATACCTTTCCTGGATGCTAACGGCAGTGCGCGCATCTTCTTAACAACAATGTTGAACTGCGAGACTTGGGTGCATTTGCAACCTCGAGGATATTTCATAAACTGTGCGGTACCCTGAAGCATACCCTGTGAGACTTGCCTTTGCAAACTCCCTTGCATGCGACTCGAGCGACGCGTACGAGGGAGCCTGTCCATTGGCAACACAAATAGCGCGAGCACCTGAGCAGGTGTGGGTGTCTTCAGAGGTTTTTACGAGATTGGCTAGGACCAACAGTGAAGGTGTGCTGGAACACCGGCGGTATGCAAGGCGGCCAATAGAGGCGATTGGGAGAGACCTCAATGGGAGTGCCTGAAGGCATCGTTTAGGTTATCTGTAATCTATTCTCGTACTCGAAGTCCACAAGGTACAAGTGGTAAGCGGGGCCTGTGCAAGATACCAGCAACTCTACCTCGTATCTACTGTGATCCGAATAAGGTTTTACGATTATTTATATATATATATATATATATATATATATATATATATATATATATATATATATATATATACATATATTGATGCGATGTCCTATAGTTTTCACGAGAAGGTCAGCTTGATGGCGCCCCAGTGGCTAGTAATATAGCATCTGGGTATAGCTGCACTTGCTGTGACCGGCGATTGCTCTCGCTGCTGTCAGTTTCTGCGTCTCAACAATTATTGCTTTCGGAGTAACAATAACACTCACGTTCGAAGGCTCTAGTAAATAGATTTTCGGTAGGCGCTGTTAGTCGCTGCAAGATTTGGACCATTTCGCCAAGACAATGTTTGAGAGCCACATTATGTGATGCCTGCCAACCTCATCACGTGTTTGTTATAGATACCGCAGATGGTACCACCGTTTCAAGTTCCAAAGCGGTACTGCTGTACAAGACGACTGCCATCTTTTTGTAGCGAAAAGGGTATTCTACCTGCTTTTTTTTAACTCAGTAGACAAGAGCCGTCGCTGTTCATCAAATTACAAAAACAAAAACATACCACAAAATGCTATGTCCGTGCAAAGATTGACGAAAATAAGAGAAGTGGTTTGCTCAGAACAAATGTTTAACCATCCGCATTCATTCTCCAAACACTCTGTAAACATACTGAAGACGTAGGTCCTCGGTATGCATTATCCTCATTGATGATCGGTTCGTTCGCGTAGTATCTCCCTTTTGCAAAGTAATAACATCGCAAAAACTACTTGCAAGTGATCATCTGTGAAGGAAACGTATTGCGATATTATTTATTTATTTATCATGGTACCCCCCGCGCCAGTTTGGCATTACAGTGGGGGGGAAGAAGTACATATATATCATAGATGAAATAAGCAGATCAGGCTGAACACATGAAAATAACAATAACAGTTCAGAACAAATGGCCGACACTAACCAATAGCAAGAACCGTTAATGTATGCGCAACAACGATGGCAAAGAAGATAAGCAAGACATAATCGTACATGTGCGAAGCAAAACATGGTTCTGGTCACGCAAGAAGGAAAGCACTGAAAGGAAATGAAAACCCGAATGCGAAAATGCAAACCGGACGGCTGAAGCAAATGCATCCCTTGAAGACAGCGATACGACATCACTAGGCAACCTGTTCCACAAACTGACCGTCTTATTGAAAAAGACATCTTAAAATGTTCTGTTCTACATCTATATTCATTAATCTTGAATGGGCGATCGCGCCTTGAAGAAGTGTACTCTGGTGCCTTTCTATAGCTATCACGATTGAGGCTACTTCTATTATGATATATATTGTGCAAATATTTTAATGTGAATGTCTTTTTATCAGTTTTGAATGGCATTCCAGCCTAAGTTTTCTTTTGTTTGGGATGCGCTAAAATACCGAGTATAATTTGGAACCACGAAACGTGCTGCTAAGCATTGTACACTTTCTAGTTTCATTATGTCGGTCACAGTCCAGGGGTCCCAGATTTTACAAGCATATTCTAGAATTGGCCTTATGTTTGTCTTGTAAAGTAAATTTCGTGTTTCTAAAGGAAAGCACTTCTAATTTCCACGCAACCGACCAATAACTCTTATAGGGGCTCATGAAGTGTTTCGGCTAGCACGCTTCTTGTTGATTTTATTGCCTGTGGGGTGTAACACGCCCACGCTTCACAGGCGATGAGGCGCACATAATGCCGGGTTCCGGATGAATTTGGACCACCTGGGGACGTTAACGTGCCCCGTAATTTGGAACACACGGGCGTTTTTGCTTTTCGCCTCCATCAAAAAGCGGCCGCCGCTGCCGGGAATCAACTCCGCGTCTTCCTGCTCGGCAGCACAACGCCTTACCCACTTAGCCACCCCGGCGGGTGCCTCGCTTCTTGTTGATTTTCCACTGCCCTAAAGAATGTTTAATTGTCCCGTCTGTGAGTAATTACTACGTGTAGGGCACCTCAAACAATAGAAAATAGCTGCGGCTTGCCAGAGTGCTCAAACGCCAACAAAATCGCTTGCGGGACGCAGTTCTGTGCGCTTCCTGACTGACCATTCTAGCGCCTGAACAACAGCATACAACCACGACTACCTACGTACAGTAACCTACGAACGCGTGAGGCACAAGCGAAATATACTGTCGCCTCGTTTAGACATGATACTGTCACTCTAATAGGTTGGTTTCGGTTCGCTGCGCATACAACGAATGCGTTTTGTTTTTAAGTCATACGACATACAATAAACTTGTTGCCCGATGGAACGGCTTATCGGCAGGTGAGCGATGAGATGAAAAGGAATTCCGGTGCATAAATGAAACAGGGGGGCGTTGCGTGTCCGCCATCGGGAGGGAGTAACGTCATCCTCCTTTTCTACCCAGTTGAGCAAATCTGGCGGATAGTTGTAATGTAGCTGAATTACCGTGGGCCCTTAGCAGAAACAAATTATGTCATCTTGCGCCCACGCGCAAGACTTCAATGGCGCAGCTGTGGTCAGTGATGCTTACCAGACACATAGGCTCAGTATTATTGCTCATGCGCATAGTGGCGGTTCCAGTAACGTTCTCATTTGCACCGTTCAGTTCGTCGTCTACTTCGCGGCGAGTGGTGAATGCAAATACATCCTTAGCATTGTATTCTTGCACCAGCCTCTTCGTCATGGACTCGAGGCAACCGCTGCAGGATTTGCAAGTCATATAGGGGAGATCTGGCACACTCACATCCGTGTCTGAAATTAATAATAATGACTGCTTGAGAAGCGGCGGACGCGTTGGTGACCTCTGCCGTGGAGGGTGTCTGATTACCATGCGAGTTTTTTTAGACGTGCGGCAGCGCTGGAGATTTTATTTGCTATGCCTACTGGGCTCACAGGGGACTTGGCAGCCGTCGCCATGCATGCACCTAAAATAGGTCTTAATTTTATCGCGGCTTGGGGTTCTCGCTTTTTTTTAGCTAAAGCCACTGCAAGTTCCGAGGGTGTTGGGTAGTCATCGCGCGGCGGGCTCTGGCAATCGCTGGAATTCTTTATGAGCGTTTATGTTGCCACTAGACATATATATGGGGTATGAGGTGATGACAAAAGGTGATTACCTGAAAAAGAAAGTTAAGCTCGGTGTTTTCTTGGGCGCCGATAGGAAATATTTTAGGCATATTGCTATATAGGATAACTGCGGATTTGATTACTTCAAAGGACTTTGCGAGCATAATTACATAGCGTTCTTTAACAAGGGATGATGCGGGGTTGCGCCTAGAAAAAGTGTGGGAGTTTGGGGGTTCACGCGTATAGAAGGTATTCTTTGGAAAGTTCAGCTGTGAATTTCTTCGCTTGGCAACACTGGAAACGGCCACAGACATAGCCGATGCGTTACAGACATGGCGTGGCTTGGGCCACTGCGCCCGCGTGCCGAAAAAAAAACACCGGCATGCGTCGTCTGCTTCGTTTCAACAAGATTCTCACAGGTGGTGTCTAGAGATATGTTATTTTTCGAACTTTGCGTTCCGTGAGGTAAAGTTTTTAACGTGCAACAGTGTCATGTGCTTAGCACGGACAAGTTCAGCCATCTCGCGGGGCCCGACGTAACCAGTGACGGCACACTCACATGGATGCCTGCATGCCCGCCTCGCCAGTAAATACAAAGAATAAGCCACCTTTCGGCCACGAGGCGGTCCGAAGTAAGGGACACTTGAAGAAGTTCGTTAAATTTGTTGAGGTGTCGTTCGTACAGCCGTTGCCATTTTTGGAGCAGGAAAACTAACCGTCTGGGGCCGGAAATGAAACCCGTTGCCTCTAGCCGGCACCGGAATTTTCGACACCTCTCTCGAAAGGAATTTATATAGCATTATTTCTACGCGCAATACTACTGCCTGGTGGTTTCCTAAGGGGGAAATACAAATCAGTTTTTCTTATATTATTTTTGAGTAGGCAATTTGTGCACTCACCACTACTGTATACTGCTGACGGGAGAACATGAGCTTGAAGGGATCGTATATGTCAATGGCTTCGTACCTCGTAAAAGGCAGCCGCGTATTCAGTCTCTGGGGGCAAACAAAGCAAGATATTTGTGTGTTCTGTTTAGAGGGGGAGTGAAGCATATCATACTATTCTCAACAAAGTAGTTAGGTGCTTTATTGGCCTTCATGATTATCTTACCTTTCTGGGTCGTCTTTCGTCAATCTTGCAGAAATATTAGGCCTAGTACAATAAATTCATATGCAAAATGTTTCGGCATCCACCGATCCGTAATCCAGAATCGATTTGTACACCAAGGTTTTTGTTTAGAGGGGACATGCTGACATAACGCAGGCTTGGTGTATTTGAAAGATTGCCGTGTTAGAATCATACAAACTTACCCTTTTTACACCCTTTTGACCAGAAAGGGCTGTAGCATAAGTGGAAAAAGGGTGTTGAGAGTTCTTTACACCCTTTTTCTTGAATGTCAACACCCTTTTTTTGGTTCTACACCCTTTTTCATTGAAAAAAGGGTGTTGATCTAATTCAACACCCTTGCTTTTTTTAGGGTGTTGAAAGGGTGTGGAAAAGGTGTACGGCCTGTCATTGAATAAGGCTATGCTTGAATGCATAATAGCACTGTAAAGAACAAGACATACCCTCATATACTCCTCTACTCGCAAGAAATTTTAAAACGCAAAAAATGATTTGCTCGTATGCAATGATCACTCGTTTCCATATGCGGTGCACCTCATGCCACAAGTTTAGCTTTGCCACGTGAAACACTAATTTAACCCTTCAAAATTAAAAAGACCATAATCGTGTGGCAAAAAGGGTATTTACCGACTTCAACACACTTGGCTTTCTGTAGATTGTTGAAAGGGCCCGAAATAGGTGTCCAGTTGCAAAAAGAAAGAACTGCGGAACCTGGGGTCAACCTAGTTTCCACTGGTGTTGCTAAGTTTTGTTATGTTTGCTAAGCTTTGCAAGGTTATTGCTAAGCTAGGATGACTCCTGAGCAGTGAGGCCAAGTTTAACCGGATTTTACAAGGCTGTTCCACTGTGTCCCACCCCGCTGCCTGGGGATCCAGGGGAAAACAAGCTAGGTCGGCCCCCATCTATGCTGTTTCTCTAGCCTTGCACCAGTATTGCAAGCTGCGCCAATTTTTTAGCCTTTTAGAATGCAAAAAGGACTAGTACCTTGTAATGATATAGCAAGTGGTGCGCATACGCATACGCCCAGTGTGCTCACAAGCTCAAAAGCCGACTTTACTGCTGTCATACCCTATCTGCGGTGGTGCACCCTTTACAGGTGCCGCAGTTCTTTTTCTTTGTAAGTTTTTGCTAACGCCACTGAAACTAGGTCAAGCTTAAAAGGCTTCACTGGTAATATATTTTACCGATTCATATTGTTTTGAACATCGTGAGCAATAAAACACCCCCCGCTTGAAGAAAATGTTCACTTCACCCGTGTAAACATGTACAAAATGCCTCCAAAGTTGGAGGTCTCAACATTTTTTTTCTTTGTTCGCGGTCTTTTCTTACACTCTTTTTTTACGCCGTTTTTCTTAGTTTCGAACACCCTTATTTATAGCTTTACACCCTTCTGGGAAAAACGTTGTATAAATATTGAACACCGTTTTCGAAGGGAGTTGAGGTGACGGTTAAGATTTGTTTGCGACTTAATAAAATTCTGTAACTTATGGAATACAAAAAGTACCTCATGATCAAAATTTTTTTTCATATCCGCTGTTGATTTGTATATTTGTATAGTAAAATATACACTTCCTAAATTAGCGCTAAAATATTTGTTTTTTTCGACAAGCCCACCGACTGAATCGGGGGGCTTCCCTCTGCTAGATATAAAAGCAAGAACTGCACATGTATTACTAAGTAAGTATGCACTCCTTGCACCGCTTACATCCCGTTGGTTTTCTCCGTCAATTCATTTGTGTTCCAACTGCTACTTGTGCGTACTGACTGTTTGTGTTGAATGATGCGCGATCCGCTGATTCAGATTGGCCACTGCGCATGCCATCACTTCAAAAAAAGGGTGTGAGAGCTCAACACCCACACATACCCATACACACAGCAAAATACAGCGTATTCGTATTAGAAAGGCATGCCTATTCTGTGAGCCAGACCGGAGGCCACAGTTGAGTTTTTTTTAAAGGAAACCGTGGTAAACTTGAGCCTTATTCATCTAAAGTGACCTTAAAGAACCCAATGAACACTTGTTTACAAAAATAGTGCGCGCAATTCCCTTAAGATAACATGATACAGCATACATTCAGAATGAAAAAAAAAGTTTAATACCGGGGAGTCGAAGTGAGGCCTCTATAATCGAACCCCAAAGCTATCTGTGCACCACAGAAGCCAGCTAGCGGGGCACTTTAAACAGTAGCTCAAAATTGAACACCACACTTTGGCCTGGTCTACAGAATGAAGCTGAAAGTTACTCTGTGGTCTGGTCCACGAAATAGGCAGTTCGCATTGGAAACATATAATTGTTACGTGTTGCTTTTCTGATGAGATCATTACTTTGTTTTCCACGTTTACAGGAACATGAATTTGCGCCTGCATTCTAAGAAAATCTTGGAAAATCGGCTGCAGCATTTTCACTATAACTGGAGCCGCACCTGTAGAGAGCTCCCTTGGAGTGGCTTAGAAGCGAACGAAATGCGAAAGTTGGGTGTGAGGGCCGCCCCGGTCAATGTTTGCTGATCGAACAGCAGTTATTTTGTAGCGTAAGCTACACTGGCCGAGTTTGAGTAGTTTCGCGTGGGATGTGAAGGGCCGTTCTGCGCAAGCTTGAGGAGCATTGGATTGTTTTGAGTCGATCGGAATGGATTGGCTTGGATTACATTGGATTAGCTTGGCTTGAATTGGATTAAATTCGATTGGGTTGGATTAAAATCAAATCAAATTGGAGTACGAGTGTGTAGAGAGTTCGGTATGCACATTTGCCGGTGTGTGCATTCCAGATCAGTGACGTCATAGGCGCGTGCCTAGCTGTGCGCCTCCGTTGTGCAGTAGCTAAGTCTGACGCTGTGGAGCAGGCGGTTGACAGCCGTTTCACGTGGCTCCTGGACAACCATGCTGCGCATGCGTGAGGAGCAGTGAAGTGCACTGGACTGGACTGGACCAGACTCGATTGGACTAGACTGGATTGGATTGGATTGGGTTGGATTGGGTTGGACTGAACTGGAATGACTTGGATTGAATTGAATTGAATTGGATTGGATTGGATTGGATTGGAAATGGTTTAGCAGCAGTCAGCATATTAGGCTTATCCTACGCAACCAGGAAACCTAGGAATAACCAGATGAACCTTAGCTCACGCTACGTTTACCCTGGCATAGCCGGGCTAAGCAACTGCTACTTTTTTAGATATCTTTTGGAGCCACTGTGGCCGTACCTAAGCGGTGCGAATGGCGAAACGAAGTTGCTTTTACCGTGCGGCTACCGTTCTTGCTAAAATTGTAAGCAAAAATGCACCATCGAGTACGATATGTGACTTGGAAGTACGATGTAAAGAAGTTGTACAGGATCTTTCAGCGTATTCCTTGGCGAAAAGGTTTCTATTGGCCAGGTTTGGCACTGATACTAATTTTGCCTATTGCAACTGTAGCCTACAAGTTCGACATCAGACTCAAGTCAGGTACTTTTTCCAGAATCATTGTCCATGCTGCTGCTACACTGCCTCCACAGAAACTAAGAGGAAACCAACTCTACGCGCAAGATATGTGACGCATGCGCGTTTTTTGTGTGTTTTTTGTTTTGCTACCTATTACACGGCTCGTAAGGCAAGTTGAATTGACCACGTGCCGAGTATTTATTCATTTTTCTCGGTGCACTTTTAAGATCTTGGCGCAACTGCTTCTTCGTGTTTATTTTTCTAATCCCTCCGATGGAGAAAACCGCGCTTTATCGTTTCTTTAGGTTTATTCTTTCTGATTTACGGGTGGTGTTGAACGCGCGGAACGCCATAGAATGCAATGTTAAAGGGTCAGCAGCAGTGGACGCTTTTTGCGGACGATATCGCGGGGGATGCGCATTCGGTCAACGCCAGCGGCCCGCATGCTATCGCTAACGTAACCAAGTAATTAATTCGCTTTTAAAACACCTATATAAGCACCCCGTAAACCCCATGTTCACTTCCCCACGGCGAAGCGAGTAGGCAAAGCCTAAAAGCACGATGGGCCGAGCTCCAACAATGGAGGCTTCAGAAATACGCGTTTGTTATACGACCAGGAGGAAGATGCAACACTACGACAACTCAGTGCTAAAGTTCCATATAAGTGCTTGCTTTTCATTTTCATGCATTAGGTTGTAATGCGATCATTGTGAGCTGACGTGAAACCATTTAATAGCCTTAGCTTCGTGCAAAGGTTGTTTCAAAGCCCTCGCAATTTCCACGGGGTTGTTTTGAAGGTGCCCAGTCGCTCCCTCACAGTTCGTCGACGTGGCGCAAGTAAACGACCCCACTAGAGATGCCTCATTTCTACTTAATAGAGCTTAGCTAGGAGGATAAGCAAAATACGGTCGTGTGTTTTCTATACTCTTGCAAGCGTCGAAAGACGATAAATGCTGCGTTAATACACACATCGCATTGTGCAAGATTTTATTTGAAAATGAGTATCCAGAAAAAGTACCCGAACACGTTATTATCATCGCTACACAAATGAAACTCTTCTGGTCTTCGTTGCAGCAATAAATCATATTCCATTGAGCTAAGAGAGGCTGGAACAGATCTCAGAGGACAAAAACGACAACTGTCATTGTACTGAACGTTGAAGTTGAAGTAGGCGTGGAATTCTCGTTTGACTGCGTGCATTGCGTTGAAGCTTTGGCCGAAGGCAGCGTTGATTGGCTCGAGTCTATCGCACGTTCTCTTTTCGAGGAAAGCTGGCAAGGGCAGAAACATAAACGCTCTTGTTCCCAGTTGTTCTGGCAGGCTTAGTGGAGCCCTTAAAAGAAACTACCTTAGCTTAATCTTTTCGAATTGAAAAATTGAACAGTTAAAAAAGCTGTCTTCATACAACTGTATGGAAAGAAAGTCCAGAGTCATATGATTCATAATTGAAATTAGGTTCACAAGGTTTGCTGTTTTAGCTTATAAGGAAGTTTGTACAGTGCTTCATAATTTCCCCTCTCAAACATTCATCAGCCCTTTGTGAAGAAGGCCCAGCAGCGCAGCTGTTCTGTGTTTTAGATAAATCGAAGCCTTTATGTACGGAACACGAAAGTTTGTTGTTAATTGGGGGTTCACCGTGCTTCCTTTTCATTTCTTAAATAAAACCTGACCGGCTTAGCATTTTATTCTAACTGCAAAACATCGTGCTGTCTCCTTCGCTCCATAGAAGCTCATGTACAGACCGCAGAAAGGAATACCACAATATTTGCAGCTTCCTTGTGTAATATGGAAGAATGGAAAGTAGATAAGACTAGAGGGAAGGTGATAGGGTAACTATTGCGCCAAGCTGCGTTAGGTCGTTCGACATAATATGGCGAAAACGAGTGGCGCGTAAACGAAGATAAAGAAAGAAATTAACGAACATGATTTGCAGGGCGTGAGGTTTTAGGAATTCATTTCTTTGTCCTTGTTTAAGTACAACTTTTCGCCGTTATAATGTCGGAGTCGTCGTAACTGCTAATTGTCATAACCTTTGCTTCGGGGTAGTGGCGATAAATGAAGAGTTACAACCATTTTCTGTAACCGTATTTTCTGCACGGACTTTCATGTATTGGTGCAGATGAGGATTTTTATAAAGTTTTCAAAACCACTGTGAACTTACCTATCCTGAAATGTAGATTAGACATGGCAGAATGGTAGGGTCGTCATAAATTAAAAATGGCGAACGCTAGGGTCGCTTTAGCGGCCATTTCAGTGTAATTTTTTTAAGATACTTACATTCCCTGGAACGTCGGAGAATATTTTCGAAAACAGAAGGCCAAAATGTTCTGTGTTGACGCGACGCGCAAACGGACGGACATCGACCACCGTCGGAGAGAATCTATACACAGCTGAACTGAAAAACAAACATGCCGCCGTTACTGCGGCGTAGGCTCTCGGCAGCTTCCCCCACGAGATATCATTCAAGCATGAATGATAGGAGTGTATACCAAAACGCGCACAGAATAAACATGCCATTTGTTAGCGTCCTGTTTGCTTGCTTTTGTTCGTGCTCAGTTCAGTTAGCTGAAACATAGAAATTTAGTAAACACAAACTGGCTGCAACGCCTACCTCAAATTCAATGCCTGTTTACCACCCGAGGGTTAGGTGGTTTTATGCTCAACAAATCGAGAGATAAAAAAGGTAATAGTTATCGCAGTAGGTCGTAATATATTTAAGGTTTGGTACCATCTGGGCGATGTTGGTGTCGTTTCCGCGAGCTACTTTTGGTTCAACTTTGCTGAAAAATCACTTTACACAAAAGGGAGGAAGATGCGGGGCGGGGGGCAAAATCTCCCGGAGTTCTTCACACGTGCGCAATAACCGGGTCATACACGATTGGCTGTTCTTTTTCTCTCGGCCGAAAAAAAGTGCTTATAAAACGCACAGTCTATGAGAAGACAAGTTACACGTATTTACAGGCTCTATGCTATATGCGACCGGCTCCTTGAAATTTTGGCGTTTCATGTCTGGTCACTAAAATACGCTTTGCACAAGAACGAATCTCCTCCTCACTAATGCTCTGCGGCTCTGAAAATATCATACATATATGTGTTTTATCAGCATTTGGGCGGTATTTGTACGAAGGCACCTGAATTTTTTGGGGATGTTCTCGCTTCGTGTTTTCCGTAATATCTATCTCCGAAACTTAGTTGTGCCCTGATATCCTGCCAGTGATTATTTTCCTCAAAATTACCATGTATGTGGTAATGATCGTGCCTTAACGGTATGCAAGCAAAAGGTATGCAAGCAAAACACCTCATACAGCCTCCCGTAGCTTAAGTAGCACTGTTCGCATTGTGGTACCACGCTCCTCATCAAGGTGTGGGGAAGTCACGCGCTGTGTCTATGTTCCTCGTATGTTCAATGATTTACCGGATGAAGCTCTTTCGGGATCATCGAAAAATGCATTAAAAACCTTTAATGCTTTACTATGACGTGACTTTTTTTGGCTAGGGTGAATGAAAAGTATTCATAATCTTGTACACAACGTTGAAGTGCAATTGTATTGGCGTTGATTCTTTGTTGGTTTTTTGTTCACTTCTCGTTGATGTTAACTCTCTTATGCTGTTACACTTTTGTTACTATTAGGTTTGTGTTAACATTGACGTAGCATTTTGTGTTGACTTTATGCTGATACTTTCTGTGATATTGCACATCTGCCCGCCGACTTTGTCAGGCCAGGTCCCTCAAGCCACTAAAGGCTTTGACAGGCCCGTCTCGTGTACCTGTTCTCTGTATGTGCAATAAACGTTATCATTATTATCCTTATTATATTAATATTATTATTATTGTTATCGGAAGGCTAGGCGGACAAATAGTGGGTCATAGCAACAGCATTTTGTCTATTACAGGTCTTTGAGCAAAGTGCTCTATAAGCGGGATTGGTTACTGTACATATCTGCTGTTGAAAATGCTGCTACGCGGAGTTCCAAATGCTTCTGGCAGTACGTCCGTTTTCACTCAGGCACGAAGAGCCGAGAACAGATCAGCCTTCTCGATGAAAAGGGAAAGGATATCGCTTCTGTTGCCGATGCATTTGGTGAGCACTTCAGTTCAGTATTTGGACCCAATACCCTCTCCCGCGCCCGCGAACTGTCTTCTTCGAATTTCTGTATCACCCTTATATGCGAAGAAGACGTTCTCAAGGCACTCAGACAGCTAAAGTCATCTCTTTCCTCTGGTCTGGAAGGATTCCCTCCGCACTACTAAAAGCTTACGGGGTGAAACAAGCTCCAATTCTCGCTTCTATATTTAACAACTGTATAAAATTATCTACCTTTCCGCGCCTTTGGAAAGTCGCGCGTATTGTTCCGATATTTAAGTCTGGTGTGAAAACAAAGGTAGAGAACTACAGGCCAATTTCTATCCTCTGCTCGGCAAGCAAACTGTTCGAATCAATTTTGCACGTAATTTTGTCGAGTAGTGTCAAAAACGTCTTTCTTCTAGAAGAACACGGTTTTTTATCTGGCCGTTCAACTACTACAAACCTTGTGTCTTTTATGTCCTTTGCCTCGGAAGCTGTGCATGGACGGGGTCAGCTTGATACCGTGTACTGTGACCTCAGCAAAGCGTTTGACGTAGTTGACCATTCCTTGCTTCTGCATAAAATGTCAGCTTATAACATTCCCATTTGCTTCATGGAGTTACTCAGCAGCTATCTTAATAATAGGTCATGTTTTGTCTCTGTTAATAATAAAGAATCTGCTGCCTACTATGCTTCCAGTGGTGTGCCTCAGAGATCTGTTCTGGGTCCCCTTTGTTTTCTTTATTTGTTAATGACGTCTCAGCCTCTATAAATGACTATTGTTTTCTGTTATATGGTGATGACATTAAAATATTGCTATGTAACACCCGCAACATTTCACATAGCATTGGACTGGACCACCAGGTGGTCAATCCATCGTACACTTCACCTATGGGTATGTGCCTCATCAGTGGGCGCGTAGAGCAAGCCGAGAGACGAAGAAGAGATCGCCAGAAACGGACTGGCACGAGCTGCATTAGATCCCTTTGGGCTTTGGTCTCTTGGCCTTCAGCTGTAATTATCTGTAAATAGACAGCTTATTCGCATCTGCCTCGTAACATCTTTTTGGTGGAGGTTGCGGACTTCCCTTCCTGTGCCTGTCACCAGCGCAGCTACACCCTACCACGGAGCTTCGGAGTGGGCGACACATTCGTCGCCGAAGATGTCTCCTCCCCGAGACTTCACCCACCGCGCCAGTCATCATCGTTTCCCAGCCCCGTGACCCAGGGTTTTTACCGGTGAGGATGGTGCCGACGTGGAAGAATGGATCCGCATGTTTGAACGTGCCAGCGCCCATAACAGGTGGGATGACACAATCATGCTGGCTAATCTGCCTTATCTTCTGAGAAAAACGGCCAACACCTGGTTTGAGACAAATGAGCACACATTGACCAGCTGGAACGCATGCAAAGCGAAGTTGCGCGAAGTATTCGGCCGACCCGTCGAACTCCAGCTCGCCGCAAAGCAACAGCTCGCATCCCGTGCCCAGTCGACAACCGAATCATACATCACGTACATACAAGATGTTTTGGGCCTCTGTTCAAAGGTAGATTCGCAAATGTCCGAAGCCGATAAGGTGGGCCACGTACTCAAAGGCATTGCAGATGACGCCTTCCATCTGCTGATCTGTAAGGATTGCACTGCCGTTGATGCCATCCTTAAGGAATGCCGACGGTTTGAGGAGGCAAAATGTCGTCGCATTGCGTACCAGTTTGCTCGACTACCTCACACGGTGGCAACTTCGTTTTGTCAAGATGCGACGCTGTCACCGCGCACACCACTGGCGCCAAACACGGCGGCTCAGACTGAGAGCCTGACCAAAATAGTGCGCCGGGAGATCGAGGCTATGACCCCAGTCGCTGCTTCTCCTTACACGCATGACCGGACCGCCCCCACGATTTCCCTCATTCAAGCCGTCGTTAGAGACGAGATCGCCGCCCTGGGCCTTCAATCGGTTTGTGCCTTGGGACGCTACGATCCCTGCGACGGGGTCCGCGCACCTCTACTCGTAGTATGTCCCGCCGCGTACGATGTTCCACCACGGTTCCGACGGCGCAGCCGTGGCGAATGGAGAACAGCCGATGACCGTACCATTTGTTTCAACTGCCATCGCGTTGGCCATGTCGCCCGTGACTGCCGTAGCAGCTGGTCGTCATCTCCACGTCCACGGTTCTTCGACAACCGATACTCCGACTACCACCCTGGACGATTTCCTCCCGGTCCTCAGCAGCCCTTCGCAGCCGACAACACAAGACGCAACAGCACTAGCCGCTCGCCATCACCTCAGCGTCGCCAGTCGCGTTCGCCGCAGCCGCGCCGCCAAAACCCCGCCTCCTACTTTCTCGACCTCTATCTCGGAAAACTAGCCAGTTGCAGCTCCCGGAGGTGATGCTGCATTATGCCCGGCCTGAAAACCTCTGTTGACTACGATTATGAAACCCAATTTGATAGACGTTCACGTTGACGGTGTTCGTGTTAGCGCGCTAGTCGACACAGGCGCCAATATTTCGGTAATGAGTTCGAACCTTCGCCGCACTCTTCGCAAAGTTATGACGCCTGCTGTATGCCGCACCGTACGAGTCGCCGACGGAGGAACGACCACCGTAGCCGGAATGTGCACCTCCCGCGTCGTAATTGCCGGAAAAGACGTCCCTGTCTTGTTCACAGTCTTGGACGCATGCCCTTACGACATTATAATGGGACTAGACTTTCTGACTGATTCGTTGATTGCGCCGCGGGAGTTTTACGTCTTGAGCTGCCCACCATGCCCCTTGATGAGACGAAGCCTGTTTACAGGCTTTGCTGCCCCGAGCATGCTAGATTAACACCGAAGACCATGACCTACGTGCCTTTATCGTCGCACCCGCCAGTCCCAGGTGGTGAATACCTCGTCTCTCCCGTCACCTATGTACTCCTCGAACGTAACGTGATTCTTCCTTGCACAGTTGTGACGGTCGAGACGAACGAATTAGGCCTCCCATTATTGAACTTCGGTTTCTCCACCCAAGTTCTTCCCCGGGGAATGTCGCTGGCTACACTCATCCCCCTGGGCGAATGCGAGCTTTCCGCTGTTACCACTGACGCCTCTGACGGTGAACGGGACGGCCAACGGGACATTTCACCGACTACCAGTGATTTTATGAAGATGATAGCGTCGGACCTTCCACATCCGCAAGCCCATGAGCTCCAATGTCTTTTAGCGTCCTATCGGGACATTTTCGACTTGGACAACCGTCCTTTGGGCCAGACGTCTAGTGTGACACATCGCATTAACACTGGTGACGCGACCCCTATTCGCCGCCGTCCATATCATGTGTCCCACGCCGCACGTACCGTCATTCATCACGAAGTAGAGATGTTGAAAAAAGATGTTATTGAGCCATCTTCGAGACCGTGGGCGTCACCAGTCGTATTGGTTAAAAAGAAAGACGGCTCATGGCGATTTTGTGTCGATTACAGACATTTGAACAAAATAACCAAAAAGGACGTTTACCCACTTCCTCGCATTGACGACGCCCTCGATTGCCTGCATGGCGCGTCGTATTTCTCGTCCATTGTCCTTAGATCTGGGTACTGTCAAATTGCAGTCGACGCCATGGACCGAGATAAGACCGCTTTTGTCACACCAGACGGACTGTACCAATTTAAGGTCATGCCGTTTGGTCTGTGCAAGGCGCCAGCCACATTTGAAAGAATGATGGACTCGCTTCTTCATGGATTTAAATAGACGACATGCCTATTCTATCTGGACGACGTCATCGCCTTTTCTCCCACGTTTGAGACCAACCTACATCGCCTCTCTGACGTCCTGGCAGTTTTTCGCAGAGCTGGACTTCAGCTCAATTCGTCAAAATGCCACTTCGGCGGCCGTCAAATCAAGATCCTTGGGCACCTCGTCGACGCTACCGGAGTTCAACCTGATCCAGACAAAATCCGCGCGATAAAATATTTCCCTGTACCTCGCTCTGTGAAAGACGTTCGCAGCTTTGTAGGGCTCTGCTCCTACTTTCGCCGCTTCGTCAACGACTTCGCTGCAATTGCCAGACCACTCACGGATTTGCTTAAGCACGATACCCTGTTTTCTTGGGGCCCTGATCAAGCTGCCGCTTTTTCAACCCTCGTCGACCGTCTCACAAATCCACCTATTCTGGCGCACTTTGACGGTTCCGCTCCGACCGAAGTCCACACAGACGCGAGTGGCCACGGCATCGGTGCCGTACTGGTTCAGAAGCGCGCTGGCCTTGAACGAGTGATAGCGTACGCCAGTCGCCTTTTGTCACCTTCCGAGCGAAACTATTCAATTACCGAACGGGAATGCCTGGCTCTTTTATGGGCCGTCAACAAATTTCGCCCATATTTATACGGACGTCCTTTTTCCGCGGTCACTGACCACCATGCCCTATGCTGGCTGGCCTCCTTAAAAGATCCTACAGGCCGTCTTGGTCGCTGGGCTTTGCGGCTTCATGAGTATGACAACTCCGTGGTCTACAAGTCTGGCAGGCTCCACAGCGACGCCGACTGCCTGTCACGTCAACCAGTCGACCAACCGGACACAGCTGACCACGACATCGATTCTTGCGTCCTTGCACTATCCGACTTTACCAACATCGCCGACCACCAGCGCCGCGACAAACCATTGCGGTCGATCATTGACCGTCTTACTAACATCCCGTCAGACCCTGCATTAAACGCATTTTTGCTCCGTGACGGAGTACTATTCCGCCGCAACTTTCGCGCAAATGGCCCTGCCGAGCTTCTCGTTGTGCCTGAGCACCTCCGGCCTGACATCCTTCACCAGCTGCACGACGAACCGACGGCGGGCCACCTTGGCATCGCTCGACCTTATGACCGCGTGCGTAAGCGCTTTTATTGGCCTGCACTCTACCGCTCAGTCCGCCGCTACGTCATGGCGTGTGACCTGTGCCAGCGCCGGAAACGCCCTTACTTGTGCCCAGCCGGACCGCTCCAACCAATAGAGATTCCTTCCGAACCTTTCTTTCGTGTCCCGTTCAGGAAATCGCTGGATTGCTGTTGCGAGCGATTATGCGACCCGCTACGCTATTACGCGTGCCCTTCCCACCAGTTGTGCCACAGACATTGCTGATTTCCTGCTTCAAGACGTTATCCTACACCACGGTGCTCCTCGTCAGCTCATCACCGACCGTGGGCGATACTTTCTTTCTCGGGTTGTTGACGACCATCCTCCGGCCTCTGTCGCACAAAGCACAAGCTAACCACCGCCTACCATCCTCAGACTAATGGATTGACTGAAAGATTGAACAAGACCATCACTGACATGCTCGCAATGTACGTATCTGCGGATTATCTGGATTGGGACGTCACTTTGCCATTTGTTACGTTCGCGTATAACTCATCCCGCGATGACGCCGCTGGCTATTCTCCATTCTTTCTTCTCTACGGCCGCGAACCCACTCTTCTACTGGATACCCTCCTTCCTGATGCGACACCTCTAGCTACAGATATGCTCGTGATGCTGTCACTCACGCTGATGTGGCCCGCCAGGTTGCCCGTGCCAAGCTCTCGGCTTTCCCAGTGCGCTCAGAAGCAGCGCTATGACCAGGCAACATCGCACCGCGCATTTTACGCCCGGCTCCTTGGTCCTGGTCAGTACACCATGCCGCCGAATTTGACTTTCCGAAAAACTGCAGCCTCGCTTCTAAGGCCCCTATCGCATTAAGCGCATGGTCACACCGGTCACCTACGAATCGTTCCAGTTGCTTCGTCCTCACTGTCCCTGGACCCTGCAGCTCAACTAGTCCACGTCGGCCGCCTCAAGCCCTATTTCTCAACGGCCCCACCTGCTCCCTGAGCCTAATTTCAAATGTGCACCGAGACGGTGCTTACCCCGCCGGAGAAGGGTCATGCTACGTAACACCCGGAACATTTCACATAGCATTGGACTGGACCACCAGGTGGTCAATCCATCGATACACTTCACCTATGGGTATGTGCCTCATCAGTGGGGGCGTACAGCAAGCCGAGAGACGAAGAAGAGATCGAGCAGAAACGGACTGGCACGAGCTGCATTGGATTCCTTGGCTTTGGTTTCTTGGCCTTCAGCTGTACTTATCTGTAAATAGACAGCTTATTCGCATCTGCCTCGTAACAATATTTAAAGAAGTTACTGGCGCTAAAGATTGTATAGCTCTTCAATCTGATGTGGACTATTTTAGCAACTGGTGCTCTGCGAACAAACTTGCTCTTAGTGGCACTAAAACGAAGGTTATGCCCTACAACTCGTAAAGCCACCCAATACTTTATCCTACGTTGTGAAATGCGTGCCACTACAGCGTGTGTTGAAAATATCTGACCTTGGAGTGGTATTTGACAGTGTGATAAACTTTTCTGCTCATGTTCATTGTATTTCTAAGAGCGCCCTTCGCCGCTTGGGGATTGTCTGTCAAATATCAAAAGAATTCAGCAACCCTGTCTCACTACTAAAGCTTTATTTTGTTTTGTTCGCCCTATTTTAGAATAGGCCTCTATTGTTTGGAACGGCATGTGCCAGTGGAACAGTAATATACTTGACAAAGTTCAAAATAAGTTCATATCTATCCACAAACACCGTTTCTCCCGCCACAGTGGCAATGGTTTAGAATATTTTACTTCTTTTGCTGACCTTATGCTGACCTTATTTTTTTATTTAAACTTGTACAGAGGATTATTTCTTGTTTGGAGTTGCTTGCAAATGTAAATCTTAGAGTATAGTCAAAACTTCCCCGTAAGTCTCCTATACTTCGTACCTGTAAGATATGCAATACACGCTGAACATTGTACCGCCTTCAAGAAACATACAATCTCTACTCCCATAATATTGACCTGTTTTACACACCCCTTCGGTCTTACTTGTGTGAACTTCTGACTTCTGTCTCTCCCTGACTTTGTTCCGACCAGTCTTATTTCTATTTTCATTGCCCCCTTTCCGTTTATGTTCCTCGCCATTGTTACTGTTCCTACTCATATATATCTGCCCGTTTGTATTGTCAAATTTTTATGGCACTGTGTTTTATCGTTTCGTGATTGTTCCTACTTTTGTGTGCCGAAATCATTGATTTTGTTAAATGACCTTTATTCTTCATTCTAGTTTTTTTCTTCGCTTGTAATTTGTTGTTCTTGTCACGCGTGGATGTATTTGTGTCGTCGTCTTTCTTTTTCTTAAGTTCGCCAGAACAAAGGCTACGGCTGTACATGGGCACTATAATAAAGAGATTGATTGATTGATTGATTTTAATTATTACTGTTATTATATTAATATATTTATTATCAATATTATCGGCGGCGTGGCTAGGTAGGGTGAATGAATTTGGAAATGACTTGCAAAGCTGTACAGTAAAACACAATTATCGCGCTTAGTACACCTCCCACGGGAGAGCATCTCATGTTGGTCGGAGGTTCTCAACGGCCGTAGGTTGTCATTGGCGGCCATTTCAAACCTCTCCTGGCCGCAACTGTCGCGTAGTTTTCTGGGGTACTTAGGCAGTCCAATAAAACTGTCCGAGCGCGCCACACACATGTTCAGTTTTAATTACAGTGCAAAGCTCTTTGAGAAGCACGTTTACGGGGCCGCGGCGAGTATTTGCTGCAGCTTCTTAAACAAGTTTTGCTCACACATCTTTTAGGGAGCAAAGCTGCCAGTCCCGATTTTAGGAATCTCATTCGATCGGCGAAGGCGTTGCTCATTATCGGAATCGCCGAAACACATTTGGGTGTTAACAAAGGTACAGGTCATGCCGGTACAGGTGCGCCAAAAAGGTAACTACGAAGTTAAATGTCAGGTGTTGAAACGTGCTGATGTACGGAACATATAAAAATTAAATATGGCTGCAGCGAGTTTTACGTTTAAATAATAATGTCATTTCCAGAGAGCGATGCAGGAGGAAAAGCTGGAGCTGGTCTAGAAAAACCTTTCCTGTGTGTCTTGCTTGCTTTGAACGTTATATATTTCGCGGCAGTGTACTTGGGATTATGATTTGTCCGATTACTTCACACAGTGTGGTTTTCGGGAAAAAATATCCTTCAAGAGAGATATTTTCAGACACCAACAAAAACAGGATGGAAGGACAAACAATTTGTTTTTGTGTTCTCTGCCGTAATGTGGGAGCCATGAGTCAAGACGTAAGAATCCCACCCCACACAATGTGGACCACTTCAAAAATAGGACAGTCCGTTGTGCATTCTTTCGCAGGCTGTGTCAGCGTGCTGAGGTCATCTGGCTCGTTTATGACCCACTAGTCTAGGTGCCACAAATAAGCAAAGGATACATCAGTGCACTCTGACGACCTAAACAACAATATTGCATTGGAACCAGTAACTACCCCATAGCTATCGCAGGGCCACTGCCCATTTACGCTGACTCACGAGGAGAGTCCATTGTTAGCCAGTGCAAAGATGTCGACCGTTTGACAGAGAATTTGGCACTGTTTCCCTCCAGCTACAAAGCCAGCAAAAAAGACAGTAATGGCTGTCCTGAGGTACTTTATTTATTATATGCGAAAGAAAAATACTGAGAACCAGACAAAATAAATGGCAACCCATAGGTTTGTTTTGGTTTCACGGGATGGTTGTTTACTTTGTTCTTGTCCTCTTTTTTCTTCTCCCGCCTTCTGGGCGTCACTTGGCTCCCATACTGTCGTTCCAGCTTAGGCTCTCCATGATCAGATCTAATTTTCAAAAGACCTGTGTGAACAATCACTGTTGAAAAAAAATGTGTGAGAGATCTCTAACTGGTCAAAATTATTTCGACGCCCAGCACTAAAGCCCACCACATAGCCCAGTTGTAGCTGTGACACGTTAAACTCCATAACTGTTTTACATTGCTTAGATATGTTTTGGAGACTTGCTAAATAGGGAATCGCATGTGTGTTTGCCTTCAGGCCACTCAGAATAGTTCGTTGACCTGCCAGTAGCTCAGAGACAAAGGCATGCTGCTGCTGTGCTAAAGGTCACAGGTATGATATTTCGCTGTAACACCTGTTTCTGATGGGGATGTATTAAAAGGATTGTATACGTGCTATGTGCACTTTAGAAACTCTTGGTGGGGCAATGGAAGGACAACTGCGGTCAAATTTTTCCTCATAAAATTATTTTGGATGTACATTGTGCATCACCAAACCAACTGGGACATTACCGGTATCCTTGTGAAATGCCTTGATAATCAGTTGGAAATGTTTAAAAAACGCTCCATTGCGGACAACGTGAGATCTGCTAGCAGATTGTGCAAACAGCGGTGAAGAGGAAGTGACAGTACAGTCGACCAGGTGATTTGTCCTCCAGCCAGCCAGGGGAACCGGTCAAGCTATGCTGGGTGCGCTTCCCCTGGACCTGCTGCAAATGTGAGGCTGTAGTGTGCTGGGTTTTTCCGGATTGCGTGCTACGACGTCATTTCAGCCTGGCTGTATTGTCCGCAAGCTTCTCAATTTGGGTTTCAGAGTTGCCTATTTTTTATGGTCGTTTGTTCCATGCATAGTCGTATGTCAGTTGTCAAATTTTGTATCTTGCTGTATTTTAGGCAGGGTAAATAGAAATGAGGTCTTCAAGAGGTCATATCTTTATTGCAGTTTGCCTTCATTCCAGAGGTCTGCACTAAATCACACCTCATGGAAAATTGTTTAGCGTTGAGCCCGTGATGTATTTTTAATCGTATGCTGCTACCAAAACACTCGAAGGCAAGGTTTATCACAAGTATTTTCAATCGCTTGCAGGACGCCTCTATCAGTGGTACTGTTGTTTTTTTGCGAGCAAGTGGCACCATACATGGAGCTGACAAACTTCAAGGATGCAAGTTGCCTGCTGCTACTCATGTGCAGTGGACTAAACCTGGAGTATGCTGAGCCAGCAACTACCACACTTGAATTTCTCGAGACGATAGTTACTTTTTCAGCAGGCCTGGCATTGCTTTCTTGTTTTCCACATACTTACGTGCTGAGTTCATTTGTGTCATTCCCTTAATTTTCGTGGTCAAGCCTGGACATGGAGGGGAGATATGATTTTTTAAATTTTTAACAAACTTTTTTTCTGATGTATTTTGTCTGCCATGCCATTCAATCCATCAGTAGAGCAGGAATTTCTGTAGTTCCAGTTGGGTTTCTGTGAAGGAAAAAAACTGGATAAAAAACACCTAGAATAACCTTGGTTGTTTAATGAGAAACCGGTTGTCCTCCTGAGCGAGACATTATGGTGTTCTGGGATGCAGTGGGTGTATTTAAATAAGTTCGTGTGTTCATATTCATCATCATCATTAGCCCATCTACGCCCACTTCTGGGCAAAGGCCTCTTCCATAGATCTCCTGTTACCCCGGTCCCGTGCTAAGTGCGACCAATTTATCCCTGCACACATCTAGATCTCATCTTCTCATCTAACTTCCTGCTGTCCCCTGCCATGCTTGGCTGGTATAGGGATCCACTCTGTTACACTTAATGGACAATGGTTATCTTGCCTTCGGGCGTGCAGTGTTCATATTAGCCCACATAAAATGAGGCCTTAAAAATTGCGACACTGTGTGGCAAATATCACAGGCTTGGCTCAAGGTGTAACAACTCAGACTTTATAAAAAAAGGACACAGTAGAATATAGGGTGTACGCACTGACCCAAAAACGGCATGGTGTACTGCCCTCACAAGGGCGCTGACGTTATTTGTACAGTTAAATGCTGCCAGGGGGACAGCAATTTCTTCGACACAAAATATGAAGTGTGGCGTGGTGTTGGCACAAACAATTGTGTGGGTGGCGTGTTTTCTTCTGTGTGATTCGTGTGTTTACAAATGCCTTGTCGTCACTAGTAGCCGGATTTTTCTTACGCTTCGGTATGCCGGACTGCGCTCTGCTCTCTACAACCGCAGGCCTGAAGTAGGCTGCACAATGGAAACAATAAAATGGGGTTTAAGAACACCATTTTATTTTATTTGAATGCTAACAGTTTGCGACCGAAATGTGATGATTTCCGAAAATTAGTTGCTCAGTTTAATTTCTCTATACTTATTATTCAAGGGCATCTCGTAACGGCCACTTTTCGGTTAGCAAATTATGTAATTTACAAATCTTCGCGACCTGGAGGAGGGAGCCGATCGATGTTATGTGTTCGAAAGGACTACCCTTCTTATGTGCTTGAGGCCAGCATCTCAGATGTTGTCGAATATGTTGCCTGTAAGGTATCTTTCCGTAGCATTTCTATCACTGTTAGGAGTGTATACCTCCAGGGCACCTGCGTGTTACTGTGGATACAATGACTCACATATTTCAGTTACAGACTAATATTGTAATATTATGCGGATATTTCAATGCTCACAATACAAACTGGGGAAGAGATCACTCTGATGTCCGCGGATATGTCATTGAGTGTGCTGCCGACAGATGCAATTTGGAAGTTCTTAATGATGGTTCCCCGACATGTATTCGGGTATTTCGGTACTGGAGCTCCATTGATATAACTGTGTGCTCGCAGGACATCTTGAATGAAATCAGCTGTACAATAGATGTTGAAACTCGTTGAAGGCATCAGTGCCCTATTCCCTGAAATTATTCTTAGCTGCGAACTACTGCGCCTAAGAGGTGCGTTAGGGTCACAAACTGGCAGCTTTTCCGTCGTAACATCTTAGCGAATGTTGGTGCACAAGTGGACGTTGAAAATTTAACACAACTCGTACAGAACACCTTCTGGACGTGCACACGTGCAGTCCCCATTCAAGACCATTACGCGGCTGTTGACAGTGAACATGAGCCTCGGCGGGCTTTTAGAAGGCAAGCAGAGCTACATTCTCGCCAAACTAGAAGCGTCGAGGCGTACAATCAGTGTGAAAAAATTCACTCCGTTACACGGCGCAACCTTCAAGTGCTAGGAAAAAAACGGTGGCGTGATTAGGACTGCTCGTTGTCACGAATGACCCTCATCATAAAATTTGGTCAGTTATAAGGTCCTTCTGTGGGTCAGTAGCCCAGAATTACCCTTTCAGAGCTCTTGCTGTTGCCCGCGGGGAGCCGGAGAGAACTGTAGGTGATGAATTTACTAAAAAGGTAATTCAACCAGGTGTCGAGACAAACTCTTGAATATAGAGCTTCAGTGCAGTTTGCAAGTAACGAAGTGCACCAGAAGCTCCAGCTCCAGCATGCAAACTTGATTTTCCTTCTAGGATCAGTGAATTACAAAGTGCACTTGCTTCCTGCCCCACAAATTGGCTCCCGGCCCGGTTGACATATCGTATGCCATGCTTAAGAATCTTGGTCCTACGGGTACGTCCACCCTGCGAGCTTTATTCAACACTTTGGAGAGCCAGGAATCTATTCCCGAATTTTGGAAGAAAGCGCGTCTCAATGCAATTCTTAATCCCGGCAAGACACCACTGTCGCTGAGTCTTTTCGTCCAGTAAGCCTGACAAGCTGCTTTAGCAAGCTTATCTAGAAAAGATGGCGGCAGGGCTTCAATAGTGGTGTGATGTGACACAAGTGTTCCCAGAAGGCATGTCGAGATTTCGAAGGTAGCGTTCCTGAATTGACGCAGAACTTGACATTGTGACATGGGTCGAGCAAGAGCGCAGTCTGGGAGCATAACAATTGAGGTTTTTTTGGAAATACAGCACGCGTGTGAGACTACCAGTCACATTCACATAATGCAAAGTATGTTGCAGATGGGCATACATGGGCGAGCACTGAGGTGGATATAAGAATTCCTTACCAACTGAAGAGTTTCTATGGAAACATCGAATGGTCGTAATGCCGAGCACGTCCCTTCACAAGGAGCTTCACAGGGTAGTGTCCTAAGCCCTGTCCTATTCAATTGTGCCATGGTCAACTTACCACGCAGATTGCCACCAGGCTTGCAGAATTCCATTTACTCCAACGATGTCTGCATATGGGCGTCGGGGCCAAATGCTATCGTCCTTCAATCCATCGAACAGGAAGGTTTAACTTGCTTGCGAAACGTCCTTAAAGAGTGTGAGATGACGTTATCTAATCAAAAGCAACCATGTTGCCTTTCACGAGAACACAACAAAAAATTGCATTCTCTCCGTTGAAGGTCAACCAATTGAAACCGTAACAAACATCGCTTCCTAGGCGTTACAATAGATCGGGAACTTTCGTGGGCTGGACACATCCAGGTGCTTGAAGGAAATGTCAATGCAATTACACTATTCTTCGTAGGCTTAATTGCACTTCATGGGATGGACATACAACATGTCTACTACACGTTCACTCTGTATTTTTTGTGCAAAGAATTGCGTATTCAGCGCCAATTCTGCACGGGTCTCTAACACCGCTCACGAAAGACTTCAAAGGCTGTTGGGTAGGAGTCCGCGCGTTTGTTTTTGTGTTCCTAGACCATTGTCAAGTACTCTCGTAATTGCTGAAGTTCATCAGCCACCCTTGCTAGTGATGGGAACTGTAGAAACGATCCCGCATTTTTTAATTATATTAACCAAACATTACCGCCATCATCTTCAACAAGGTTTTTTTAGAAACGAAAGGTTGTAGTATGCAAAGGACACTTGAAGTAAAAAAAAAGCATTTTACCTTTTGCACGAGGTTGGGCCAGGTAACCTTGCGTATCCTCCATGGCTTCTTTAAGTCCTGCTATTCAGTTGTCTGTGCACGGTCTCCTCCAAAAAGGGGATCTACCTGCTGTCACCGCGCAGCAAATGACTCTTTGTTAAATTTATGTGCACTACCCTGGCTTTACACATGTGCACAGAGATGGGTCTTGTGTACATGCCTGCTCTACGTCTGCATCTGTAATACTGAGCCTGCATTCCGACACAAAATTAGACTGTCCCATTACCCTTCCTCAACCACGGCTGAACTTTGCCCTGTTCTTTCCGGCCCTGAGGTTTATCTGCAGTGTGGCAGTTCCTCAAAATTGGTTGATTCTTCCAAACTCCGAAGCAGCACTAGCATCTAGGAAACACACTAGCAATACTTTCAATGATTCATGAGTATACAAAACTTCGAAAGCATTCACTGGAGCCTCTGAGGTGCACAATATTGTGTTCCAATCGAGTCCTGGCCACTTCATTATTCCCGGCATTGCAGCGGCAGATGTGGCAGCTCGCCAGGCGCAACAATTTGCAAAGACAGTCGTATTTCCCCTCTACATTTCCGACTTGCGACATATCCTAACGAGATCTTGTAAAAGCCTTTGCCATACTACATGGTTTGACAAACGGTCACAAAGCAGGCTGCTGTTCAGGTTGATCCCTTATTGCGCTTCCAAAATTCCAATACCTACATCCAGCGACTTATAGACGCTTATTTACCGCCTGCGGATTGGCGCTGCTTAAACAAAGCATATTCTCCACAAAATCGGCCAAGTTAAGACTGCACGATGTTTATGTGGTCATCCTGATGAAATGATTCATCATGTAATTTTAGAATATCCCCGACATGACGATGCCATTAGGCACTTTAAAGTGTGCTCATGTCTCTAGACAATAGGTCATTTACCATCGCCACTGTTCTGGGACATTGGCCAACACCCGATTCAGCGACAGCGTTTGCTTTATGTACTTAAACTCTTTCTGGTGACTCCTTTATTAGGGCTTTATTTGGACTTTAAATGTAACTCTACCTCCATTATTAATGCTCCTTGGAGTCTCGAAGCATGACTAGCAACATTACTTTTTACTTTTTCTTGCAATTGACGTTGTGCAGTTTTTTCCTGATCCATTCCATACTGTATATCGTCACTTCTCTAATGTGTCTTTTTTGTGATATTCTGTGTGATTTGTAATCGGTTGTTGTACGTGATATTCCCCTGACCCACATCAAGTGACTTGCACAATCACTGACTTCCATGAAGGGACCCCGAGGAAAAATTTGTGTTTGCAGTGTATTGTGTGTGGTCTACTTGACTCCATGAACTTGGCAAGACGTCCTTGGAAGAGCTGACCTTCACTGAACTTGGCAGTGAGGTTGAGACTTCTGAAAAGTCTTATACAAACAGTACCATACCCGAGAAGGAGTAGCCGGCGCTCCCATGAGGCGTTAACCTCTCCTATTTTTTCGCCATGTAATACACAAGAAAGAATAAGAAGAAAACAAACACGCCAGGTTTTCGACGGTATCAAAGCAAAGCTGAGGTTAGCGCTCGAAGACGGTATGGCCGCATGAACCGAATTCACAAAGAAGTCATTGATGATAGGGCGAATCTTTGCGAAATCTTCAGTGCACAGTTGATTTCAGGTGATGACGACGCAATGTTGACACTCATCTCACGACGCATCACATGCTTGAAAACTTAATTAGTGCTTTAAACTTTCAATATTTAGTTCACGCGGTGTACTTTACGAATTATACACACCCATTCGCGCACGCAGCATCACCCTTGGATATTTTGAGTGTTTTGAAGTGTCGTGCTGTACAAGGCCACTGGTTAATGTTGGATTCCAACAATTCAATCGCCTTCAGCTGTTCCCTAATGAGCAAGCCTGTTCAGTGAGCTGGTTTTGTTTCTAATTTACACCTTGTGTACATTAGGAGAAACAAAAAAAACACTTAAAAACATCTGTGAAATCTTCGTTGACCTAAATAAGGTAGTCGCTACAGTCAAACTTAACTATAATGCATACACACCTCGCAAGCACTTCAAACCAGACCATTTGCAGAATAGCTTAACTTTGTTGGAAGCCCGGGTTTAGGAAGGTCTCGCGTTCAATGCACTAGAATAGTGTCACGAGAGCTCCTCAACGTCTCTCACACTACATAAGAAGCATGGGGCAAGCCTTGGTGACATAATAACATGAGCGGCTCATTGAACCTGCTACTACCACATACAGTATTGCGGCAGCTTTGGTAGAAAAAAAATGCAACTCCAGCAACAGTAGTTTGGAGCAATGCAAGAAATAAGGAAACGAACGCTAAGGCATGATTCCGAGCTGGCGCGAAATGAGTCACTTTATCAACGGCACTGCTCCAACACCCCATCAACCACACAAACGTAATCGGCTCCACTGTGTGGCCGAGTGGCCGGTGCATACACCATACAGAAGCATAAGTGTAAGCAGCATACAGCATAAGTGTAAGCAGCATTGATGAAAATCAATCGCGCTGCCCGCTTTTGCAGGTACCTGTTCAACATCAACCCACCACGGGGAGCAAGTAAACAGACAGCAAAAGGATGCGCACTAGCGTGCACTTGAAGCTGATGGAGGTGGCGTTAAAGGCTGCAGACCAATGAATAAAGCTGACAGCAGGTATTTTACTTCTTTTATATGATGCTTCTTTTGGCAGCCATTCTTAAATTTGTACTTTTTTCACATTTCTAATATTAAATCATATTCTTGAATGCACTATAAGGGGATGAGCTCGTGTTTATCTGTGCCTAAATCAGAGGTCTGCAATCGGTTGTTTGGAAACACGTGATGCCATAACCAATTTAAGACTTTGAAATGGCACTGTCTGCCCAGATGGTGTTCAGAAAGATCAGCGTTTCAGAAGCTGCAGCCAAAATAAAAACAAGCAAACAAGCAGAGCACAAGTGAATGTTGGAGAAATAGTGCTTTGCGGATCTATTTTGGTAAGCATTGGGTCAAGCCTTTAAACCTAAGATATATGAACTTGGAGTAACCATAAAGTTTTTGATCGCGAAAGAGGACTTGACATAGCTGTTAACATAAGGCTCTTCACCTCTATTCTTTAACTAGCTGGCCATCTTGTTTATTTTGTCTTGTGCAGCTATACACCAACAGGCTCAAGCAGTGAATTTATCAAAACCAGGATATATATTACCTAAACAAATGATCTTGCCGATATGACTAAAATTTTAGCAGTTCTCAATAATGCATGAAACTACATTTTGCATCCTAGGCATTTAAAGGAGCCATGAAGAGAAAATGCAAGTTGGTTTTATTCGAAAGATTTCGTGTTTTATAGTGCCCCCAGCGCTTCTCCAGATATAAACGGTGCTTTATTCACTGAGAAATTAAACAATTTAGGTTAAAATTTTGGTTTTCCCGCTCAATCGTGCGTTTTCGTGGTCCCAAGTGACATCACGGGAACCGACCGCTCTGCAGCCTAGAGTACCTTCATTCACGCATCCGCCGTACAGGGTAGAGACACGTAACGCTGGCGCCGCCATGTTCGGTTGCTCGCTCGCCGCCGAAGCAAGTCATTGTGTCAAAACCGCGCTAAAATTATCGCCGCAACGCGGTTTACTGAAGAAGTTTGAATTATATTGTCTGTTTCGCGTTGCTAGGTCTCGTGGGAAACGAAAAGAATAACGCGTTGAGCCCGTTGGCCCAATTGCGGCGGCACGGGACCGTTCAAAGGTTGTCTCCACCCTGTACAGCGGTGTTGGTTTGTTACCCGCGTTTCTTTACGTTCCGTAACCTAGATGGCGCCACCATACCGTGGCAAGCGTTTGGTTTGTTTTTTGCGCGCATTTAAACCTGGCTTGTTTTTGTTCTGGGAGAAAATATTCGTTCCCTGAAACAGTGCTCGCTCGACAAATGGGGTCACGTAAGACACCGTTGCTTGCGTCAATCGGCCAGTGTCGTCTGAGACAACCCCAAGCCCCGTAGTGCTGTGCAGCTAAACCAAAGCATGCTGTGCGCAGTACGAACTGCAGAACGCATCAGTACTTCTATGTTTACATGTGCTTTCGTAACTTCCACTGTTTGTCCCATCATTCTTATTGCTTTGTAAAGAATGTGCCCTAAATTTAAGCGCAAATCGCTCGTTCGTCTAGTTTGTAAGCTCTACCTAATTTGCGTCTGCTTCTGCCAGCCTCCGCCAATCGCAGAGCTTAGCCCATGTGACATCACAGGTTCTGTTGCGGGAAATGAGCTGGTGGGTCGCATGACCATTCCCGTTTTTCCTAATTATGTAGCTTATTTGAGCGAAGTTTACGTTAAAAGTGGTGTCAGTATGATTCTAACGAGACAATCTTTTGAATGAACCAAACTTGTGTTTTCTCTTCATGGCTCCTTTAACCTACTCAGCAGCCGCACACCAGGGCTGGCTGCCGTACCTGCTCATTTCAATGCATTTTATTCTCTTGGCCTTGAGCTGTCTAGCCTTATTATTGAGCTTTGATAAGATTACAAGATTTCTTGAGCACATAGTAGGCATAAAAATAAGTGTAACATAATTTTGTGGACCTTCTTGACGTTGAAATTTAAGGAGCCTTTGATTATAGCATCAAGTACAGGTAGCACATAATTTACAAAGCATGAAAGTAAGCGCCACTTGAGGGGACGTGTTGCCAAATAAAATCACAGGACATCACTTGCAGCACAATGCACACCACGACCATGGGTGCTGTATTTAAGGTGTCTTCCAGCTAGACATAACAATTGTTAAACAGACCTTAAAACACACCGATAACTTTTTTCCTCTGGCCCCTCAGCAAGGCCAGCAGGTGGCCAGCAACTGTACAGCAAGTCCACACATTAAATAAAATGGTTTTTTTTAAAAACAAGCCCACAGGTGAAGCATCGGGCATGAGAATATATGCTGCAACATTGAAGGCACAGTATCGTCATAAGACAGGATCATCCGAGTAGTCTGCAGCACAATGCACACCAATGCAGCACAATGCACACCATGACCAGGGGTGCTGTATTTAAGGTGTCTTCCAGCTATACATAACATTTGTTAAACAGACCTTAAAACACACCGATAACTTTTTTACTCTGGCCCCTCAGCAAGGCCAGCAGGTGGCCAGCAACTGTACAGCAAGTCCATACATTAAATAAATGAGTTTGTTTTTAAAACAAGCCCACAGGTGAAGCATCGGGCATGAGAATATATGCTGCAACATTGAAGGCACAGCATGGGTATAAGACAGGATCATCCGAGTAGTCTAAAAGTAGGAAGCACTTAAATGAATATGTCAGAATCCGTGCATTTGAAAGAAGGTTGCCAGAAAGGTTTTTATTTTGCAGTAATAAATTTGCTTGCAAACCTGCCATTGAATGGTTATTTACCAAGCTGCAGTTGATTATGCAACCTGTGGCTGCAATATTTTCAAGTGTTTGCTTTTTCAAGTGAATAAGCTATCCTACTTCGTTAATATTTCGGTGCAGCTTTGTTAATATTTTGGTTCAGCGAGAAAAAGTGTCGCTTGCAGTATTCATTAAAATATGCATTGCCTCAAGTCAGTGAAAATGCTAGTGTATAATTCTTTTTTGTATTCCAATTGAAATTATTGTCAACTCTTTTGGGGTACATCAAAGTATTCCTTCCTAAATTAGGTGTATTTACCTAAAAATTTGATTTTGCACAGGCCATGAAAGGAAAATACAGGTTTGTGTTATTCTAAAAATGGGAGTTTTAAGTGCCCCAAGCGCTGGTCCGAGAATGAGCAGTGGTTTATTCACTGAGAATCTAAAAAAATTTCAAGGGGTCAGGAGGAGATTTGAAAAAAATTGCGTTGTGCTGGTACCTATACCTGTGGAACAATGAAAACAAACAATGGATACCCGTTTCATTTCCCGATATTACCAATAGCAAAAAAAATGCAGTCACAGGTTCACCGATGTTTTCCTCCTCAACCTGTGAAGTGATTTATTGGTAAGGAGTCAATCACAGTTTCCCTGTTCAGCAAAACATGTCGGCTTAGAGAGGGCTCACAAAGGGTCAGATAAAACGATAATATTGGTGTCATGATAAAACTCACCCTGCAACCGAACCGGGAATGTCTAATGTCTGATTGACTGATCAACATGGTCGAACATTCAGTCAACAACGCGAGAGGGTGGCGCAGAAAGTAGTAGCCAAGTTTAAAGTAAACTGGGTATTTGTGAAATGTTTACGCTGTTTCACACCAGTCGAAACTGCCGATGTCTGCCTCGAGTAGGTTGTAATGTGAGCTGCCCGGACATGAAACCTCGGGCCTGACGAGATAATTGACCGAAAGCCTAAAATGAGCATTTACTCCACAAGCACGTTTATTGAAGGAACTTCGAGTACTCTTAACTTAAAACTAACCGGTAATTTCTCGTCAATCGCAAAAATAACTAGTGAAAATCCGAGTCGCCGAGTTCCTCCATCACGAAGTTAGACTTCTTACCGGTTTCCTCCAATGAAAAATACTGTTAACATAGTTTCGCCGATTGGATGTGCTTCACTTTGGCTTACTGCAGAAACGTTCAACAGTAAGTTCGCGGTTATAGTTCTGGGTTGAATAGAATTGATGATAACACACCACAGTGCCCGTTTACAAACTGGAAGCAGCTTTTATGCCGCACTTTTCTGGTGCACGCGCTTCCAACATCGGTAGTGTAGTAAGTAATGCATGTGACCAAAGCAGGGTGGCAGTGAAGTTGGGCTAGCCTGGTGGCTGTAAGTTTGAATCGCACACGGGGTACTTTTTTTGCTTGAGCAGTTTTGTGCAGTGTGATACAAGAAAGGTATGATACAAAAGAGAATTCGGCAAAACAGCGTGAACTGTAGCAGACAAACTGGTTACAAATCGTTCAAACGGCCAGTAGATCTGAGTTCTGTTGCAGTGGTGGCCATACAACTGAAGCTGTGGGGATACTCGTCCTGTCGATAGAAAACTGTTTATCGCCTGGAATAAAGGAGGCAATTATATCTTGAATTATCGGCATTGCACTTGTACAGAACAATATATACAAAAAATGTTTTACTTCTGACTATGACGTCACAACGGGTAGCGCTGCCGACCGATGATGCGCGCATGGTTGCTTGCGATCCGCCTCAAAACGAGAATTTCAAACTCCTCTCCTAAGTTCAAGAAGCAATAATTGTAAAAATATTTGGAATTTTTCTTATTAGGTCGATCAAGCAGACAAAAGTAGGCTAAGATACACGCATTTATCCTTCACGGCACTTTAAGACCACATTTTGATTTTACAGCTGAATCGTTTGTTTCGTGACGTCTGAGATTATACATACAGGGCAATTCTTGAGGCCTGCAGTGCACGCCGGAAAGCCTTGTTTACTGCCAGTCCTCCAGAGTTGCACCACAATACCACTAAGGACCACTGTCCACACTTCCTTGGTTTTTGACCAGATTTGCACCTGGTTTATTTTTGTTACAGCTGACAGTAATCATTTTGTGATACATTGGGTAGGCTCGGCAAGCAGGGTCACGTAAGACCATGTCACTTTGCTGTACAGCTATAACAATCCTAGTACATGCAGTACGGACTGGTGCTTTTAAGTTTATGTGTACTAGAACCACCAGTGCGTACTGTGTGAATTGGCCTTGTTACAGCTGCAGAGCGCAGTCCGGTGCTTTGGGGTTATCTCTCAAGACACTGACCAATTGGCATAAGCGACATTGTTTTAAAACGTGCATTATTAAAATGGAATAACCTCATTCTGCAAGCTTATAGGCCTGGCCTAACTTGTTTTTGCTGTTGGCGGCCTCAGCCGATCGCACAGCTGCCCATAATACGTCATAGGTTCTAGTGCAGGAAATGAGCCAGTGGGTCACAGAACCTTTTTCTTTTTTCCTACTGATATAGCTTATGTGAGTGAAGTTTGTGTTAAAAGGCAGAGTTATTCTAATAAGGCAATCAAGTCAACCAAATCTTGCATTCTACCTTGATATCCCATTTAAAGTAGCAACACTAATATAAACCAAAGGCGTAATTTGGCTCAGTTTCGACAGACAGAACTGCCTTTTAAGGGATAAAGAACCTTGGGTGGCCTCTAGAGGCGTTTGAATACTGCGAAGGAGGAATTACGGAATACTCTGGCTTCACATTTAAATATGTTTGAGTGTGCTGATTTTGATGTGCGCACATGTACGAAGCATCAACTACGTGCCGTGTGTAGCAAAATGTTTGGTTAGCCTTTTTTCTGTCTTTTATTCGCTTTCGTGTTTCCTTAGTTTTGTGCAGCCATTAAAGACAACGGGAATTATATGTCATGCAGAGAAATTAGTACTGGAAGCTATTTATCGTTTTTTCTGGTTGTCTTTCTTAGAACTGTGTTTGCTTTCTTACGACGCTGTTTTTGAGTAGAAAGGGAGCAGCGGCCTTGTCAACCTGTCTACTACACTGCAGCTTTTTTCCGTCACTCTCTTTTTTGTCGATTTACTGAGGAGAGAAAGTTGGAACACCGATTAACTCAGTCTAAAATTTCATTTTGTGTTGAGTGGCTAATTGCTCTTGTGTTTTGTTGAACCCTCAGCTTTGGTGCGATGCCAAAGAACAAGGCAGAGGATTCAGTTTGTAAAAAGTAAATTGTATGTATTTGTGTTCAAACCAACACGTGTCAGAAACTTTTGCAGACAGAGCTACAGACTATTCCTGTGTGCACACATATGGTGAACGTGCCTGATCAAATATACTGGGCTCGCATGGACCGCCTGTATGCTTTCAACGCCTGGTCACTCAAGCTGCTGCGCAACAACGGTTTTTATGTATCATTAGTGGGGTTGTTACCCGACGACGGACACCTTTCATTGGAGTGAAAGAATCGTTGTTTGGATAGAGCCAGTTCTTTCTGTAAAATTCGAGGTTAGAGAATTTCTGTTAGCAGAAACCGGACACATTGCATTTTATCTCGCACGGAAGTTCCGTAATAGGGTCGAAGTGTCCGTGTTACAGTCTGCCTGTTTTTGAAATCACGGAAAGTGGTCGGCAATACATTACCTCCGGTTTGTTCCGTACACCAAATAAAAATTACATTCTAGGCGGCCAGGTTTACCAAATAAGAATCAGGGTCATCCGTGCCAGCTTGATAACTGTAGAAAGAACCAGATATTAGGCTTGAATCGAAACAGACTAATCATTCCCGTTTCAGACTTGCTACCCCGCTCGGGCACTAAGGTTACGAAACGTATGAGCTGCGTATATATCTTAGACAGAAGTATGGCTGGAAAAGAACAAAGACAAGACGCCCACCGTTCCGAGATCATCTTATATCGCTACTAAAGTCCGCACGGTTACCCTTTTCAAGACAGTCTAAATCGGCTTTAGTAAACATAGACAAAATATGATTTAGAAAAGCGATCATAAACCAATAAAATTTACTTTGGACATTTTACTTATTCAGTGTATAAGACGTGTTGTACACACCCGAAAAGCCCAAGCTTGAAATGTCTCGTTGGCATACCAATAAAACCTCGGTTGGTCTTTGACACCAGCGGGTAAGCAGCCTTATAGATGACCATCAAGTGCGTTTTTTTCTGACTATACGAGCCTTTGTCAAACGCAACAAGGAACCAATGCAGTGCATGGCACTGCACAGTTTCGGTGTACAATGCACCGCACGCAATCACTCTGTTACACGGAAGCAACAGAAACACAATCACTCACAAAATTTTATTGAAATCGGTGCAACACATTGGATTGTATGAATTGCGGTTTGAATACTATTCCTAATCTATAGTGTGAAACGGTTAATAATTTCTTCACAAGATTCTTTCGTTTCTCATCGGTCAGTCGCAGGCTAGGCAACGGCAACAATTTTAGCAGGGTGTCCCTCTAAAAAACCGCAATTTAAAACAATGGCCACAATCCAGCTCTAGGAGAGTGGATGTCCACCGAAGTTTTTCTAAATCACTACAGACGCTGACATGGTAGGTTATGAAATGTTTCTCGTCTTCTCTGCAGGCCTGTTATTTGCCCTCGGCTTCTTTGGCGGCAGAAATTCAAGCGCATGCTTGCCCTCGAATGATGTCGACCTCCGTTCTGTTCCAGCAGCACCATAGCTATTTCTTACTGGGAATTATTACAATGCCCCATTGTTCACAGGTGTCTTATCTATCTTGCACTTTCGGCGTTTTATTTATGGCATTGTTAACAAACACTGATCTTTGCTGTATGCGTGATTGCAAAGAAAAACTGCGCTAAATTTTTTTGGCTGCAAGTGCCGGGTGCCACATAGCCTTACGGGTTGCTCAGTGTCTTGGGGAGAACCGATAGATCCTGCTTTGCTAATTTTAGGGCATGAAATGTTCCGCCAAAGTGCTTTGATGTAAAGAACGATTCCCCTCAATAGGTTACGAAAACACGAGAACTCAACCCGACAAACTAACTTTTCCGAAACGGTTCTGAAAAGCAATCGAACGCACTCAGAAGACAACAATGACTTCTGCAACAGGAACCTCAAACGTTACACAAGCTATAGAATTTTTAAAACAGGAGTCACGTAGCCACACACAAAACATTTCCCCTTGTGGCGAAAAACACTTGGGTTCCCACAAACCTGCGCCGGTCACGCATGAGTGGTATGTGAGTGGTATCCACCCCGGCGTATTGAATGAGCGGCTGCACGCTCCGCCCGACGCACTTGCATAGACAACTCCACTCGGGGCACATTGAGTAATTTTGGCGACGGTATTGGCCACACCACGGCCCCCGAGCCCCCCTACTCCCGTTGTAACCGACCGTGGTAATGAGTTTTAAGGTGAGAGGTAAAAACATCAAACGGTGGCCATTGGAGCCCAGGTCACAGCTCCGTCGGATGGGCTCCCTGTCTGTTTGTCACGCTGGGAGCTCCGGGACCTCTCTCGGTATAAGGGTAATCCGAGTAAAGAAAGTACCCCGTCCCCTGCTGCATACTATAGCATATGACATTTTCTATACCCTCCCTCCAAAACGTGATCGGTCCATGAAAAGGGGTAGCACCAAACTTCATTTTCCTCCTTTTCAATCAATCGTGCTCCCAAAGCCCGAACATTTATCGTACTTTTTGATCATGGAATTTCTTGACAAGACAAAGCCAATCACTTCTCAGTTCGTCTTTCAACTCTCAAAGTATATTGAATGCCTTGTCGCCAAGTCGTACAAGGCTAAGAAACTGAAAACGGGAGCACTCTTGATTGAGGTAGACAACAAACACCAGTCCGCAAACCTCCTCACACACACGCGCATGGTCTTTGTTGGCATCAAGCTTACGACCCATAGCAGTCCTAATAGCTGCCAGGATGTAATATCTCAACTAGATCTAATAATTGAGACCAAAACAGATGCGCCCGTTGGCCTTCGTGACCAGGGTGTGACGGCCCTGAGGCGGATCACCATGCCTTGAAACGACCAAGTAATACCGACCAAACACATATTCTTGACATTTGACCGCTCAATACTTCCCGAGTCGATCTATGCAGGCTCCATGACATCTCCAGTCCAAACCTACATGCTGACCCCACACGGCTGCTTCAAGTGTCAGCGGTTCGGGCACGACACGAACTCCTGCTGCGGCAGACTGACATGCGCTAAATGTGCAGCCTAAGACCACCCGGCAGAGAACTGCCACTCCACAACCATCTGTTCTGTAAAGTGCCATGGACCTCAAGCAGTCTTTTCCAGGGCTTGCGAGAAGTTAAAACAGGAAAAACCAATATTCAACTTGCAGGTCACAGAGAACATCACCTTTCCAGATGCCTGAAACAGGTACGCCTTTTACCCCTGGGGAGGTAGGCCGACACATATCGCCGGGAGGCGGAGCGGCGTCTGGTTTCTACGGGGACCCAGTTCAGCAATTCTGACCTGGTCTCTCATCCGCCCCCTAATCGGCTGCATCAGGCAGCCCAACCCGTGACCACGCCGCTTGCTGAAGCAGCAGCGGTTGTGCACCGTCTCTGTTGGAACCGATGCCGTTCCTGCCACTGCCTGCCCGTTCTCGATTACGTTGGGCGGTGCCGCGGCGATGGACACCGGGGCCCTGCATCGGCTCCCACCGCCACCACACCAACCGTGCCTCTTATGGTGCCCTGACGCCCGTGGTGATGGCGGCTCACATGAAGGGCCCCGAAAAGGGGCCAAGTCCAGGCGGCCCGGTACATAGGGCACCTCCAGGACATGTGAGGACAAGATGGATGTCGGGCCGTTTTTGCCTGCAACGCACCGCTTGGAGCGACCACCGACGTCCAAACCAACAGAAATGCCAAAAAAGCCCCCTCCAATGTACAAGTCCTCAAAGATACTTGAACACTAATACATACACACTCCAGTAGTGTTAAAATCTGCATATGGGAAAACAAAATATACTTTAATGAAACTGTAGAGGCCTGATCTAAAATCTTGACGATGTCTATGTAATATTGAATTTGAATCAAGCAAGTGTTATGTGTCTTCAGGAAACACATTTAAACTCTAGTCACACAAATTTCTTGATCAGCTACATGGTATTATGAAGGACAGGAATGGTGGTGGTACGTCTTCAGGCGCTGTGGCCATCATTGCCCGGAAATCTCTAGCCTGCCACCCTATCCACCTTAATACTGTCCTTGAGGTTGTCGCAATCCGCACAATTATATTCAACAGGTTATAAACAGTATGCTCCATCTACATTCGCCCTGATCATGTGCTATCGAGCACAGAGTTTGAGGCTCTCGTAGACTAGTTACCAGAACCATTTCTTTTATTAGGAGACGTCGATGCTCATAACCCCTTTGGGGTTCTTCCAGCGCGGTTGTTCGGGGACGCCTCATTGAGAAGCTTCTAACAACATCGGGAGGATGCCTTTTTAACAAGAACATCCTACATACCATAGTACAGAACACATATTCATACCTTGACTTGGCACTCGGATCTGCAGTTGTCTTTCCAATACTCGAGTGGGACGTGGGCAGAAACCCACATGTTAGCGGCTTCTTCCGTACCACATTAGCCTCAACAGTTCATCTTCCCAAAGCAAGTTTATCAAAGCGAAATCTAACTGGAACACATTTACAGATACATCTAAACTGATGATGATGATTGTAGGGTTTAACGCGCTGATTCAACGCAGGCGATGAGGCGGGCCGTAGTGGAGGGCTCCTGATGAATTTCGACCAACTGGGGATCTTTTACGTGTGCCGAAATATCGTACACAGGGGCGTTTTTGCTTTGCGCCTCCATCAGAAAAGCGGCCTCCGCGGCCGGGAATCGAGCGCGCGACCTTGTGCTCCGCAGAGCAACGCCTTAGCCACTGAGCCACCGCGGCGGGTTATATCTAAACTACAGCACACAGCCATAGCCCAGTTCTACGAAAAGGAAGCCGCCAAAATCCTCACGGCGCACATCCTTGATGGTGCCATGATTGGGCCAAAATTCTATTCCCCAGGTGTCCGGTGCCCCGCAGAACCTAAGGAGGCCCTGGTGGAACGAGGACTGCAGGCAAGCACTACAGGCCCAGAACAAGGCATGGGGTGTCCTTCGCCGGTACCCCACGTCGGATAACCTCATTTCCTTTAAACGGGCAAAAGCAATTGGGAAGCATGTGCGCCGTGAAGCAAAAAGGAAGAGTTGAGCACCTTCCTCCCATCCATAAATTCGAACACCAACACTCAAACATTCTGGGCACACGTACGAAAACTCAAAGGACAACAAACAGGCTGCCTCTGGTTAGTACAACAAAGGACACACTCGAATGCCAGGCTAACACATTTTCACAACACATCAAACACGTGTACAGTTCAGCACACTACACAAACAGTTTCAAGAAACACAAAATACCTTGCAAAAGGAAGTCCGTGCGTGACAGCAACAAGTCGCACACTTCTTACAGTTCTCCATTTTCTAGTCATGAGCTGAAAGCTGCTGTAACCACACGTAAACTTTCAGCTCCAGGTACAAATAAGATTACATACATCCTTATACAACATCTACACCCAGACACTCGTGACACACTCTTACACCTATACAATAAAATATGGCTTTCGGGGCATATTCCACACTCTTGAAATGAGGCCATTGTAGTGGTGTTCCCGAAAGGAGGAAAGGACACTTCCTCTCTTTCCAGTTATCATCCCATTGCCTGACAAGCTGCTTGTGTAAGCTGTTCGAGAAGATTATAAATAGGAGGCTCGTGTACTTCTTAGAGTACAATAGTCTTCTCGAAAACTGCCAGGTAGGATTCAGGGCGGGGCAATCTACGAACGATCAACTCGTTGCATTAAAGTCGTAGTTAAAGATGGCTTCCTCCGCAAGCAGTACTGTATGACAGTATTCTTTGACCTCGAAAATGCGTATGATACTGCTTGGTGGTACGCATCCTCTGCGATTTGAAGATCTTTTGGCATGCCAAGAGGCCAATAAAACACTTTTCTTCGAAAGGAGAGCGGCAGAAATCTAGTGAGTGCTGTAGTGCAAAAGAGAAACAGCCTAAAAGTACATTTACTATAAACAAGAAATTGCGCTTTACGCCGGCACAGCTTTGAAAACATGCCACGAAAAGTATTGATAATGCAAATACCTCCCAAAAGCTAAAAAGCCCGCAGGTCAAACACTGAAAACGGAAGCAAAACATTGGGATATACATAAACTGGCCAAAGACTTTTTGTGTCTGTTTGTGTCCGAAGCAACTTTTACATTTCTGACTACCCGCATAAAAACTCTATACTATCGACTTTAAATATCAGCCCCACAACGAACCTGCATGAAAATATGACAGGTAAAAAGGAAATGATTTCAAGGAAAGATTACTTTTGCGTCCTCGGAAATCGCGGTGTGGGTTTGAATGCTACACACTGGTTTGTCTGCAAAACAAAACTGCGATATTCATATAAATACGAAATATACCCGTTCCGCATTTATATATAACCGTAATATAATGCAGAATATACCCGGAATGTGGAATATACCCGTTAAGACACCACTTAGGATTTGTACTCGCAAGGCCCAAAGAAAAAAAATGTAAGTGCGCCTAATGAGCCAGTGCGTTTTGTCTAGTGATTGGATGGTGACCGAGCAGACGATCGCACTACGCTGGCGCCATGTTCGCGTTAGCGAAAAGGCCTCGCACGCCATACTAAACCTGCAAAAAGGCACGAACCTCTTCTAAAGCGACCGTCGACGTGAAGTTACCCCAAACCAAAAGGCCGCCAGCATCCCGACACCACCGACGCAGCGGCTAAAGTCGCCGCCGAGTGGTCTTGATGTGACGACTGCCTGAGCTCCTAAATTGGATGGTTTTCTCGAGCTCGCTGTTATTAGAATATTGCGAAATTATTTTAAGACAAGTCCCGTTAAAAGCAAGCACAGAAGACAATAAGCACGACCTGGCCGCGCACGCACCTCCGAAGGTCCCCAGTCCGGACTGGAGAATGCCAAGATAACATATGAACCACAATCGTGTAAAAGCCACATCAAATGTGGCTGCGGTTTAGCCCAGCTAACCCTTGATATGGAAAGAAAAAGCTTGGCTTAGCCTGGTTTATTGAATGTTTCACTTAGTAACGTTTTTCCTTCTATTTATGCCTTTACTTGAGTTGCGGTCCTGCTAACTGTGTTTTCCGATCCGAACGGCTGGTTGGGAGACATCCGCAAACTGGTCAAACGCCGATTCCCGACGACAGGTCAACGGCTCTAGCTCGGCACCATGGTCAAAACTGATGGTTCTCATTCATGAGGAAACTCTCATGCAAGCGGCGAGTCTCGTGGTCACTTTGGAAGAAGGTAGAGAGTGCATGCGCCAACTTGGCGCGGAGGTAGAAGCAATTACCGCAGCTACGGGCAGGGATCGGACGGGGGAGCCACGTGCTGCGCTGGCAAATTTGCGGCACAGCGGCTGTAAAATGAATTGAAAAAAAAAAAACAGCGGCTGCAAAACTGCTCAACGAGATTTCTAGAGCTTTGTTTTAAATCAACTACCCTCCGTCGAAACGACAGCGACGGAGGAACGCAAAGCTTGCAAAAATCAATTCCAACACCAAAGAACCCAAATTACATGCGCGCACTTGTTTTTCACCTGTATGATTTACAGCACTCCGGTTGTGCTCTCTAGTTGTCCACTGACAGAGGAGTTCAATAATTTTCGCTTGTGTTCAACCATCGCCCTCGACAAACGTTAGCTGAGGGTGCATTTTCTAATGTTCCACGTCTATGCAAAGCTGTCTGAATCAAACAGTTGCGACCATGCCGAAGTGGCTAAATAGAATAAAAGTCGATTTCATATCTCGACAGAACCAGGTTCGATTCCGACAAAGGCAAGCGCTTTAATTTTTCTGCCTTTGAGCAATTAAATGTCCCCATCGACAAACAAGGTTGGCTTTGCTGTAGTGCGATTTGGGTTGAGAACAGACGACATTGGTTAGAGCCTGAAAGCTTCGCTTTAAAGTATTTCCGTGTAACCATGCAACCATTATCAAAAGACAATTTGTTTTGCTTGTAGTGCGCAGCCGCTATGCAGTAAATGAGTATTATTTTTTTTTAAATAGCAGTAGAATATCGCTAATTGCATATCCCCAGAGTCAAATTTGCTATAATAAATTGTTTGCAAATATAGAAATACGCTCTTATGATTATTGTTAAAGCGTGTTGTCAACACTAGGATTTTTTATTCAAAATTAATTTTTTTGTTTTAATATATATAGCATTGTTTTAATAAATTAAGAATAAGAGCGCACTTGCGCTGTGCTTGGCAAGTAAAAGAAAGTGAAACCTGCGGGTTCAATGTTTTCCTTTTTGCAATTTTGCTCACCCTCTACATTTTTGTTATCTGTTCGCATGCGCAATCCTAATAATGTCATAAAAAACATTAAGAGTTCGAGCCTTTTTTTTCTTCATGCCTGACTTCTAAAGAATTAGTTGCAATGGTGCAATGGGTGTAGATGGTATTCGACTTGCACGTGTCGTACATTCTATACAGGGGGCAAACTCAATAACCAGGCAACAATTTTACAGTACGTTTTCACTCCTCGCAATGTTGTCGTTTTCTGAGTTCAACAAAACTCCTGCCCAAATGGAGGCAGCAACCTCTGCCCGAAATACGCTAGTAAAAACTGAGAGGCGTAACGTCTATACAAAATCAACTATGGGTTACCCAAGAATAATGCACCATTTGCGGTAAGGAACTGACAGCTATCATCTGGAAGCTGTCTTTACTACCCGCGTAAATTTATTTACGTGCAGAGTGCCAAACTATTTGCAGCCCTCGACGAATTAGATCCAATATATCAACACTTCTGACTCGCGTTAAGCGGGGACCTAACGTGGGCAATGCCTGCTAGACATCTCATTTGCTACTGAGCATTAGAGTGCGAAAGAGGCATGGTGGATCAACCAATAAAAGGTCCAATTACTGCGCATGAATTCCTCATAAGGGTGAAATTAGAATGCACGTCATCTGCTTGCAAATCTACATCTTCTAAGTACCAGCCTAAGGCCGTATACTAATATGGGGGAAGCCTGTCCTGAATTTCACCCAAACTCCGCCATTTCCCCTCACTAGCTGGCAAAACCACGGTTGTCAAATAAGAGTTATTCTTCGCAATCACGATCGGGATGCAGGTTGTATTCCTAACGACAGGTTCCATTCTGATCACAGAAAGTGTTTTAGGGCCGAAGACCTATAGAGGTCGGCGGTCAGCATCTTCTGTGGTCGTCACGGTTTCAAGTAGTCCCGGTAATAAAACTCCGAGGCACTCGTTTTCTACTGCCTCACGCTACAAAGTAACGCGTGCTAAGAACACACCGGGACAATCGTTTTCCAATGCTTGGTGCTACAACGTTTCACTTCCCTGTGTCAAAACTCGTTTCCAAACGCCTTGCCCTTGAACGTTTTACTTCCACGGGCAAAAACCCGTAATAACCGAACACGGCGGGGCACTCGTTTTCCAACGCCTCGCACAACAACGCTTTGCCCTTTAGGCACAATACTTTAAAGCAAAGCTGTATACATACACCCCCAATGGCTTCATATCTGTAAGAAAAAACGCCAAGGCTCCGAGAATACACATACGCTGCATGCTTGGCCCCTCCTAGGTTTCACGTATTAGAGATGGCCAGGTTTTTTATCTTCCATTGCGCGCACAAGCATCATCATGATAAGGGAAGGCGACTCGCTTACAGTGTGATTTTGACGCGACATAGCCATCACAGAGAAAAAGAAAGCTTCAAAATAAAAACGCGTGCACAGCCAGCCACCAATTACTGGGACACCACCGTCCGGCAATGCGTAACTCCTACAGCTCGAAGAAGGAACGATGGAAGAGATATGAAACGAGCGTCTGGGAATTGACGGAAGTGTGGTAAACACTGCAAGTAAACAATGCACAGCAATTTACCTGAGGAGAACAATACATATAGGCGTGGGTTGAATACCTTAAAAAAGAATGGGGAAAGGCTAGTATATAAAGTCTAATTAAGCATAATAATTGTCACAGACAAACAAAAGAATGTCAAATACTTGATGTAAACACATCGTGTCTTTATGCACGAGTTGAATGCGTTGAGTTTGATTTGTACCAATAAACATCTGTAACCTGTACTAGTATAAACAACACGGATACCATGCGTTTTGCACAGATGTTTTTTAAAAATACGCATAAGGTATCTTTTGGGCAAAAACTGTGAGCCTGGCCATAAGCCTTTTTTTATTTTGTAACAGCCTTGCTAATATATATTGTGTATTTAGGAATTCTACATTAAGTGACCGCTGGTTAGAACTGGGGGCCGCGATTTTCAGTGTGGTCGCTTTTGAAGTGGGATTGACTTCAACCTATATATATTTGCGAAGAGGGGCACTGCTGTTGCGATTACATTTGCATGTATAAGTCATCCACAAAATTAGCATTAAAAGCATTATGTGTAACGGTATGCCATTTTTTGGTGCCTTTCTTCTACCTTCTTCTGCAATAGATGCCCGCAAAGGAATCAACTACTTGGCCGTGCTGCGGAAACTGTATGCAGCCACCGAAGCTGCTTCTTGATTTCATTAAGACAGAAATGCCTGGTTATTATTTTAAAGTTTTTTATACTGCTTAAAGGCGTGAACTTACAAATTTACCTTGTAGGTATTCCGTCACACCCTTCCTTTTGTTTCAAAGATGGTGATGTCAGTGAATCTGACAACGGTTGCTTATTTCTTTGACAAATATTCTGCTCTCGTAACTTTGAAGGCAAGGAGAGTGGTAGAATAATGGGGCAGAAGGGCATTTCTTATGGTGCAAGGGTTATCAGTAATGTTTATTAACAAGACAAGAATAAATGGTCACAAAATGTAAAGCCGGCATAGCACATCTGCTTTGACAAGACCACTACCGAACCTCAGGTTTACTGCCACGTGTGCCACAGCAAGCATGTCGCATTATACAAACTGACATTAGCCTCTGCCACAAACCAATGCCCTGAATTTTTTCGGCGACTGTGGCGCGTGCATTGTGGAGCACTACCATAAATAAAACTGAAAAGACTTGACAGCCTGCTCGGTTTCCCCTTTAAAATTCAAATCTCTACTTGTTAGAGAAAAATGGGTAAAAGGTGGAGCTTTCCACCGTGCAACATGAGTGATAGTCCTCGTCGCTAACTGAGACTGGTTCAACCATGTCGGAAGGGCGCAGTACCCCGGCTTCTCTACCCAAGGAACACAGAATTGATTCCGACCACTGGAATAGTTTTATTTTGTGGGTTTTCATGGGCCTTTGTCTAAACGTATAATCACCATGACCAATTTCATTACCTTAATATTATGTTTGATTTTAATGACGGGAGGAAATCTGCGACCAAAGAGCGCCAAGACTGTGTTAGGTGGTCCTTCTATGTCAGGCTTGTATTTAAAATGTGTATGAGATCAGCATGGGCAAGTCACTGTCTAAAAAACTACATATGGCTGTAGAGGGCCCGTAGACTGAAACATAAAAATGATAATGATGGCGGTTGAACCGAACAATGGCTGATACATGAGGGCGCCTGGAGCCTGAGTTTATGCTGCGTGTTTATGCTGAGTTTATCCTGTGCGCACAAAACAGTTTTCGGAACCTCCATGAAATAGGAGAGAGTCTGAGGTCTGAATTCACGGCCTGTATGAAATGGGTTTTAAGAAATTGACATCTGCCAGATAAGTTAAAAAACCATTTGTAAGAGACCATTGGTTCGTCTCCTAATACTGAAGGATGTAGTGGAATATTGTGTGTGCACATTTAAGGAAGTGTAGTTTTCTGGCATCATTCATGGATGTACAATCAGCACGTGGATAACGCAGAGCCGTTCCCCACACTTGTCACAGGCTGGTGGAAATGCGCCATTCGAAAGATATGCGTGTGTTGCATGTATGTGGCCGATTCGCAGTTTACAAATGGAAACCTCTGTTAATCTATCTTGTTTCTCTGTGAGATATTTACCTATGTAAGGTTTAACTGTGGGTAATTTGTTGTTGGATTCTTTGTTCCATTCCTGCTGCCACATTTCATGAAGTCTCCATCGTATAGCTGGTTTCATGTCCACATATGGAACAAGAGGTTCATCCACGCGAGTGCGAAGAGTACCTGCCGCAGCAAACCGGTTGGCGATTTCATTCCCCCTTATGCTGCTGTGACCCGGCGCCCAACACACTACTATCGCCATATTTTAAGCATTAGCCAGCATTATCCTGCTAATAAGATAGGTTAATACAGGGTTTTTACTCGGTTCTGCCAAATGTAACCCCACCAAGACCCTGAGGGGACCTTTAAACGTAACAGTCTGTTGTATATTTGTTTCTGTGATGTGATCTACTGTAAATAAAATTCCTTATGCTTCTGCTGTAAAAATGCTGCAGCAGTTATGCTGCTGTAAAAATGCTGCACATAACAAACAGAGACAACTAAAGAATAAGAGGGAACAAAACAAAGCTAGAGAACAAGGTAGAAATTAGCGCAAGAACGTGGCATAGCAAACGCGAAACAGTTCAAGAAGCGCGAAACAGTCAAGGTCAGGAATGCGGGGCAGACACACAGTAATGGTTCGCTACGGGGACGGGGTTCTCCTACCTCACGTCCTAGTAGTGGTGTTGCGGTTCTGAAACGTCCAGGTGATGTCGTGGCGGCGGTAGTAAAGCGCGCTGCCAGCTCCCGTCACCGTTGTGGCGAACGCACCTGTCTTGGGGTGTCGCTGTCTCCCACCGGCGCACAGGGAGACATCTTCCTGGTGGAGGAGAAGTCTTGGAGGCTGGAGTGGTGGGCGACCTCCTGGGGCACGGCACGGGTCTGGTCGCCCGACCTCCGCGCATCCAGGTCACGCTCCACTCGCGGTGTTCCTCTTCGGCCGCTCCTGCCGACCGCTACTGTTGCTGGCCGCTTCCGATTGGCTGGCCCGGGAGTGCGGGATAGCTGTCCCCGGAAGACGATGATAATGGTGCCGTCGGATGTTTGGAATGTACCTCGTATAGCACATCGTCGTTGGAATGTACCTCGTATAGCAGATCGTCGTTATCGTCTTCATTTTCCAGTTCACTTCGTGACAGGGTTCAGAGTCATTGTACTAGTGAAGTTTGGGCCACACTAAGAAATCTGGGGAGTAGTTGACGAGTCCAACAGTCATTGTACTCTCGGAAGCGTTGGCGGACTCCCCTCGAAAGCTGCGGGTAGTTGGATGCAATGCTCGCTCGCCATGAGGAGGAGAGCAAAACTGACCGCGTGTTGCTCTCGTGCGCGGAGGAGTGCAGCCCCAGTTCTGCTCCCGCACCAGTGAAGAGTAAACCTGCGCACCGTCTCCCATCTCCAGTGCGAAGAGTAAAATTGCAATTTTATTCTTGTCCAGTGAGGGAGTAAGCATTGAGATGCACTCCTGCCATCTGCGCACACCAACTCAGCAGCGATGTTTGTTTTGCATACGAATATATTATGTAAAGCAGTTGTGTAAAAAGCACCCGATTACTTCTGCCGCGCATTCTAAGCGTGCAAGAATATGAATTCGTGTAACGATTGCTCGCAGCGTTTAGTGGCGGCAGGCGGCAAACCGAAGAAACTAATCTACGGACCGCTGCAGACGGTCGCTTTGGAAGAGTTCCATAGACGGACGCTTGTCCCGCGCCTAGTCGAGCTAAAAAAATCGGATTGTAAATCTGAGATCGATTGAAAAAAATGGTGTTGCAAGAAGTGAAGTCTGCGCTTTTCTGATAGCTCAAACTGCAAGCGCAACACGAACCCGACCCAACAACCGTGGCTAGTGTCGCCAAGATAGGCATGTACATACGATAGCTTTTATTAGGTTAAATAAAGAAAATCCGTATACATAACTGGTATTACCAGCAATATGGGGCCTGTCTGCAAGATCGGAGTATGAGTAACAGGCGATATCACTGCGAGGGGATCTCAAATTCACCCGTCTATGGTGAAAACTATCTCGTCGGCTGAAGAGCGACGATAAAAGCGTACGCACCGATCGGTTGCTGGAACTCAAGCGCCTTTATTAAGCAAAGAGAAATGATGAACACCCCCCCCCCCCCCCCCCCCCCCGCGGCGGCGCATGCGTGGATCACGATACGTAACGCGAACCGCCCGAGCAAGCGTGAGAAAGGCACCTTCAGCGAGCCACAAGGTGCGCGTTTTTCGAAAAAACCTACACAGGCGGTGAACCCGCCAAGGTCGGACGGGCGACTTACAGACCGCGCCAGACCGTGATGCCAACGTTCTACGAACGAAGTGGGCTTTCAAGCAGACGCTTCGTGCAACATGGGAAGTTGGACCTGCCCTTATCGTCATACTTGCTTCGACACAGTACGACGCAGCTTGCGCGTCAGCGCGACATCATGTACACGCCAGCAAGTCGTATATTCGTTCATTCGTGCGTGCGTGCGTGGAACTAGTTTTTCTTTCGGACGAACATCCCAGCGGCGGCAGCGCTGAGGCCGATTTCGGAACTATGCGCACTGTGTAGCGATGCGCGCGCTATGGCCGGACTGTATTGGCGGCCGTCGCAGGCTTCGCGCCTCGAGCTTGGGATCTTTCGCAGCTATGACAACCTTGAATTTACCTAGCGGACGAAGAAACGCTGGCGGGAATTAGAGGTAAGCCATTAGTTAACCTCGTATTCTTGTCTTGTGTATTTAACGAAGCAGAATTGCTCTCGTTACTTCAGTCCGCGGAAGCGGTTAGTCCTAACGTTTTCGTGACTGATTTTGACCGTTGCATAGATTTGAAGGGCGGCTTTTGTACCCGTGTGCAAACAGCGTCGATTCTTGCACCGTTTTAATCCCTTTGTTTCGTGAAGTGTTGGTATCCTTGCGGAATGTTATCGCAGGTAAGAAGCATGGTCGCACTAGTAGTCGCAGCGCTACGCTGTCTTAGCTCGGCGGCTAGGGTTAGAATGGCGGTCATGCAGTAGCTGTGGCTACCTGCGCGGCTCCAAAGAATTGCGTACAATAGGCTGAGTGATAGGAGTGCGTCTAGCGCGTGGTAGTCCCTAAAATTACAATTTTAGTGACCGCCGCACGTACAGCAGCAGACTGAAATGCTGTCCAGACAGGTTTTTTGCGTTCTGATTGAGGGCAGGATGGACGGAAATGGGACTTTTCGGGGCAACGCCCCGCACTGTTAAGGGGTAATTACATGCCTCTAAAACGATGAGCGACGCGAGAAACCTCACTCAGTGTGTACGGCAAACAGGTATTGTGGGCGACACAGACAAGCGAAACTGTTTTACACAGGCCGCTGACGGCGGCGACTGCGGCAGGCGACGGGCCTTTGCCGTCGCGGGCTTATTCCCGGACAGAAGCCGCCCACAAGCGAGCGGCAGCAACGACGACGAAGGGCATTGGCAGCAATTCATGACTTTTTTTTGGTTTGTCGCGGTCGCCCACACTATTTCTTGTACCCATTACATTACTTTTTTCGCGTCGGTTGTCGCCGTCGCTGCATGTGGTTTAATGTTCCAGCGTTCTGATTGTTCAATAACGAGCCTATTGGTTTCATCAAATGTTGCGCTCTGCAGCGTGCATGCAACGAAGCTACTCGAGAATGAAGAAAACAGTAGCTATATGACCGATTAGCAACTTTTCCATGCCGGTCTTGTGAACGTATAATTGGCCGTACGTTGCAGTCGGCTGAGGACAAAATCCAATGCAAATTATTCAGGAATTATAACCTTAGAAAAAGACTTACGTTGCCTTAAATTTTGTGCAATGTTTTTAAACCGGGAACGATAGCGGGGGAAACAATTGAAGCTACGGACACGTAAGCATTAATGGGTTTGGGGCGCAGTGCGTAGGCAGACAGACATGACATTGCAGGCAGACATGACATTGGCCAAGTGGCACAATGAGCGTGGGTTCATCCAAGGTCACCACACATTAGCATCTAGACTGGTTACTGCGCCAAGCAGTATGGCATTCCAATGCGGGTTCAGTGCGTGTTCTCGGCGCAACAACTAATCTATCACCCAATAAACTTCATTTAACGTAGTCAAACTCGTAAATATTTTTTTTTATTGTAGAACTTATCTTTGCTGTCCCCCTCTTTCGGCCTATGCAGGAACCATGGGAAGACGCTACTTACCCGAAGATTTCTTTTTTTTTAAGAGAGAGGGAAAGTTGCCCGAGGCGTCAGCAGCAGTGGCCCTCGCATTAAAGAAACTTCTCCTCACATCCTTGGACATCGTGGATGGGTTCCCATTGCTGCTGTCTGTGTTTTGGCCGTTCATTGTGTAATACGCTTCAAAGGCGAAGCGCACCTTCTTTCTTCTGTAGACGTTACTTCGGCTCAAGCACGGTGCCCTGGTCGGTACTGTTCTGAAGGCCGCACCAACATTATGAAGCAGTCAGCTCGAACGTGTTGGTTTTTATTAACCAAGTTATGCCTTTTTAAATCTTACTAGCGCATCCTTATTTGAGAACCACCCGCCTAAAAATCCCAGTGGGAATGTTTCCTGCGGTTTCCTATTGTCCCACCAACATATATCTGTTGCAAAGTTGCCGTGTCAATGGATTTGTACTTTTGTGTTGATTGCACCTTGTAATGCGTTAATAGTAATCCACGCTGAATTGTTTTAGTCCCAGATTTTTCTTTCCCAAATTTTTATTTGTAAATATTTTTATGTGTGCCTAAATAGCTGACTTTTCCAGTCCATGTGAAGCACTCACTGATGTACTAAGGCCATTTTGTTTTATGTTAATAGTGTTAACTATTCTCCTACTGCTGTATTTCTACTGACATGTTTCGTGCTAATGCCAGTACCTTTTTATTTGTGGATGTTAATGTCATTTTTATTGTCATATTTTAATGTTTGTATTTCAGTGTTTGCAATTTCTTTGCTGCATTTTTATCTTAGAATTTTTCTTGAATGTTTCCTAAATAGGCGCTACGTCACGTGTTTGCATGTGGAGTAGGAACCGTTTTTATGCCGTGATATTTTAATTCCCAATAAATTGCATTTTGTGTGAAATTGCAGAGTGAACCGATTGTTGAGGTATTTTTTTTTTTGAAAAATAAAGTCTGAGCTTGTTTTTTCTTCTTTTCCATGTTTCAAAATAGCTTGTCCTGTTTTGTTTGCTTGTAACTGCATATAGTACCATCGTGGGGAAGGGGGGTGGGGGGTCTAGTAGCAGGCGGTGCGAAAGCACACTGCCTCGCGAGGAATAGCAGAACGCTCTTGAGGCGTAACGAGATGCTTTCCAAGAGAGAGTAGTAGTACCCGTCTGCAGTATCCGGGAACGCCGCCAATAGAGCTTATTCACGCCTAAAGGGAGTGACGGAACGCTGCCTTGGAGATGGCATTGCAATTCCCACACAGGGTTCAAGTACTCCGCTTCGAAAGCAGCAAGTAAATCCCTCGGGGAGTATTTCGCCTCTCGTTAAGCTGTCACGCGCTACTCCTCGGAAGAGTCGCCCAATGCTTCCAAAGGGAGTGAAATATAGGACAAAAGTTTTTACTCCTAGACAGAGTGCCCAGCACTCCTCGAGTTCTTAGAGTGCATGTGCAGTGCATGAGACAGCAAAAGCGGACTTCGAAGCATCTGTGTAAAAAGTAGTGTAGGGGTACTTGTGTTGCGTGTGTAGAAAATGCTGTGAAATAGGTTTTCTTGGTGCGTTTCTTTTTCGCGTTTCTTTTTGCCATTTGTTTAAAAAATGCATCACAAGACACTGGACGCAGGTCCAAAGGGGCAACGAGGTCGATGGAAGCAGTCTTGTATAGGTCAATAAAAGAGACCCCAAGTTCTTGTGTCTGCATTCCCATTCGGAAGGGCATTGTGATAAATGGACGGTTAGAAAAGAACTTGCTAGCCGACGTGTCAGTGATAATAGAATTACATGGATGATTAGTGAACGATGTCATCTTAAAAGCATATGTTACTGCTGTATACGTCCGCTAGTTCTCTAAGCACCATTGGTCACACTCAACATATAGGCTTTGAATGGGACTTGTCCGAAAGGCACTGGACGCAAGCTGGAGCCCTAGGTGGGGGGCTGGATCCAACATTTTTAAGGCTGTTTTACGACACTGCCATAGTCAAGGCGCAACCTCAGCAAGCTGTTGAATTGACGCAGAAGGCACGTTTTATCTGCTCTATTGGACTGGTGGGACAAATTTTTCTGTATGTTCATTGCCCTGATGCATTTATTCTTTAGTTGTTTGTTGTGCGGTATAAACCTAAGCGTGTCGTCTAGCAGAACACCAAGGAATGTATGTTTCTTTTTACCGAAATGGCCGCACCATTCGGAATATAGTCAGGGTCAGGCTTTATACCACGCTGCCCCGAGAACAAAACACAGGTTCTATTTTCGGGGTTCACCTTAAAGCTGTTTTCATCAGCGCACTTTGCAAGCCTGTTCACACACAGTTGGACTGCCGCTCACATGTGGATAAGTTACAGGATTTGAAACTGATATGTATATCATCCACATATACGGAATTAAAAGAAATTTCGCAGCAGTGCCTGTCGAAGAGAGTTCATCTTAATGATAAATATTTTACCGAGGATTACGTGAAATTCCAAGAAGTACATAAGTCGTCTACTAATCGTCTTTTCAAGCAGCTTGCTTAGACAGCTGGTAAGGGCAATGGGACGATAACTAGACGGCGAGGAAGGATCTTTGCCATCGTTCAGAATTGGTACAACTATTGACTCTCTCTACGCACGCGGAAGCCGTCCAAGAGACCAAATTTTATAGAGGTAAAGAAGAGCGTCAATTGTGTACGCGTGGATGTTTCGTATCATTTCGTATAACATTTGGTCTGGGCCAGGTGTTGAATATTTACATGTTGCAAGGGCAGCCTGAAGCTCCTGGAGCGAGAATAGACAGTTGTAAGAGCTCTTCGGTGGTTTGTTGTCCCGAATGGGTTTGTGCTCAACGGACTTTTTATACTGTATAAATGTGCTCGTGTAATATGACGAACTTGATACGTGTTCAAAGTGTTTTGCAAGCGTGTTTGCCTGATGCTCAAGCGTGTTGCCGGTGGTGCTGACAAGGGGTAAATTGTTTGTCTTGTATCCGGCCGTACCAGTCGGCCGTACCAACGGAGTCTTGGAATGAGGACCACGACCACAGATATGCTAACTTCAACAGTAAGAAAAGTTTCTATCTCTCTCTCTTTCTCGGTCTCTTTCATATGGGGGGCGTTTTCTTCGGTCTTTGGCTAAGTTCAAGTGGACTTTGGCTGCGGACTTTGGCAATTTGTACTTCGGACGTTTGGATGGTGAATTGTAGACTGGTTTAAACTTAGTGAGCAAAACACTTTTTAACCATCTTTCAGTTAGGAAAGCCGCAGCACTAAGAAAAGCCAAGTGAATGCTCCTGGAGAGCACAAGCTATGCCGATTCCGGAGTTTTCAATTCTCAATTGCTTTGATAGCCGAATTTTCTGTATCCCATCGTTCTTCACAGGCCATTAGGGTGTTTCTTATCAATAAATATCATTTCGTCACAGGTGAGCTACAAAATCAATCTATGCATGCTAAGTTTAATATTGAGCCGCACAACGTAACGGTATCGTTGTTAACGCAGCACACCTAGGGGAAAAAATAATCCGTCTTACTGCCTCGTGAACTGAGGGTAGTTTAGTGGTTAGTGCAATATTTTCCAATTTCTGACAAGCCGTATCTTCTCGCGACATGTATACTTACAAAATGAGCAATGTTGCGTTCCTGGTTCTGTTACTTTTTAGGAACATACATGAGTGTTAATAAGGACAAGAAGTTTTATTCCGACTGGAACTTTTTTTACTTCCGTTAAAGTCGACTAGCCTACGCCCCGTGAACCAGTTCAGGCGGGGCCGCACTTCACAGTTCGCTTCACTGGTGCCGCGCCCGCGACACCAGAACTGCTGCGTACGATTGCCTGGTGGTGCCAGGAAGTGGACGACGACGATACAATTTTGCCTGCACTCGTTGCAGGGCAGGGTAAGTGCAGAAGCAGACGAAAAAGTGCCGGTCTGGTACTGCCGATAAAGCAGGATGCTTGAACTGACTTTGCTCGGCTGTGCGGTGGTTCTAGAAGTGCATAGTGGATTGAAATAACTCATACAATATGCTGTTGTGCGAACATTTTGGTTGAGAACGAGCTCACTCATCACAAGCCTACCCGCATAAGGAAAACTCCTCAATGGACAGCTGGTCACGTCATCCTTTTGCTTCTATGCCCTGCATCTCAAAATGAAAATTCTCGGGCAAAATGACTTTTTCTCTTGTGAATTGCGTCACACCTCCATGTTCAAATAAAATGCCTGATTCATGCTGCCCGGACAATGCCACTGAAAGCGACGATGAGGTTGGCTTTCACAATGTTAAACATGCTAGACCTGAATATGTGAGGTGAATTGGTCTGTGCGACCTTACGCAAGTGCAGAGCACTGTTGGGGCTCGCCTTGTCGTCATAGATTGCCGTCAATATGTCACGCCAATACCGGAGTCACGCAGCGTAGCAAAAATATAATTTTTTGTGTCTAGTACCAGCTTGGACCCGCTCTTGGTAGCTACTACATCGGTAGGCAGGATACTGAATATCAGCAACGTGCTCTTGAAGAAAGAAATTGAACCCCACACAGGCTCATAAAAAGCCAGGCCCCGACATCAAAGGCTCTTCACAATAATTTTCATGTCAGAAGGTTCAGTCACAGGCGTTCACGAGTAGCAATCAATCGGGCTGCGCAGCGAGATGGCGGACCCAAGTAGAGACTATGATAGAGGCATCGAAAACGCAGCGATTTATGTTGTCGTAACCGTTTTACACTCCAGAACCGCTCGCGCTTATCGTATATCTCCCCGTGGTTTAGCGAAAAAAACTGCAGGTACATTTCAGACAAAATCTGTGTATATAATAGGCAGACTCCAGGTCCATGTATTTAAAAAAATTCCGTGGGGTGTTATTTACGATAGTAAGCGAAAAACATGGGTGGTAAAAACGACGCCTTCCATACAGCGCAGTAAGGCACCGGCCCTGTTGCGTGAAAGCAAGCAAATAAAGACCAGACAACCCGCCCACCCCGTTCCAGGCAGCGGTTTCGCGAGCACTGCAAAGGCGGAAAGTTTGAATTGCATTGTACAATACCTCCATTCAATTCAGAAGGGGAGAATGACAATCTTTTAAGCTTCACGGGCCCCTTGTAACATTTTTATAATTAGAAAGCAATAAATGGCCCTTTTATCCGTCAATCCGGTTTGCCGTTCGTTCCAAAAAACTTTCCCTAAACCCCCCTTCCCTGACATGTGTTCAACAGCACGTACTACGGAATAATAAAGCTCACAGTAATGGCTATAAGAAATTGTTGTAGGCTAATCACTAATGGTAGCGAGTAGATAGCTGAAGATAACTCTAATAATATTCCACAAACTACAGGACTGGCCCCACGAAATCAAAGCAGCTTTATTACAAAAAAATGTTAAAGCTCGAGGATTTCTCCCACGCAACCTGAGTTACAGTGAAAGTCCGGAAGCCAGAGTGCTTCAAACATGTCTGAATGGCGCAAACAGATAGACGTAATCTTCATTACACGAAGTACCCAGATTTGGTTGCGACAACACGAGGGTTGTTTTGTTTTGAGTCGCTTTACGTGCCTTTGTAGAAACACACCGTCATAAGGTGCCCTCCAAATTTGAGAAGCTTGCTTTGCTACACTGCGGTTTCGCGGAATGTCGCCATCACAGGCAGAAAATGCTTGGCTTAAAAACTTTCTACGGACTGAATATAATACACACAATTAAATTCTGAAGACGACTGCCCAATATATGCCTGTTTACGGCCAACATGCTCGAATAAGTAAAAATTACTCCACAATATAAATGAAAAAGTACACAAAAACACTAGCGCAAAACACTCCGAGAGGTTCAATTATTCAATATTAACGTTTTAACTTGCATTGTGCATCAGGAGCGCAAATGTGTTTACGATTCTTGCTTTGGACTTTCGACAAGCTTCACGCGTGGCCGAATACGGCCATAATAATACCAGTTTCTGCGATCCAGTTTTCCTCAGATAATTCTCCAACAGGGACACAGCTGTCAACACTGGGATCAAACGTGGATAAATATTTTATAGCGCGATGCCCCAATAGCCCTCCGTGAGGGGCCATAGCAATGATTCTTAAGGAAGAGCACACACCACAGGGAGATAGAAGACAATGGATGAAGGGGTCTGAGAGGGCGAGATGCTACAAATGAAGGTCGATGACTAAGTGGTTCCGATTCTCGTACGCCCCCTGAAATTAGGTGTGCCGAACGAGAGACCTGTCATTGCTGCAGTAGGCTTCTGTGAAAAGAAGTGAATCAGCCACACCGGTCACAGAATAATAGGATAAACCACTAATATTGATGCCAGGTACGACACTTTCTAGAACGGGAAAAAATTATCGCTTGCGTTTGCTAGCCTCTCTTCAAGGCTAACAGATCATCAGGTCGCCTAGACGCAGCCATGAAATGGCAAAGTACTGTTTGAGCGGAAGAAATCTTTCTATACTCCTTAGCAACAGTTAAACGGGCCTCACTGTTCGGCCTCGGATGCCGAGGTAGAGTTTTGGATCCTCAGGCTAACGGCTTGGGTTCCAGATCCAGAGGTAATTATTTTCGTAAAAAAAGACGAGCAATTTCCTTTTGCGGCAACGTATGCTCCTACGTTCGTTCTGCGCAATATTTTTCGAATATAAAGACAGTATGAAATCTTGTAGGTCGGGTGAGCCTACCAACACGTCCATTTGTTCTTGGATATTGTCAGTACTACTCGCAGAAGGCCAGCGGATGGGTGATTCGTCAAGGCTGTCAGGTTTGCAAATGCGCTTCCAGGCCCTCAGTGTAGTAACTTTAACCAGAGCAAGAATCTGGATATGCATCAAAACAATGTAATTATACAACTTTTATTTCCGCCCTGATATTACACCAAGTGCACAAAAATGGTGCACAAATCTGCAGTAATCGATGTCGGTGTCGAAATAGCAGACTTGTCAACTAAACATGTGCTCTTTTTCGTCTTTCTGAACACTTTTGCAGCTGGTGAATAAGTGGGTGTTTTTAATAATTCTTTGAGGTACATATGGACGAACCCTGCCAGCCTATGCTATGAAGCAAAATTTCGGTATAACGCAGATTTTAATGTATTGTTAACGCAATGAACATTATTTCGATATGTAAATTACTTTGGAAGTTAAGGCTGCTAAAAATGTTACCCATCCAGCTGCAGTAGCTGCCAAAATTTTCATACACCTTTATTTAGAGGGCGAAGAATGGAATGGAAAGGAAGTCCCATGTACACTAATAGCATTCTTAGCAGTATTGCGGTAATTTATTCTTTATATGCCGAAACTGAAACATACAAGCGTTCTAGTGAATATTCACTACATGTCCGACTTTTCCACTGTCTTCTTTCTTAGCTTCATATTTTTGTTGAAATTCTTGACAACAAGCGCGAGACATAACTTCTATTATCGCAATGTCTGGCATATAAACGTTATAAATTTTTTTTCCATGTATATATTCACTTTCTAACTATTACAAGGCCTCAAAAACAAGGTAATATTTCTAATATCTCAAATTGCTCCACAAAGACAAGCAAGACGCGTTTATGAAAAAAATAATAAATATGCAAAATAACATACAAGAAACCAAATTAAAAAGAATTAACAAATTTTATCGAAAAAAGCTCAGCTCCTGTAGCAGCATGCAGTGAACGCTGGCGCCGACAAAGACGTACCAAAGGAGTGCGGTGACACAAAGGAGAAATCGGTTGCAGCGCTCTCTTGTTGCACGCCAGACCCCATCGATAGTTCGTCCATCACCAAAGTTCCTTACACTGACGTATTGGGCATTTACATGCATGCAGTGACCCTTCGGAGTATCCAGCTGCACGTGTTGAGCGGGGGGCATTACACGGCGCTGCAAACCGCACTGGGTATGACTAAAGCTGGAATATCACAAAATACCTATTTTTTCTTCAGTCCGTATCAAGCATATGTGACATACAAGCTTGAACTAAGGGAATGGAAACGTTTAAATGCAGTACATTATTGCGCTGCCGGTACTAATTTCCAGGCTACGCTTATAACTATCTATATCGGATTCTTAGTGCGTAGAATGCTCGCTGGGTTACATATGCCCTTTTGAAGTATTTTGCATCCATTTACCTCTAAGTGTCTTCTGGCTTCACACTCCCAACAATTAGGCTATGTTGCTGTCCGTTTGCGAGAAGCATCCGCGCGCCATGACAAAAATGCCGGAAGCCCGGAACCCGTTCTAAATCCACAATCTCAACGTGACGTTACACCAAATGAGTAAACCGCAAGAAACTCGCCGTTGAGTGATTTCACCCCTACTCGAGCTCGTTCATTATAGGTTTTACTTTACCGCTTGATACTTGGAGCAGTCGGTTAGTTCCACTTTTAACCGTGCCCAATGAATAGTGTGAAAACAAGCATACGTACTCCGGTGTACAAACACGTGCATGGTAGCGCGTGCGAATGGTAGCACGTGGGAGGTAGACCCCTCTCGAATTCGGTTCCACAACCCGGACAAGTTTCGAGTCTTCCACCTGGACGTCCCGCCCCTCCAACTTGCTCCGTCCACTCCTCCTTGCGTTATTCTCCGTTCCAAGCAGGCCGGTCTATCTCTCCGGCTGTGGCCGACTCTCATTGATTCGCGACCGCCCCTCGTTTGTCTTGCCGCTTCTTTTTCTTTGGCAAGGCCGGATGAGGGCAAACCCCTCATGGCTATGTTCCCACCTCTAAACGAGTCATCAAAACGAGCGCATCACCTCACACATGCGCCCGCTTAGGAAAGATTTGTGTACAAAACAAAACTGCATACAGACGTTTACGCAGTGTACAGCCACGTCACACACACTCGGGGAACATTACAGACCGTGGCGTAGTTCTGTAGCTGAGCCTTCACACAATAAATAGTTAAACTCCTGGGACGACCCGCCGCTGCTGCCCTTATGGGATGGGCAGTGCACAGTTGCCTCCTGCCCGCTTCTACAGGGCGCCACATCGTGAGCGGCTGCCAAGCAGACCGTTTTATACGAAGACAACGGTGTGTCGTCCTCTTCGACGTTCTAGCACGCTTAAAGATGTCACCGTAGCGCTGCAAAGCAACGCCTCGCATCCTCACGGGCCCCCACAACATACTGCGGACAGCGCCTCATCACCCAGAACAGTTGGTGGGGACTTTTTTGTGTGGTCTAGAGAATTGGAATTCCTTAGTGTTGTGTACAGGTTGTTTGTCTTGTTGTAGTAAATTCCTGCGGTGTCGATATATTTGGTTTAAAAATATATGTTTTTGTGCCGTTGTCAAGCGCCCTCGTCGAGTTGTTGGCACTGTGGCAGGTCCCAGATGCCACACAGGCATGCGACCCCGCTGTACCGGCAATTACCACCCTAACCAGCAGCGGTGCCGCGGCTTAGCAGTTTTCCAATGCCGGCCTGACTTGATTTATGCCTGAATATTATTAATTGATTAGGACTTATTAACCTTAACCCGCAGTGGTTAAGTTTAATAAGTCAAGGTTTTCTCCTGAGCACGACCACGTGGATGCGATTCGAGGCCACGGCGGCCGCTTTTCTGATGGAGACGAAAAGCAAAAGCGCTCGTGTGTTAGAGAGTTTTGTGCACGTTAAGGGTTTCCTGGTTGTGAAAATTAATCCGGAATCCTCCACTAGGCCGCGGCCACAATCATGTTTTGATAATTTACGAGTACATTTTAAAGGTACTGCCTCTAAGACTGCTATGTTAGTATGATCTGGATATCATTCTATGTGTTTCGACGAACTTCGGTTTCGTCTTCAGTGTCCATTTAGCACTTGCGACCGTTCTTTTCCGTGAGGACGCCAGCGTACGGTGACGAGCCTTAAAGCCGCTGATGACCCAGATCGCGCGGTTGGCTGGGAAAAGTGCACAGAACCACGCTCGCCGTGCGCTTTGGTCTGCCTACCAACGATGCTACGCATGTGGGGCGGGTCCAAAATGTGATCGTCGTTCTTTCTCAGTCCCTTTCCTGCGTGCGTGTTGGCGGTAGTGAGTATAGCACATATCGCGCTATACAGCGCAACTGCGTTGTACCCCTCTGCGACACGAACCTACAAAAAACACGGCCGTGCGGTGCCGCGAGGTTTCTTGCAATGTAGATAGAAGAAGGTGAGATGTAGCGAAAGCACATTTTTGCGAAGATCCACCGAGAAAACAAAGTAACTACCAACCAAGGGACACTTCGCTGGTATGCTTTCTGTATTTCGCAAAAGGTGACTGCATTAAAAACGTTAACGTTAGGATCTTAGTTCCGATCGTAGTGGGGATCATGTTTCAGAGGTTCCGAAAGAATGTGCATGCAGAAGGATAATGTAATCCCCAGAAAGCATTATCAAACCAAATTTGATGTTCCTAAGGGAGGTAAGTAGAGACCCAAAAGATATTCCCAGCCAAGGTTCCCTAATTTGACGCGGTAATCAAGTAGAAGCGCCCTTCCCAATTTCACCGCAGGACGTCCGCAGAAAGTACGTTTTTAGTTGTTGCGCGATGCCAAACCCGTGTATAAATCCGGCAAATAATGATCGAAAAGAAATAAAAAATATCTCGCTGAAAAAAGCACAGAATTTATTTTCAATTAAATAAACCTCAAACATTCTAACGCGGACACGACGAAATAAAACTACGTCATCCGTCGTATGAACGCGACAAATAAATTTAGGCTTTTGTGCAGCTTTTCAAAATACTAAATATGGGTAACAATCTACTAATTTTGTTAGCAATCAGAAGTGTAATTTTACCGAGACGGGTTACGGCTAATCTAAACAAAATACATCGGAAATATTGGTTTTGAAACCCTTGCATTATTTCCTAAAAAATATTATCAGCATGTGAACACGTTTTTGTTGGGGTTGTTGTTTGCGAATAAAGACTCAGATAAGGCTCCTGGTTCAATCTTTGGCTTTCCTGGCTTTGGTAGCAATCGCAGAACTCTACAAATCGGCTTCTGAATTGGCCGTTAGGAAATTGGACCTACAAATTTGTAATAAGGATAATTTTAGATATATATGCCAAACAAACTCAATGCTCCGACTATCACTGACGTTACCGGAGTTTTAATACGCAATGAATGAGAGTACTAAGCAAAAACCGTTTAGAACCAGTCAATGCTTAAGGATTAAATGCATAAACCTGTAATGTTCGCCTAGTTCGTGCTGATGAGATCAGCAATTTACATACAGGATCAGGTTTTTTATAAGCACATTGTTGCCACATACAGCTGCAGCGTCATCACTGGCTATCGCTTAACACCCCACAGCTCCATTAATGCTCGCCTTGTGCGGTTATGGGCAAGCGACTGTGCGCCATGCAGATCGCCCGTTGAAGGGGGTGTTCCAGCGCATGTTGGCAGACAGAAGTGAGGCTAGGCGAATCTGAAGTCCCTTGAAAATAAATATTAGTTCTCAAAACTACCTAAAAACTGAAATCTCATTCGTTTCGCTTAAAGATCAGAAAACAGCTACGTATTATGGCCTATTGGCGCTGTCGTGAGAATGTTTTTCGGACGCTACCTCTCCCCGAACGACAGCGCAGTGGCGACCGCCGACCGAACTATCCTCAGGACGCCGTTTCGCATCATGAAGCAGGCCACACAACGCGTGCGCTTTATCTAGGGGCCGTAATAGTTTCAGGGCGGCACCAAAAATCAATTACCCCTCTTTCGAAATGGCAACGATGGCAAAAGTGAAGCTTTCCAAACTCAAGTCAAACACCAAAGAACCAACCCAATTGCGAGCACCTGTTTCTGGTTAGTATGGTTTACGGCACGGCGGCGTGATCACTAGTGCTCTTCTGATACGAGAATTCCATCAATTTCGTGTGTGCTGTACGAAGTCGAAGGGGTGCATTCCCTGTCCAATGTTGCACATCCATGCAAACCTCTCCAAATTCAAATTTTTCCAACCGTGCCCGAACGGCTAAATTGGTAGTCGTAGGCTTCTTAACGCAAGAAGCCCAGGTTCGACGCGGACTGCGGTAAGACATTGAATTTTAACAGCAGAGCTGCTGTAGAATCCTTAAGTTTGGTGTTTTAGTAAAAAATGACGAGAAAATCAGGAGCGCTCGTGAGCGCGTGCTTCGCTATGGCCGCCAGTCATCCTCACAACGTACATATGTTTTAGCAAAAAACTGCAAAAACGGCCTGGAGCGTGAAATTCGAGTGCTCGAGACTCAGTGCCTTCTGGCAGCCGCCGAATCCCCGGCTAACGCAGTGGCTTTTGATAAAAAAACTCCAGTGTTGTCGGCAAGTGCTATCGCGCATCTACCGCTTGGCATGAGGAACGCGACGATGTTGATTCATATGAGGATGAATACTACTAGCACAGTGCAAAAGAACCATGGAACATGTAAGTTAACACTTTCAAACTTGAACAAATTCGTGGTTATGCGTCCTTCGGGTGCCTACGTGTAAAAAATCCGGCAGGTTTGCTATAGTCCACGCCTTTCGCGACTTTGTGCAAGCTTGGCCAGTTCACGCCAGGTTTGCTATGGTTCACTCCTTGGCTCCAGTGGGCACTGGAGCAGCAAAGGGGCCACAATGGCTCCAACACCGCCTCTGCTTGTATCACAGGTCCTGCTTCCGTACCCGGCCTATGCTACGTTCCAGCACAGCAGCAGCGCAAGTGGTTCGTGACCCTTTGCCTTCGCTCCGCAGCATCAAAGTTACGGACCGTCGAATGATGCTATCGCGCGCATGCCTTGGTTCTGCGTCACTCCATATGAAGCACGTTAACGGAGTGACATTAGAGGAACCCGCAGCATCCACTATAAAAAAGGCTGGCGTTTCCCCGACATCGTCAGTGGGCAGTGGAGCAGCAAAGGGGCCACAATGTCTCCAAACCCGCCTCTTCTTTAATCACAGGTGTTGCTTCCACTCCTGGCTTACGCTACGTTCTAGCACAACAGCAGCGGAAGTGGTTCGTCGACCTTTGCCTTCGCTCGCACCATCAAAGTTACAGACTGTCGTTGATGGTATTGCGCACATGCCTTGGTTTAGCGACACTCTCCATATCAAACACGCCACCGGAGGGACATCAGAGGCACCCGCAGCATCGACTATAAAAGACTGGCGTTTCCCCGACGTTGTCAGTAGGCAGTGGAGCCGCAAAGGGGCCACGATGACTCAAAAACTGCCTCTGGTTGTATCACAGGTGTGTAACAACATCCTATTGTACGCGAAAACAAGTAGCAACCGATGTTTATTGCTATTCCTCTGCCCAGGGGTGCTTTGCTCTGTTCTGACAGAGTGTGTAGGGCCACCATCAACATTTTCTAAGGCACCACCATCATCAACAACAGATTGGCGAGCTGGCTGGGAGGACACGCGACACTCGGCACCCGGCACACCTCGGGAACCGCACCCTCGGTCTACGCGCCTCGTCATGTCCATGGCGCAGTCAACGCAACCATAATAAACGTGGGCTCGGCCGCTCCGCCTCATCTGCCGCCTACAATTTGGTTACCCGGACAAGCGGCTTCGCCATGGCTTCAAAACGCTGCTTCTCCAGCTACAACGCGGACGACGGCACGCGAAGAACGTTTCCCGCCCTCCCAGATCTTCCCTTGCTGATCCCGTTTGACTCCATCTCAAACCACGCTGCATGGTTCCTCATCCTGGAGATCCATTTTTGTGTAAGTGACATCTGGTCCCCTGAAATCAGGTACCGCTTGACACTACAGAAGCTACCTGCTGACCTCATTTAGGAGATCCAGCTGCCCACCCCAGGCCCCAGTGCGTATGACAACTTAAAAGATACTGTCCTCAACCACTACGGCATCAAAACCCGGCAGACGACAATCCCGACAGAACCTGGTGCCGTTACCACCATCACTCCTCCTCCGACACCGCCCTCAGCCCATGTACCCGAACCCTCACTAGGCGACGGGTCTGCGATCATGGGCGCGTATCTCGAGCTCCCAGCCGCACCTTCCACGAGAGGACTGGAGGCCAACGACATCACGGGCGCCCACCAACCACCGCCTGCTTTGTCCACTACTACCACACCACAAGAAGGCGACGGTGATCCGCAGAGCACCGAGGCGGCGACCTCCCTCACTCCACGGTGTACGCCACCCCCATCTAAGCCCACTGTGAGCCCTTCCCTGACACCACATCACAACGTGTGCTCCGCAACGCAGCCACCTGAATGACATACACGACAGGTACAGTGCGCAACCAATGAGACTCCCATCGACGCACCAACCATCTGCCCTCGTGACACTACGTGTTCCGTCTTGGTGGATGCGCAGGAGCAGCGTGACTCCTACAAAGAAGAACCTGGGCTAGTAGGCTCACAACGAGCAAAGATAGACTCCCTCCAACTACCTGTGACCAAAACGATGACGTCCGACCAGAACAAAACGTCAGACCAGAACAAAGAAGACCGCAGTCGGCCTCCGAACCACCCACCACGTGCACTCTTGCCTGTTGTTTCGGTTGCAGAAGCCGCGTCTTCTGCTTCGAGCCGTTAACGCCGCATTAGACCACACAAACATCATGCACGTTGCGACCGACTTGTCGCTCCCCATCAACTCACTCCTTTCATAACAGTGCGGGAGTCGAACGATCAGCGGAGACAACTTTTAAATGCAGAGCATTTCAGTAACTCACGATGGGACCCGCGTTGACGTCCGTAGTCCGCACCGTAGTTGTCCCTACTATTTAAAAAAAATACTATCCGGCGCCCGGATTAGATCTCTCGACCCTGCGGGCGGAACGCAATGTACATGATGCTCTACCCACTGCGCCACAAAGGCGACACAGAATGGGACGTTACGAACGCGCCCTATACCGTTGACTCATTCAAATTACTGCTGACGAGCGCTCTCTCATCAGCAGTTGCCACACGTGCAACAACATTAACGTAACGCAAACTACTTAACGTCGTGCGCCCCCGGAAATGCGCTGCATTTGATCGTGCCCCTCGCGAGGGGGATGTTTCACTGCGTCTTCTCTAGGTCGCGGGACCCGTGGCGCCATCTGGCGGAGGCGCGGCACAAATCGTAGCACTTTGAAAAGATGCTGCGCCAGCCAGCTGTGTGTGTGCGTGCCGCACTTGTACAAATGGCGAGTGCATTGACTGTCCACAGAGCAAAGCATTCGTGCAAGTAAGCCGATGCAGTCAGTCAGTCAGTCAGTCAGACAGTCAGTTAGTTAGTTAACAACTCCACAAGCATTTGCGTTTTTTGCCAGCCCCCTTCGACCGCAACGCGTTCGAGTTCCGAGAGCATTCACCACCCTTCTGGGTGCCTCATGGGCCTTCGCACATAAGCAACGCCAATTCGAGCTATTACGACGGTCAATAGCCCATGGTTCGCTCATCCGTAGACGAACGCGGCGGCGACTGCGTCACTCCCTCCGCACATGCTGCCGTGGTCTGTGGAACAACAGAGCTGGCAGCAGAACGGAGCCGCCCTACACCCGCAAGCCATCTGCACTCGCTTGTCTGAACCACCTTGTAGCCTGGAGAGTGCACTCGATCTTTGTGGTACATCACTCTCTCCTCTGGGCGCTGCTACCAGCTTCCGCCCCGCAGGACGCTCGTTACCGCCTACGGCCTCTGCGCCACTCCCAGGCAAGGCCCCCCGAGGGAAATGCACACACCGGACGCTACCTTGCCGACAACCAGGACCGCGCCGTTAGTCAACCCCAGCCACTTGACCAAGCCCTGCCCACGGACTCTCCCTGACAACGGACAAACGGTACATATCTGTACATAGTGCATAGTGCATTTTTGTGCATTGTCATTTACATTTGTCACTTTATCGCGCTTCACGCTAGGGGGGTGCCATGTAGCGCCACCATCATCATCTTCTAAAGCGCCACCATCATCATCAACAGATTTACGAGCTGGCTCGGAGGACACTTGACACGCGGCACACCTCGGGAACGGGCACCCTCGTTCTACGCGCCTCGTCATATCCATGGCGCAGCCAACACAACCGTAATAAACGTGGGCTCGGCCGCTCCGCCTCATCGGCCGCGTACAAGTGTATATATTGTGCTGAACTTCTGTTGCTGTCCGGAACGTCGAAAGGAACCCTGGTCCAACTAGTAAAACTCGCGCTGGTTCTAGAGACAGTAGTACCGGAGATGGCAGCGAGATACTGAGCATTTTAAAGGCTGTGCAGGCGCAAATAACGACAACACAAATAAGAAATAACGAATTGAAGGAAAGTATTGCGCAGGTTCATGCAAGTCAAAAATGTATTGAGGGCGGACTGGCTGCTATCGGAACTAGCCTGACAGTCGTTGAAAAGAAACTGCAAGCTTTAGAAGACATCAATGCTGATGTGGAGTCTACAATTGAGGAACTTACAAACAAAATCAATTTCTTCAGTCTCGAGTTGAATAACTTTAAGATAGGGCTAGGAGGGATAACCTAATCTTTCATTGTGTGCCAGATGAACGAGAAACCTCGGATCAAATAGAAGAAAGAATCCTTGGCTTGCTCTCATCTTGTCCTCAGTTCGAGATAACTGGCAGTGAACGTGCCCATCGTCTTGGACAGTTTTCAGCTTCAGGATGCCGTTCAAGTTTAGTTAAGTTTTCTAGCTTTAAACAAAAAAAAATATTGTTCACGAAAAGAATTATCTGAAAGTGCGCATTATCAACGTTACGGAAGACTTCTCGCCTGCAACACGCCTAGTTCGCAAAAACCTAGTCCTATTGGTCAAATCGCAGCCCAACTCTTCGTCCTTCAAACTAAAGTACAAAAAGTTCTTTTAAATGGTAAATACTACGTTTACGACCACGTAATAGATTCTGTGATTGAAGCAACCAGCTTTATTCCCAAGAAAACAATACTCGCGGTATATCCGCCTCCTCTTCCGAACAACCTCCGGTTTAACCAAAATAACAGATAGCGAGGGGTATTGGTAGTAGTTTTCTTCTGCGCATGTTTCCATTTTATTCACGAATATCTGAAGCTTAATCAGCTGGTGCACTGACTTGTCATAAGCAATAATTACTTCATCTGCAGATATTGTAGTGTCAACGGTAACGTCGCTCCCTGGGAATATACGTGATAATGAACTTTTTGACTCGTTTAACCAGTTCCTTTTTTATCGCCGTGATAGGGACGCAATGCAAGGGGGCTGTTAAAAAACAATTATAATCCTTTTCACTTAACATACCGTCTGTTTAGAAATCGTTTCCGTATCTGCTAAGCTGTCATATCGCAGAATAATTATCGGTGCATGCTGTCGTCACCAAATTCCTCGCATACGTTCGTTGGTTGTGTGCCGATACCCAGCGTGTCCTATCTTCTTACTGGGCGATTTTAAGTACCCGGGAATGCAATGGTCGACATGAATACCATTTCCGACACCGTTTTCATCTAGTACCAAAGAATGTATTGACTTATACTTAGCCTTTAATTTAACACAATTATTATGGGAACCTACGACAGTAACGCCAACTACTGCAAATATATTGGACATTGTTCTTACGAACTGCCCTGATCTCTTTTCGCAAATAACGTACACGCCCACACTGAGTTATCATGCCCATTTAAACTCAACTGTAACAATGCCAGTGCAAATATGTTCCAAAATAACAAAAACCATTCGAATTTATAACAAAACCAATTTTGCGAAATAAATTGCGAACTGCATTTATTTATGGTTGATTACTCAGATGGATTCAATGAACGATCGCTAGATGGCAACTGGGGTTATTTAGGAACAAGAATATTGAAATAACAGAGCGCTTCATACCTACTAGGGAAATATCGTGTACTCCGAATGCTCTCTGGCATAACTCGAACATTGGACGCTTACCACACCGAAACAAGCGGCTGTACCGTCTCGCCAAGACAACTCACCGTTTGTATAGGTGGTCCTTGTACCGCTCAGCGGTCACTGAATATATCACAGCTGTCAAAACTGCACAGCACCACTTCTTGACAAATACGATGCATAGATTTTTGCAACATTACCCCAGGAAATTTTGGCGCGCCGTTAACCCTATGGAAGATTCTCGAATTACGCCAATTGACATAAACGGCGAACCAATGCTACCTAATGAGTGTGCTAGTGCGCTGAACAAAGTATTTTAAATGCTTTCACCTCCATTTCCACCTTCCACCTCTTCTCTAACCAAACTCTAAGGGTCGAGCGTATATACGATGTACTTCTGCAAATTGATCCAAATGGACTAATTAAGATTATTGACTGACTTAAAATTCGTTCTTCCGCTGCCGTTGATGGTATTATTTCCAAATTCTTAAAAGTACCAAACACAACTGTTCTATTATCCTAGCTAGAATTTTTCAGCGATCATTAAAACAAAGTAATATCCCTGCTTATTGAGAAAAAGGCAAAGTGGTACCCGTCTTTATATCTGGAGATAAACAGTCTCCCTTCCATTACAGGGCAATATCTATCACTAGCATACCGTGTAAACGTTTTTAACACATAATTTATTCTCATAAAAATATAATTTATTCTCATTCGTTTTCTGACCCTGCACAGCACGGTTTTCGGAAGTCTATCTTATGCGAAACCCAGGTAATTTTATTTACTTACAAGCTTCACTCTATTCTTGACAACCGTTCTTTTGCCGACTGTATTTCTGTTATTTCGCGAATGTGTTTGACAAAATACCGCACCCGTTACTTCTTCACAAACTAAGAAATATAGGCCTCGCCACCGCCACACTCAATTGGATTGAGTGCGTCCTCGTGCACAAGATTATTGACTGACTTAAAATTTGTTTTCCCGCTGCCGTTGATGGTATTATTTCCAAATTCGTAAAAGTACCAAACACAACTGTTCTATTATCCTGGCTAGAATTTTTCAGCGATCATTAGAACAAAGTAATATCCCTGCTTATTGAGAAAAAGGCAAAGTGGTACCCGTCTTTATATCTGGAGATAAACAGTCTCCCTTCCATTACAGGGCAATATCTATCACTAGCATACCGTGTAAACGTTTTTAACACATAATTTATTCTCATAAAAATATAATTTATTCTCATTCGTTTTCTGACCCTGCAAAGCACAGTTTTCGGGAGTCTATCTTATGCGAAACCCAGGTAATTTTATTTACTTACAAGCTTCACTCTATTCTTGACAACCGTTCTTTTGCCGACTGTATTTCTGTTATTTCGCGAATGTGTTTGACAAAATACCGCACCCGTTACTTCTTCACAAACTAAGAAATATAGGCCTCGCCACCGGCACCCTGAATTGGATTGAGTGCTTCCTCGTGCACAAGATTATTGACTGACTTAAAATTTGTTTTCCCGCTGCCGTTGATGGTATTATTTCCAAATTCTTAAAAGTACCAAACACAACTGTTCTATTATCCTGGCTAGAATTTTTCAGCGATCATTAGAACAAAGTAATATCCCTGCTTATTGAGAAAAAGGCAAAGTGGTACCCGTCTTTATATCTGGAGATAAACAGTCTCCCTTCCATTACAGGGCAATATCTATCACTAGCATACCGTGTAAATGTTTTTACGCATAATTTATTCTCATAAAAATATAATTTATTCTCACTCGTTTTAAGACCCTGCAAAGCACAGTTTTCGGAAGTCTTTCTTATGCGAAACCCCGGTACTTTTATTTACTTACAAGCTTCACTCTATTCTTGACAACCGTTCTTTTGCCGACTGTATTTTTGTTATTTCGCGAATGTGTAGGCCTCGCCACCGGCACACTCAAATGGATTGAGTGCTTTCTCGTGCATTGCCCGCAATTTGTCACAGCCAATACCACCATTTCATCTCTAAGCCCGGTTATTTCAGGTATATCCCTGGGCACCGTTCTGGGTCCCCTACTTTTCTCACCTACTACATAGATGATTTCCCTTAGTGTGTATCATCATCAGCGAAAATATTCGCTGAAGATTGTGTCACTTTTAGGAAAAATCATAACGTATTCACATATGCACGATCCAGCCCGACGTCAATCTAATATCCCATTCGTGCAGTGCATGGCAGATGCATTAAATAATAATAAGTGCAAATTAATGTGAATTTCCCGTATCGTTACTAACCCGCAAACGTATTTACTTAGTGGGAAAATCCTCGAATCTGTTACTTCATATAAATAATTGGTCCTTCGTATCCGTACTGACCTATCTTGGAATATTTATATTGATCATATCAACAATAAAGCCAAATGAATGCTTTGCTATGTAAGACGCAATTTTCATTCCGCTCCTTCTTATGTAAAACTGCTCCTATTCCAACCCCTTGTCTGTTCACAACTTGACTATGCTTCATGTATATGAGACCCATGTACTGAAGTGCTGAGTAACCAGCTAGAAATGATTCAGAATAACGCCCCACGATTTATTCTTTCTAACTTCCAGCGAGCAGCAAGTGTCTACAGAATGAAAAAATTACACCCATCTCCCCGAAGGGAACCATGATTAGGATGTGGAGCGTTATGGGGGTTCCGTTTGCGTTTCCGTTATGTTTGTTAGCCAAATTTGGTGAACCCCGTAATGCTCATATATCCTACTCATGGTTCCCTTCGGGGAGATGGGTGTAATTTTCTTCATTGTAAGCGTATATACGCGAGTGAGACGAGATTGAAGTGTTATCTAAAGGTCTTTATTTAGGTTTGCACGTCTTCTTACTTTGAGTATGACGGCCTTATGGTCGCTGAAGTGCACAGGCAGTGGATCTCGTAGCAGCGGTTGTATGCAGTCGTCGCCGTTGCGGTTGGTAAAGACGAGATCGATACATGTTCCGTGGATTGTAGTTGGGTGTAATTGCTGTTAGTGTTGGCGCTGATGCTCTCACTTAATTGCGTCAGCACAACCACTGACGGGGCTGTTGCTTCCATCCTACTTCATCTGAAGAATCACGGAGTTCAGCGCAAGCACAGCCGGAGTTGTTGTTGTTGTTGTTTCTCTTCTATGGCACGTACCCACGTGGGTGATTGGCCAAGAAACGGTGGTGTGTGGACGCCGGACCACCGCCGACGCCACGGGACATACCCCCAGCATAAGACGCTCCGCATTAAAAACGAGAATCTCCCATTTCTGATATCACGACGCAAAATTGCACGTTTGTGCTTATTCCATAAACTATATTCAAACAGCATGCTTCAGAACGCACTACTTACTCCCCCTTCATACGTATATGCTCGTTTAGACCATGCTCACAAAGTTAGCATTTCTACGTGCAACACTAAAGCGTTTCTTTTCATTTTTCATTCCACGTACCTCTAGGAACTGGAATCATGTTCCTTCTGATGTCGCGATTAGCAACGCTGACTTGTTTCGTTCATCTATTTGCAACGTCATTACCCACATCTGTCTATTGTCTATAGCGATACATTGATTTCTGCCAATCGCTCTTCTTTTGCTGATTTATTTTTATTTTTATTAGTGTTGCCAGGAACTCCAAAACTGACACAAAATTCCAATTGACCCTCTGTATTACTCCTTACAACATGTATACCTTAGCCCCATTTCTAACGCTGTAAAGGAAAGATTACAACCTTCTTTACTTGTTTCACGTTTGTTTTAGAGGTGATATATACTCGTATTCTGCTCTTTGTGCTGCATTTCTCTTTTTTCTTGTTTTAAATATACCCACTACAGACTTCATGCAATTTCCTTGAGGGTATTCAAAAAATAAAATAAAAATAAAAATGCCGAGTATGACTTTGCATCCATCACACGACGCGAAGAAGACGATGACCTGTCTTAAGCATAGCCTGTTCAGTCCTAATAATGCGCAAATACAAAAATCTTTTCTAACACACTTTTATTCGATTGATTATCCATAGAAATAAACACAAAAAAATTACAATAGCAAAAAAGCAAACGAAAGTAATAGAATTTGATGGTACCCATTTGGGTACTCTGGGTTTCAGTGCGTGTGGAATGCAAGGACGAATATTTTCAATATTCTACAATGCTTCAAAAATGCTACAAAAATGATACATCACACTTTTATTTACTTCATTATCCATAGAAATAATCGCGGGCGGAATCCATGCTGTTGCGGACAGATGACGCGGTACTTTTCAAGAAAAGTAATAGAATTTGATGGTACCCATTTGAGTACTCTGGGTTTCAGTGCGTGTGGAATGCAAGGACGAATATTTTCAATATTCTACAATGCTTCAAAAATGCTACAAAAATAATACATCACACTTTTATTTACTTCATTATCCATAGAAATAAGTGGAAAAAAATTACAATAGCGAAAAAGCAAATGAAAGTTTTGAAATTTGATGGTTACTTTTTGGGTACTCTAGGTCTTACCCTGTCGACGCATTCGAGCGTTCGCGCCGATGAAAGCCATTTTTGCCGCCTCGCACTTGAGAGATGCTTGGACCCATCGCGGCACCTAGAGGGGCTAGTGAATACAAGGCGTGCTTTTTGCGGGGAGACAACTTTTGTCCCGCTAATTTCGAATGGGGGAAATCTATCGGCTTAATGGTTGTGGTACCCATTTGGGTACCCCGGGACCGCGGATAAAGGAACGATTACTAGCACGAAAACTATGAAAATAAACAATGATACTAAAACTTAACTATGTGTTCGGCAATGTTCACCCAACACCGCTTCGCCATTAAACTCTTGCGCAAGACTGCAAGCATTCTTCAATTTTTTCTTCACTTCCCCAACTATCATTATCATCATCGCCCAACGAAGATGGCTGTGCCAGATAAAGGTGGTAACAACTTTGTATCATAGCCTCAACCGGGAGTGAGTGAAGTCGGTGTTGAACTTCGCCCAACCAGCACCGCTTCCGCTCACTTCATAGCCAGAGTGTTTGTTGTTAAAAAAGAATTTGCCTGGCGAGGGTATAAGCGGAACTGGTTTGCCTCGGGGGTCAAACATCAAGACAGGCTGCTGCAGTGAAGGTTGGCGGAATTGCAGTCAGGTTGGCCTGCACCGAAACTGTAAACTGTTACCGCTCATTAGAGAGTTTTAGCAAAGCGTTACCGTGTTAAAGTTACCGTTTACCGTGTTTGCTGGTGTCGACTGCGCAGCGCGGAAGTAACCGCGAACGGTAACTTACGGGCACAGGCTTTATCTTCGCCAGCGACTTCCGATAAAACGGTATACGGTAACGCAAACGCGGTAACGATATGCTAAAACTGCCTATTGACTAGACTGAGTAACTGTTAACAATATTACTAAATCTGGCTAGTCCCTCAACAAAGGTGGTTTTCCTGTTGGCTGAAAAATAAAAGAGACTGCTCTCTTGCGGAAGAGGAAGGTGCCAGCGAGGATTGCCGTACTTTCTCAGAGCAGCTGCTTGATTTATACACTACGGGTAAACGTCTAGCCAGAGCCATAAAACATTACGGCTGAGTCTGTCTAGCGAGTGATCAGAAGCCGTTAGAGGGTTGCAAAAAAATAAAGACAGAATTATCCCATTCCAGGTGGGCGGAATGATGCTACGCTATTTGCACTATTACGGAAGGAAAGTGGTTCCAAACACAGTCTGCAAAGTTTAAATTTGCAGTGACAAGAATGCAACAATTTTCCAAATAGGAACCGTTTCAACTCTCTCGGAATTGCGCAACCGGATATACATGGGCTTCATAACGTCAGAGCTTCAGTTTGGATTCCGACTACGGTAAGCATTTTTTTCTTTTATTTCACCCAAAAGCATCATCACCATCAGAGGCAGATGGCTCCTCTCCAGTCCGTTTCCTACATGACATACGCGGTCAGTGAGACAGAATTTTTTCTCTGTGTGAACGCGTCGTCGTTGTCGCGCCGTCCGTCCGCATCCCTCCTCCGTTCTTCTCTCTGACATTTGTGCGCAACAGCTGTGCGCAACACTCTGACTCCGTCTCATTATAATAAACAACAGGTGCGTGGGCGCGCTTCGCTCGCTTTGCTCCGCTCCCGTCGCGCGGCGACGCGCGGTGTGCGCAAGTGCGCGTACGCGCGTCTCTCCTCCGTTGTCTCCTCTCCTTCAAGCTCTGTGAATATAAAGTGGGTGTCGCGCTGCGGCGGTTCGCCCATCTTCCCGCGTATGAGAACAATCGAATGTAATTAAAATGCATCATACGCGTTCACAACACGTTTCATCCGATTTAGAGAATCAACCCTACGGAAACACAAATTGAACCCCCCGATGCGTCGCATCACACCAGGGTTCCCTCGCGGGAAGATGGGCGTAATTTTTGTCCTGTGTTTTTATTTAAATTCTAAAACTTTCATGCAGTATGCTACTAACGTGGAAATAATGCAGTCTTCACATACCGAACGATAGAAATTGGTGCCTATATCATTTACGGTAACGCTTTTCCGGGCGTGTTACAAGCCCCCAATATCTGCATTTGTCGCCACTGAAGTTTCTGTGCCTCGTTACAGAAAAGAAGATTTTGAGAAGCATAAACTTGACAGACTGAGTGGACGCCACGCACATGCCTTAGCTTTTTCCGGTGATATTGGTCAGCAGATCCCTGAGCGAAGGAACACCAGCGATTTGCTCGAAAGCCTAACCGCATTTTTTCTCCAGGCTTTTTACGTGACGAATGCCACACGCCCTTGTGCAGACAGTGATACCAGTGACGCTGAGGAATGTCGAGGAATAGAAAATAGAGTCGCATCACGTGGATGTCGAACAAAATCACAGCAGGGTTGTGTTGAAAGCAAATGAAAAAGGAGACTGTCCCCGGGCAACAGCAATTGCATTTATCCCCCATCTTGTTCTTATCAGTAATTTCGATCCTATCTAGCTTATACATTGGCCAGTCATAACCTTTCCTCTAGCCCTGCAGGGAACAGAAGTGAAGCGCTCCCGCTCCGTAGTAACCCACGCCACCATTTTATGTTGGCTATTAGTCGAGATACAGTGTCAGCACCGAAATAAACCAGCTGTTACGGATCGACCACCTTGTTGCAGGGTGCACCGCCAGGAAACGATGCCGTGCGACCTCTGATCGAACGTCACTTTCTAGGCGATGAGTGACTTATTCAAAATGATAATGGTAGTACTGCACGCTCCGTTCGAGCACACGGCCTCTTCTTCTTGTTCATCGCCTGCTAGTCTCCAACATCCTCCGGGGCCTCAAGTGCAGCGGAATCCAGTTCTAGAAGACGCAGCTTCTCTACTGGCCTCTTGATGAGCTTGCCTCCGGGCAACTGCACTGAACAGACTCGAACCAATCCGTCAGTGTCTGGGTACACTTCCTGAAGCCGGGCTTCAGGCCAGAATAAATTAAGCGTCTTAGGAATGTCCACTATTACTATGTCAACGATCATTAAAGTTATGGAGTGATGCGTGGGCGAGCGATGCGCAGATGGTAGCCGCAACAAATATTCATGTTTTCATCGCTTCCAAAAAGATTCCATCATTTTCTGTCTATACTGAAAGCGCCGGCGACAGTCCTTTCCATCGTGCGTACTCGTTTCGTTCTTCTTCATCATTACTCAGGTAACGTATTATTTGATGACCAGCTAATACTTGTGCCCGCATGATGGCTACAGGATCGCTTGCGTCATTCTCTCTGTATGTGAGCGGCCGTGAATTAGGTACCGCTTCAATCTCGGTCTGAATACTTCAAAGTTTTTCCGATCACAGGCAGCTTCGTCCTAAAGCTCGCCTGAGCGCTGTTTTCACGGTCCCGATTAACCATTCCCACCAGCCTCCCCACTCTCAGAGCCCTCTGACCACCTCGTATACAACGGTCCGGCGAAACCAAGTGCTATTATGTCGAATGGTTTCTCCTCCGCTACCCTACAAGTGGGATTGGTGGAAACGGCGACACGATTGGTTGGACGGAACAGGGCGTATGGCACGCATCGATTGATTACTTTCTTCGCCGCTTGTCAAGTTCTTGGGACCCAAAATGGCTCTCGTACGTTGTTTATCATAGCCGTCACTCTTCCGTGCATCACTCGACGGTGGGTATTCGAACTCTATTTCGGTAAAGCTATGTATACTTGGGAGTAGTATTGGATGCTTCACATTCCGGCTGTAGGTGAAGTTTTGTTGCCTTCCCCCGACGCGAAGAATGGCATGCTTATCAAAAAATGGGTGTAGTCAGGCTGCCCATGACTACTCGCCGAAGTCAAACCTTCTTGCATCCAGCGTCTTTATTCGGGAAACGATTTCGTTTGATCTTGGGGAATCCAGTATTCCTCAGCTGCCAATATTTCTTCTCCAGAGAGGACTCCAGCTTGCTTCGTCTGGCATGAACGTTGGAGACAAAGCGAAATATACATGCGGTAACTAGGAGACGTTTGCGCAGTGAGCCAATCCTAATGGGGTCCATAAGTGGGGCTAAACGCACTGTGCTTCCCGTTGCGTAAGGGTTGTTTGGGTTGCGGCTTCCATGCAAGAAGCGTTGTTGCTTTGGGGTTGTATATGCATGATGTCTGGCCATTCTGATGAGTTCTTGCTCAGCCAATCTGGTCCCTGCCATCTTTTCACCTCCGTAACCAGTGTCTCTATAAGGAGAGCCCTCGGGTCAGTACATCTGCAGGGTTAGTTTCCTTTCCCCTGGAAAATGTCGCCAGCTACAGCCTGGTGTGTTGGAAAGGATTTTGTTGACACGGTTTTTCACAAAGACGTTGGTATGTCTGCTCATACCAACTTCGCCGGCTCTAGTTTGCTCGATGGCCTCTCATAGTGCATAGAACTGTTAGGAAGCCATAAGGAATTATCATATTCTATCCTAAGAATTCGCAGTTAGCGACTATATTCTGCAAATCATTGCGCCTTTTAACAGATATATGCTTTGAAATGAAAATAGCAGATCCTCCCTGGGGGCTGCAGCTCTGTGAATATAATGAGTTGATTAGTCTTGGAGGCCATTTAAGTCTCTATCTGCATCGGAAAACCAGGTTTCAGACGCGCAAACAGCGGAAACTTTATGCATAAAAGATTGCAGTTGTGCAGATATTTCAGCATGGTGTTTTTTAGGCTTCTAGCGTTAAAATGGATCACTCTAAAGCCAGCACGCGATACGTTTTTACCAAAATCGATAGCACATATTTAAGAATTTTATCAGGCTTAAAACGACTAACAAATCGCAAGGAATCATGGCGCAGTTGTTGAAGACGTTCAAGTCAGCCTGAGACAAGATGCGATAGACTCCGCTGTCCGTTGTTTTTCTCGCCCTAATTAGGCAGTTTTCCGTCCAGACGTACATCCAGTTGTACACTGGTTTTGCTAAATTGGGTAATAGACAAATAATCGTGGCGTCACTGAATCAATGAGGGATGTTTTGAAGGCGTTCAAATACGAGACACTTCATAAGCATACTCTCTTACAGTGAGTGAGAAAGGTGGGGAAATTGGTGGACGGTTTAAAAAGGCTTGGCATGCGGATGTACCATTAACTACACATTTAGGAGGATGATGAAGTATTTATGAAACTCTAAAAGTGTACAGTAAATCGTCGTACTTGAGCAGGTACCCTGTACCCCATTTGTCACACACGACATACATGCTATGCACAGGGCTGGGGCGAAGCCACGCGACGTAAGCGGAAGCCCCAAGTGCTGCACTGGGTGTAGCATTTTGAAAGATGGTTCACTTGTTAGTCCGCATAAAACATTCCTGTAGTCCACCCGCGATCCAACGAAGCAGGTAAACACACGTACGCAGCCGAAGTTGTTTATCAGCACAATACAATTGATGTAAGAGAACGTTGGGAATTTTTTTTCTATTAAGACAACCTCGTTGTAATATTCCCCTTCAAACTGTACGCACTCGAAAGAAGAACTACAATAAATTACTAGCAACACCGCCCAAATTAGTCCTGTATACGGTCAACATGCTGATGTGTTATATAAAAACTGCATTATGAAATATCAAAATTAGAATCAAGCAGTCCTGGCGCGTACAATTGAGCGCGTTCATAGCGTAATATTTGTTTTCGCAGCCACTGCTCTTGGAGCGAATTAATTTTCCCTGGGGTCTTTGCTTGGAACTTTCGCGAAGCACCGCGCGTGGTTTAACACGTCGTCAATAATAATAGTTAAGTTTGCATCATCTACTGCGCCAGTGATGACAAAACTGTCAACACAGATAGCAAAAATCGATAAACAATTTAAAGCAATATTCCACGGTAACTCGTTGTCATGGGAAATAACAATGACTCTCAGTGAACATAACCCACCCGAACGAGAAAAACAAACAAGGAATCAACGTGTCGGTCCGAGAAGGCGAGTGCCGCAATCGAAGAGCGATGATGCAAGGGCTCCAATGGTGTTTCGCACCGTCAAGTTAGGTTTACACAATTAAAGGCATGTCATTGCAGTCCACGGTGCCTCAGCAATGAAGAGAATTGGCCGTGCCGCTCCCGCAATAAGAACCGAAACAGCTAAGGTCACTGTTCCAGATTTACATTTCTTCCTGGTTTGATCGATACAAATCTGTCGCTTGGGTCTACTCCCCTCGCTTACATGCACGTGTTTGTGAAACGTCAATTTTTTTACTCCAACCTGTTCTTCTGCGACCTGTCTGTGCATTACTCAAGAAAATGTGGACAGTTTTTTTATCTTTTGGGTCGACTTGGCCTACCAGCACGTTTATTAGTTCTTCGATTCTTCTAATACGATGCGAAGTTTGCGAACGAGGGGGGAGGCGGTTGCGTCTTGATGGCCAGGTTTGTGAAATTTAATTTTAGCCATCTGCGACAGCTCGGTAACTGTTGTAAGAACAAACAATTGTATTGGAATGAAAGCGGGCGAATCATTAACCGTTATGACCCCTAAGATTACTCCAACCGCTCCTAAGAAGGAGCGGAAATCTGCAGTGAGGCAAGGACGATGTAGAGACCCCTAGCTACCGGCATTCCCGCATGATATGCTGGTCAGAGGGTCTGGCAAAATATTCGTGGAGGGTGGGGGAGGTTTGCGGTAGCCTTGATTTACCTTGGATTGTTACACTATTCGTCCAATGCCTCCTTTGTCGAAGATTGTGATCCCGCTTCCGCCGTTTTCCGAGGCTACCGGTTGGCCCGACAACATATTCGGAGGGATCAGACAACGCTTTCCGACAAAGGCTGAAAGCCACCGCTTCCCTCGCAACACTCACTCGAGCATGGTGGCGACTCGCGCTTATTCTTGGCTAAGACCGCATATACGCGCGAATAACATCGTCAGGTGCGAGCCAAGTACGCAGAGCGCATGCACCAAGCTAACGCGGCGACAGAAGCAGCTGCCGTCAGTTAAACTCGGCCTGTCGAGTCACGTGATGTGTTGCCAAGGTTAAGGCACAGCTGAGCTGAAATAAAAGTCACATTACTGTTTCGGCAAAACCACTCGACGCGATGACTAAGGCTTTGTTTTCGAATGACCTGTTGTTCTGTAGAAACGACAACGATGAAAGAACGAGAAGATTTTCGAAGTGAAGTCCAACACTAAATGAACCAACCCGCATGCCAGCACCATGTTTCTTATCTGTAAAATTCACTGCACTGTGATTTAGCTCTAAGTTCTCCCCCGATACGGTAATTTCGTGGAATTCAATTGCGTTGAACGATTTTCCGCGTTATACCTTGGCGGAAGGGTGCATTTTCTGTCTAAAATTGCACGTACAGGCACACCTCTCGGAATCCAAACAATTTAGACCACACAGGAATGGCGAAATGGCACAGACGCCAGCTTCCTAACACGGGAAGCGTTTAAATTATTCTGCACTTCGCCTAGGACTATCACCATGTCACATATTGTTCACCTTGCGGAAAAGCTTCTTGGGCGGACAACCGACGACATCAGCAGGAGGCTGCAAGCATCGTTTTAAAAAAATTACCCCACCTTCCCGCGAGCGGAACCCTGTGGAGATGCGACGTATCTTGGGGGTTCACTTGTATTTTCGTAGGGTTGATTCTCCAATTGCGTGAAACGTGTGAGGAACGCGTATGATGTATTCTTTATTTAACACGCGGCGTAACGTTAACGATGACGGCATTGTGGTCGCTGAAGTGTGCGGGTAGTGGATGGTGAAGTAACGGGACCACCGTGCAATTTGCAGCGAAGATAAAGTGTATGCACGTGCTCGAAATCGGAACGCCGGTGCTGGAACGATCGCGGCTATGACGCAACACAATCCACTTTAATCCAATCCAATCCAAATCTAATCCAGTCCAATTCAATCCAATCCAAGCCATGCCAAGCCAAGCCAATCGAATCCAATTCAATGCCCCTCGCGCGAGAGGGTTCGCTATCGGAGAGGAGAGGGGGTGAGCGGCGGAGAGCGCAGCTCGAGCACGAGCAGAATGGGGGAGGGCTGTGGACGGACAACAAGAACGCCGTATGGAGGGACAAGGAGAGTGAATGAGATGCAGTCGCATCTAATATTTCCTCGTAACAATGCAGGTACTCCAGGACGCAAGTGATGGTTCCACTTTATTGGAACAGTCGTCGCGCATTTATTAGGTATAATTTTGGGAACTGTAGTGGAATATTTCCGTATGCACATCATGCAATGGTCGAGGCTGCGATATGTATTTGCTGCTGATTGTAAAATACACTGCTGCAAGATTTCCAAGTATTTTGAGCATTTTGGCCGCTTCTGTGCATTTGATGATGATGGTTTGATGTTTATGGCGCAAGGCCAACTAGGGCAAAGAGCGCCAAAGCAATAGTCGTCATATATCAGAGGTGATACCTTAAACACTAAGTAAAATCAGCAAAAACAAAAGTAAAATCACAAAACGACAATGAGCATGGCTGGTGTATAGGGCCAGATTTCATGATGCGTGATAGGAAATGAGGTTTAAAAACTTGACTTCTGACAAAAACTCAAACACACGTTTCACGGAAACAATGGCATCGTCACCTAGAAAAAACGACGGATGTAGGGGAATATGTTGTCTGTAGAGTTCTCTGAAGAGTTTGTGTCGTGTTGTGTGAAGTGCCTTGCATGTGATTAGTATGTGCACTACGGATAGGGCCTCTCCGCACCTGCTGCACTGGGGTCTAGATGATCCCGTCAGCAGATACGAGTGCGTCGCATGGGTGTGCCCTATCCGCAGCCTACCCAAGGCGACTTCTGTGTGTCTGTTGTGTGAGTCAGTTGTGTACCGTCCCAAGTGTGGCTTTATTACATGTAGTTTGTTGTCTGTCTCTTCGTTCCAGTGTGTTTGCCATGTTCTGCGCAGGTGTTGTCTTATGTGTGGCTTGAGGTCTGTGTAGGGTACCGTTGTAATGTCCACAGTGTTCCTGAGTGCAGCCGCACCGGGCCTCTCGTCTGCCAACTCGTTCCCAGAGATCCCTGCGTGTCCTGGGACCCAGCAGAGGACCAGCTCATGCTTTTGTGCATACACGGACATGATAGTGCAGAGTACAAGATTAACTATGTGGTTTCTGGGGGGTGTATGCGATGACAGTGCGCGAACAACACTCAAAGAATCTGTATATATGATGGAATTGGGAATGTGATTTTCAAGGATGTGTCGTACAATCAGTAAAATTCCATACGCTTCTGCTGAAAAAATTGATGTGTGCATGCTCATGGTTCTGGCTGCATTGAAATTAGGACCATGAGCAGCGCACGACACCATACTGGAGGTTTTAGAAGCGTCACTATAAAATTCTGCACATGTGTATTTAAACTGCAAAGACAGAAAGTGCTGCAGTATTGCAGCTCGTGGTACACGATTTTTGTCAAGTCTCATAAAAGAAAGGTCGCACGACACAGGGCGAACTTGCCAAGGCGGTAAACTGTTAGAAAAGGATGACCTGTACACATCTAAAAACGAAGCACTGAGATCCGAGGCTCGCTCTCTCACTCTAAGTGAAAAGGGCAGAGGAACGGATGTGCGATTTGCAAAGAGCAGAGATGTTGATGTATCGATAAAGACAGGATAAAAGGGATGATTATTCAATGATGAAATTTTAAAAGCATATAGCAAGTCCATGTACGTTCGTTGGTTCTCAAGGCTCCACTTATCACACTCGACATACAGACTCTCGACAGGGCTAGTGCGAAAAGCACCCGAGCGAGACGAAGCCCCAAGTGTAGCACTGGGTCAAGCATTCGCAACGCTGTTTTAGTCGCCGACCCATATACCACACTGCCATAGTCTAAACGAGACCCAACCAAAGCAGTATAGAGCCGTAGTAGGAGTTCTTTGTCGGAACCATAGATTGATGGGAGAGAACCTTAAGTATATTCATTGTTTTAAGACATTTATGTTTAAGTTCCTTGATGTGTGGAATGAATGTGAGCTTCTGGTCAAACACAACACCTAAGAACTTGTGCTCCTTGTTCACAGGAAGCGACACGCCATTAAGAGTAATGTCTGGGTCCATATGGACCCCGCGCTTCCTGGAGAACACAACGCAGGAGCTTTTTACAGGATTTAATTTAAAACCATTCTTGTCTGCCCAGCCGGCAAGTTTCTTTACACCAAGCTGGACTTGACGTTCGCAGATTGACATATTGCATGATTTATAGGATATCTGCACGTCATCTACATACATGGAATAAGAGATTGTAGGTGGCAGTGCCTTACCAAGAGAGTTCATTTTACTATGAAGAGAGTGCAGCTCAACACGCCACCCTGTGGCACGCCATTTTCTTGCACGTAAACGTTTGAGAGTGCACAACCAACTCTTACTCGAAACGTTCTGTCTGACAAGTAACTAACAAGAGTGTTTAACATGTTACCCAATACACCGAATGACTTGAGGTCCCTAAGGATCCCATAACGCCAAGCGGTGTCGTATGCCTTTTCAAGGTCGAAGAAGACAGTTAAACAATACTGCTTATGCGCGAAGGCATCCTTGATGTACGAGTCCAGAGCTACCAGCTGATCGTTCGTCGATCGCCCCACCCTAAAGCCTGCCTGGCAGCTCTCGAGAAGACCGTTGTACTCGAGGAAGTACACGAGCCTGCGATTTACCATCTTCTCGAAGAGCTTGCACAGGCAGCTCGTCAGGGCTATAGGACGGTAGCTTGAGGGGGACGACGGGTCCTTTCCCTCCTTCAAGAAAGCCACTACAATGGCCTCCCTCCAAGAGTGTGGAATGTGCCCCGAAAGCCATATTTTATTATATAGATGTAGAAGTGCTTCAAGTGTGTCTGCGTGTAGGTGTATCATTGTGTATGTAATGTTGTCTGGGCCTGGCGCTGAGGGTTTACACGTGCTCAGAGCAGCCCTCAGTTCATGTAGTGAAAACAGGGAGTTGTAAGAAGTCTGTGATTTGTTGTTGTCGTATAGGGACTTCTTTTCACAACAGGCTTTATGTTTCAGGAAAGTGTTCGTGTAGTGTGCTGAACTGGACACGTGTTGGAAGTGTTGTGCGAGTGTGTCAGCCTGGTCTTCCAGAGTGTCCCCAGTTGTACTGACCAGGGGCAGGCTGTGTGTCTGTTGTCCTTTGAGTTTGCGTATACGTGTCCATACTTTCCGTGTGTCTGTGTAGGAGTTTATTGATGTTATGAATGTACGCCAACTCTCTCGTTTTGCCTCACGGCGCGCACGTTTTCCTAACGCCTTGGCCCGTTCGAACAAGAGGAGGTTCCCCGACGTGGGGTACCGACGAAGGATACCCCACGCCTTGTTCTGGGCCTCTCGCGCCCGCCTACAGTCCTCATTCCACCACGGCCTCCGCTGGTTGAGCGGGGCACCAGAGGCGTGGGGAATGGACTTTCGGCGGCGGCGAGGATGTGCGCCGTGAGGAGTTGGGTAGATTCTTCAACGTGTAGGTGTCCTATGTATGTGTGGTGTAGTTTGGATGTCTCTGTAAATGTATTCCAGTTAGCTCGTGCTTCATTGAACCTATTATGGGAAGATGGAGTGCATGGGCCTTTACCTATGTATGTTAGTGAGGTGGGGAAGTGGTCACTGCCATATGGGTCAGTGCCCACACCCCACTCGAGAAGTGGAAAAAGAACTGCAGAGCCAATAGCCAAGTCAAGATATGAGTATGTATTGTGTCCTATGTTATGGTATGTAGGCTGTTTATTGTTGAAAAGGCATGCTCCAGAGGATGTAAGAAACCTCTCTATCAGGCGACCCCGGGCATCCGTACGAGAAGAGCCCCAAGAGAATTATGAGCATTAACATCGCCTGTTAAGATGTATGGTTCGGGCAGCTGGTCAACCAACGCTTCGAAGTCAGAGCTCGAAAGTGTAACATCAGGAGGAATGTATATGGAGCATACCGTTATCAACCTATTAAATAATATTGTTCGAATTGCTACAGCCTCGAGGACAGTGTTCAGAGTGACAGGGTGGCAGGCTAAGGACTTCCGGGCAATTATGGCCACACCGCCAGAAGAGTGTGTGCAGCCATCCCTGTCCTTTCTGAAGACCATGTAACTATTCAAGAAATTTGTGTGCTTGGAATTCAAATGTGTTTCCTGAACACACATTACACTTGGCTGATTAGCATGCAGTATTTCGTATACATCGTGAAGTTTTTTAAGAAGGCCTCTACAGTTCCATTGAATTATTTTTTCTCTTCCCATTGTTTAGTGTGAGAGCTACTGGAGTGTTTGTGTTTGTTTATGTGTCGTCTTTCGGGGCTGTGACTATCGCCTTTCTTGGCTTGTCGGGAGGCTTTGGCGTCGGGACGCGTTCCTTGCGGTGCACCGCAGGCAAGAACGGCCCGACGTCCATGTCATCGTCCGATGTCCTGGGTGTGCCCGTCGAACCGGGCCCCCCGGACTTGCCCCCCCTCGGGAGCCCTTCGTTTGAGCCGCCACCGCCGAGGGCGTCCGGGGCGCCAGAGGTGGCACGGGCGGTGCGGTGGCGGTGGGAGCCGGTGCGGGGCCCGTGGTGTCCATGCCCTCTCCAACGCACTGGAGGACGGAGGGGGCAGGGACGGGAGCGGCACCGGTCCCGACGGAAGAGGTTGCCACCACAACCGCTGCTGCCTCAGCAAGCGGCGTGGTGGCGGGTTTGGCTGCCAGGGGCAACCCAGGGGGGGACGGAGGAGGGACCAGGTCAGACTCGCTGAACTGGGTCCCTGTGGAAACCCGGACGCCGCTCCGCCCCCCCGGGGAGCTGCGTCGGCGTACCTCCCCAGAGTGAAAGAGGCGAACCTCTTCGCGCCTCTGGGAAGGTGATGTTTTCTGTGACCTTGAGATTGATTATTTTCTTTTCTATTTGGAACTTTTCGCATTTCCTGGAGTAGGCCGCATGTGGGCCCCTGCAGTTTGCACAAGTGAGGATGTCAGAATTACAGTTGTCGGTGGGGTGGTCCTGCGCGGCGCATTTCGCACACGTTGTTTTGCCGCGGCAAGAGGTTGTACTGTGCCCGAACCGCTGGCACTTAAGCAACGGCGCGGGTTCGGAATGTAAGGACGAATGGAGCATCGAATGAAGCCTGCATTTATATATTGTGGAAGTGCCGAGCGGTCAAAGGTCAGGATGATGTGTTTGGTGGGGATTATCTTGTCATCCCTGCGCATCGTGATGCGCCGCACAGCTGTGACGCCCTGATCCTTTAAACCTTCGAGAAGGTCGGCATCTGTTTCCGTCAGGAGATCTGTCTCAGAAATCACACCCTGGGAGCTGTTTAGGCTCCTGTGGGGCGTGACCCTGATGTCCAGATCATGGATGCGGGTTTGTGCAAGAAGAGTGCGGGTTGTTGTTCAGCAGTGAGTTCTACAAGGATTTCTCCGGTCCTGAGCTTTTTAGCTTGATATTTGCCACCTATGGTGCCCTTTCAGAAATTTAGAGATCAAGAATACGGACATGGAAGCGACAGGTCTTGCAGTCAGCTGACTCAATCACAAGAAAAACG
>CM023452.1:118616174-118764324 GCA_013339765.2 Haemaphysalis longicornis | reverse complement strand
GGTCGTTCCCGCGAATGTATAATGCGAGGTAACCAAAACAGCCGCTCTCGCAACGGGGCTTATGCCCCTTTGGTACCCGTAAATGTGACAAGACCAAGAAAACACACACAAAGCGTATGGCGCGAACACAGGACTGAAACGCCCGCGTATTCACCGCGGCTTGTCGGGCGGAGAGGATTCGGCAGAGACGGAACGACAGAAAGGGAGAGGAAGAGACGGGCGGGAAGAGGAAGCGAAAAATATAAAAATAAATTCTTGTACATTAGGCGAAAATGTTACATTAACTGACGACCACCTGCCGCTTCTCTTTCAGCGGTGAGGGCATTCCTGCTTTAGGAACCACAGTACACCGGCGGGAAAAGGGAGGGGGGATGTTCGGGCACGTAAGCCAAAACGCTACCTTTTCGGCTACCAATTTTCATTCTCTTCTGGTTCACGTCGCCTTCTTCGCAGATACTTTCGTTGTAAGGGCCCCTCAATGGGACGCTCAACAACCATAAAATTGCGCTGTCTCAGGGAATTAGGCTGCGAACCAGCACTGTACTCGCTTTTTCTACTGCTTATTTTGTATTCATCCAAGAAATATGTAACCGCGTATCTAAAAGACATATTGGGCCTTTCAATCTAAGCAACACTGTTCGTAAACGTATTTAAAATGACGTAATTTTCTGCACACTTTCTGCAAAATATTGCGGGCGCGGGTGCCGCTCATGAGTATGGCTTCCTGAATTAAGGCCGTTCTTCTACGGTAGCCCAAGTCCCTTTGTCCAAACGGGACAGAGAGAATGAAGAGAAAAGAGAGAATCTTTCTGGCAGCGTGACGGCGCTAGGTCAAGTAAGGGAAGCAGGTGTAGAATGTGGCATATTTGTGGTTTTGGACATCTTGAAAACGGACAGTTTAAACCGGAACTGGTCGGCTCTCCTTGAGAGAGCGGGAGAGCCCGATTTGGGTGAGCAGAGCAGTCTAACGGCTCTAAAGTCCTCGCGCTAGACCTCTTTCTCGACAGTAGTGCGCAATTATTCAGCGTGAAGGGTTCCAGTGTACGAGGGTCGATGAATGAGGAGGTGGTATTCGTAGGAAGGTTGGAGGTTCGGTAGCGCATAGACTTCGGGCAGTGCCATATTAGGTGCTAGAGTTCGGTGGACGGGAGGTGGGGTGGGGGTGGGGGAGGGTGAGTCGCGTACTTCTCGGTAAAACGCTGCAATTCGATATAATGCAACACTAAACAGGCGCAATATTTGGCCATTATAAAGTTGTTTAAATTTACAAAGTACTTTAAGCAGCTTGATGGCTGCCGAGGCAGCTATGGCGTGGACATTGCTGGGATGATGCATAGACATGCTGCTTGCGATCTGGTGGGGCAGCTGCGGTGCCCATAGACAGAATGTTTCTTGTCTCCGAGCTACTTTTTTATCTTGCCATGGTCCTTGGACGTTTCAAGACTGGAACCGATGTCACCCGCATATAGTTCGCTAGCTTGGAACTAGCGGCAAAGGCAACTAGTGTCTGGGTGTCATTCGAAATCAAATTTTTTTGTGATTAGATGTCTAGATTTTTTTGTAGTACATAACATGTGTTTTGACATTCTTCTAGAACGGCTTAATGGTAAGGGATATAATAAATGACCGCACTTTACGCCCTACTTGCATTGGGTTTTCTTAGCCCTATTGGGGTGCGTGCATAGCCGACAACACAGCCGAAACCTTCCTGAAAGCTGCCACGTACGAGCTAGAATTAAACCATTTACCGCATTCCAAGAAAACGGCGCTATGGCAAGTTTACATTGCTATTTTCAGGAAACCGCATTTATGGAGCACATGTTATTCCCGCATTCACGATATCCCACTTATAGCGGCTGCTAGTTAACCGATATACCTGCTTCCGAGACGGTGATCCGACACACTTCGACGAAAGCAAATGAGAACTGAGACTTGGAGATTTCGGATGCGGACACAATTATTTTTCTGTTATATCAGAAGCAAATAATATCGTATGAGGCGAGGGCTGTTTTTAGACGGAATTCCTATTCCGGACCCTTGTCTGGCGCACCTCTTCGTGATTCCCTCAAAGTTACGTTGTCATGTTTGCGAGTGTATCTTCGTACACTGATGTCGTTACTGCTGGCACCTCCCTATCCCTAACAGGCACGCGTTCATCACCGCCCTCACAACCGATCACACATAGAGAACCCATATAAGAACGACAAGGTGGTGAACGCAACCGCGAAACTCCTATCTTTGCGGTCAGCGTTCCCGAAATTTTTTTAAAGAAGATAGTCTTTCTTGGGCTGCTTAAACCCAGAAATTTTGGACTGTCTTAAGCCGGTTTGCTTGTCAGTTTCAGACTCGATTCAGCCGCCGGTCAAATAAATCTGCGCAGTAGGCTTTTATATTCACAGCCAAACCTGAATCTATAATTCCGGTCTCAATATTCATACTTGCCGACATTGTTGAAAAAGAACAAAAATTATGCAAACATCAGATAGAACAAAAGACTAAGTGATAACCACAGTGCTCTTTTATTGAAAAATTTATGAATGCTTGATTTTTGCAGTAGCAAGTGATATTCTTCATCTACTGCGAAAAGCGTCGTTAGGTGTTGCCTGCGCTCATGTCGGCATTTGAGAAATCGCACGGTAACATAACGAAAGGTTCCATTGGATAGGTTTAACGTTCTGCTTGTAACGCAAGTGGAGTAGGGCAACATGGTTCTATAAACGTTGAAGTAGGACGCCTAGATTCACGCCCGTCGCTGCCGTACTGCAGCGCTGGCATCGAGGAACCCGCCCTGTAGCAGTAGAACGCGGTAAATGTAAATTTACTGGAGCAAACCTTTAGTGGGTTCACCTTGGGAAGAGCGTGACGGATGAGGAACAGCATGTGAAGGGAGCGGGAAACCAAAGGGAGACGTTTGCTTGGAAACTTTTGACAAAGACTATCACCTTTTCTTGGCATTTGCGATGGAAGGAGCAGATACGTGGTCGATTTTTCTCTAACCGTGCTGCCGACAGTATCTGCCATCGCGCTGCCTCTTTACGAAGAGTCTTCTTGCCAGGTGCTCTCTGACAATACTAACAGTGGTCGTCGGCCCATTGCATCGGCCCTTTCTTACTAATTCTGCTCTACCCAATCCTGTTGCGATCGTGGTCGATTACTGCGTTCAAGCTGCAGCTCCACATTGCGCCCCTGTACAACGTTCACTTGGATCAGGACATTGCTTCTGGCTTCACTTGGTTTCTCCAGGGCAATTGCGAAGGCGGTGACGGCCTTGCTTATTTGACACATCTGGGAGTCTAGTCCCCACGTTCGCCTCTTTTTCTCTTAGTAATGGAATAGCTAACAGCTAAAACACATGGTGCAATAGAAAACGGGCCATATCAGAAAAATTGCCCGTTGTGGTAGGTAAGTGGCTAAGCCGTTGTACTGCTTAGCACGAGGATGAAGGTTCGATTCGCGGCCGCGGCGGCCGCTTCTGTTACGGAGGCGAAATGCTAAAAAAAACATCTTTGTGCACGAGATTTCGGCGCATGTAAAGACCCCCATGTTCTCAAAAATATTCCGGAGCCATCCTGTATTCCTCGCCTCATCGCCGGCGTTTTGTCGGTGTAGGGACACGTGTAGGGACACGTGCCCAGACCTGACCCTAGCACCGATCACAGATGTACTATCTAGATAAGTTAAATACGTCTAATGGAGCGCGTGGCTTTCAGTACGTGCCGTACATCCTGGCGGTGGCCAACGTATGCGCAGAGCGAACAAGTTATGAGTACGTGAACAACCTTCATATAAAAAGACCATCGTATTTCTATCGTCATTTGGGCGCTGAGCATGAAATAAAAAAAAGAGAAATTTAGCTGAGGGCGCCGTTTTCACTACAAGCACAAGCATAGATAGATACTTCTTGCGTGAGCGCTCGACGAACGCGGTGGGAAAACAAACCAAAACGTTCACACTCCGTACGACGGTGTTTCCATATCAACGTCCAGCATAACTCTCGTAGCGTGTTTGCACTGCGCATGCGCGGTCCGTCGCCAGGATGCGCGGCATGTACTGAAAGCCACGCACTCCGTTGTTTCTGCTTCAATTTGTCACGTTGGTACACAGCAATATCCACCGTTTCTTCAAGTGGACGGTCTGATACGCGTCTTTCGCGGATCGAGCCCTGAACTTTAGGACCGATCTATAAGTAGAATTAGACATGGTTATTGGCTCCGTACCGTACCTGAACTGGTCTAAAAGACACTAAATGGCATTTAAATACAAAGAAAATCTGTATTGTTGATTGCACGAAACGTTTTTTTTTATAAAAATACATTGGACGGAGTCTGGTAACCTGCTCCTGGTGGAGCCCAGGTTGACAGCGTCAAAACCCTACTGGTACCGCAAGGTCACGTCGGCTGAACGGCGGATACGTTTTAGCAGATCCTAACAAAGTAGAGTGTGTGTTCAAAAAGAACCAAGAGGCGGAGGCCGGTCATGAAGAAAACGTCTGGCTGGTACTTCCAGGTAAATTGAATACAGCGTTGTTACACTGCTCGGTTTCTTTCTTTCCTGTTTGATGACATGTGATGGCTAGAGGCGCAGCACAGCAACAAATTAAAAAAGAATTGCAAATCTGGATTGTTTAAACGCAATTGTTACCCTAAGTAAATTATGCCGACTAATATTTGTTTCAATGACACCACACAAACTAGACAAAAAGCATGTGTTGGTTTAGTTTTCCTTCTGATGACGCAGTCGAAGGCACTTGTCAAACCGAAATAGCCAAAAAAGACGCGGAGGTGGGTTTCATCCCAAAACATGGCAGTTCGCGGCCTCTTGACTGCAAAATTGAGGTATGTGTTCAGGTGTCAGACGCTATCCATCTGGTGTGGCTCCAGCGTATGTCAGCTACGATTCAACTGCTGTAGAGTGTATTACGCGGCCGGTATCAACAGTCCCCATGGAAAAAAGAAATCTTAAAAGAGATCCCGCTGCCCGCGGGTGCAACGGGAGAGGTGTGAAGGAGGGAACCTAATTGTGTCACGTCCATTGCTGGCCGCTGGAAACCACGTCTTGTAAACGGCGATGAAGGCCGGCCAACCAAAGGCTTACGTCAATGAACGGCTGAGCCGCTAGCCAATGTTATGCAGGCAGAGACGAAACATACGACAGTGGAGTGAGCGAAGGCAGAGGGGGTGATGCCTTCTCGCAAAATACAAGAAGAAATATTGCCTACCACACAGGCGTTGAAAGGGTCCATGAAAACGAAACGCAGGTTTGGTTAATCCGGAGCGTGCATCGCTATAATAATACTGATACCACGGTTTACGTAAAGTTGTTAAAATAAGCTAGATACTTCGGAAAAACGTGGATGGTGATGCGACTGACTAGCTAATTCCCCGCGCTAGAAAATATGACGTCATATCCACCGCCGTGCGATTGGCTGATTCCGACAAAAGCAAAGACAACTTAGGCATGGATTATAATTTTTAAGATTAAGCTTTTCGCGATTAAGTGTAATGCATATTAATTTTCGAGCAATGAGAATTGGCAAAAAATTGGGAGTCATGAAAACATAGGTACACACAGAACTACCACCGTCTGCGGCTGTTGGTACTACCCGCACTATGCTTGGCATAGCTGGCAGAGGTGCGCCGCTTGGGATTGTCTTCGACGACGCTGCCTGATTCACGTGAGCGACATTGTCTTTTATTACCATAGTTGACGAACATACCCCAAGTTTCAAGAAACCATTACTACCTAACGTGACAAAAACAAGCAACACGCAAATACGGTCAAAACAAAGCAAAGGTGAACAGCAATGCGGTGCTGTATGGCATCGAAATAGTACTGACGGAAAAAAAGGCTCCGCATTCCGCTGCAGATTGAAATATGCACTTTAGGTTCGCTTGAGTGCCGTCCATGTGACGAGATGGCTAACATCACGAACCACACAATGTCGGTAGACAATCAGAACTTTATCCTAGATTGAATAACTTCTTGGTGAATAAAGCATCACAGACCGGAAAAGCACTGGGGATAATTGAAAGCACGAAATCCTGGCAATAAAACAAACTAGTGTTTTGTCTTCATGACCCATTTAAAGCTTCAGTTGAAGTGATGTCAGATCCTTCCCTAAGCGTTTCTTTCCTCCATGGAAGTCAGGCTGAACATGTTAAGAGTGGTTATTTTAAACACCGTCGACCATGCAATACAGAACCAATTGGTTCAATACATTCTCCGAAAATAAAAGCACAAGAAAAAGAAACTTGTATTTGTAGTCCTACGAGGTGAAGGATTGTCAGTCTGTCGCACAGCTTACGAGTTCATGGGTTGACGATATGCGAACACTGGCGCTTGCTGTCGATATTGCGCCGGACGGTTGGAGGCTCCGGTCTCGTCTAAGCTATTCACAGCAACTAATCATGGCAACTAGCCATGATACATACAACTACTAGAACAAGTGGTTAGTAATGGCGCCCAAATAGAGCACGAGGAAAGGTTCTCAGCGGCCGTGACGTCACGTTTTGAGAAGCCATGGAGAAATAAACTTCACGAAGCGACCGCCATGTGACAATAGTGAATCCTAGTCGTAAATAATAAAAAAGAATAACACGCGGTAAGTGCACCGTGGCAAGGGCTAGTTCGTTGCGCATCAGAAGGCAGCACGGCCGCGCTGCAGCCGTACTTGCGTCGCTCACAGCGGTGCCAGAAATTACAACCCAAGACACGCAGCGGACTGATAGGGTGGGCCAAGCGGTCGATGTTTATTGCACCGCGCCGGCATCAAGTGTTGTGTGCTGTCGTGAAAATGGGCGATGAACGACACGCGTGCCTTCCTTTTTACTTCAAAGAACGTACCAAAGTTTTTGCGGTTATTTTACGTAACCTTCTTATGGTAACATCTTTGTCTGTGTTTCTCACGCAACATAATCATTATTCCTTATTGTATCTATAGCGGGCACTCTGTAACTCATCACAGACCCTCCTGCGCACAATCTCGCATTCGTTTTTCTGCGTAGTCCAATCGCACGGAGGAGCTGTCTTTTGAGCAACCAGATATTGCACTGCATGCACTGACGCGAAGAGTAATGCCTTTTCCTCCCACCCACCCAGAAAATCAACGGTTCAGCACCGTTTGTTTTTGAATGTACGAAACGGGGTAAAAAGGTGTCCCACAAATTAATAGGTAAGTGTGGAGCATAAAAAGAGCCAGTACGCCGGAGCACCCCTAACGGAATAAGGTACGAATGCCAGTGTGAAAGCGTGCGAAAGCGCGTAGCTTTTGGCGCTTGGAGGCAACCTTAAGCTGACAAGACTCTACCGTCAGTCCAGGCAAAATCCCAAACGCTATCATCGCAGCGAACCTGGCCAACACCACGCATCCGTTGGCCGTTCGCTTGTTGAGAAAATTTATTTCCTCATGTTAGAGCAATCCAACGTCAGAAGAAAAATACGTATTGCAGCTTATGAAGGCCCCTCCAGTGCCCGCAATCTATCTCTCACTTCGTTTTTGTCAGCTACACGTACCGCAAAGGTCCTTGGTTTGGAGGGCAACACTGTAAAAAATGAAGTACTGTGCCTTCCGAAGCTCCGCTCCACATTCACCGACTGCCAGCCGGAGCCACTGCAAGCTGCCACTGGCCTGAAATGGGTGTCGGAGCTCCCATGCAGCAATTTGCCGTAGGAGGCCGAGGGTAGGAGAATGTGACATGAAAGTAGGTTGGCTTCGGAAACCTGGGACGCCTGACGTCATGCTCCTTTTTAACGTTTTCTTCGTCCATGTGTGAAGCCCCAATCCCGCGATTTCGACATGTACAGTGCACTCAATACCTTTTCGTTTTCCCCTGTATGGCGGCTCGCCTAATCTACCAACACTTCCGTTCCCTCCACCGATAACAAACGCCTGGCCATGCGAAAGAGGACGAAACTTGCTGACAACGGAAAATGTGGTGCAAATTAGCCGAAGTATTTCACTTCTCCGCAGCTGATTTCGTCCGCCCCCAAACCGTGGTTACCGAAGCACCAAAACCTATTGCGGAAGTTATTAAACGGTTGCCCTTTTGCAATAAACACGAATAAACACTGTCTGTGGACGGGGTAAAAAGTATGCAACTTCCTCAACCCTTTCAGGAATGCATTGGTGAAGCTAGAGATACTCCTGAGTATTTTCCGCCCATTTACCCCCATTTACGTAGAAAAAACATAACTTTTGTTCGAATACAAAGCCACATTTCCTGAACCCAACTCAGTCGGTGCACAAACAAGTACGATATTCTACAACACACCACGGAACAGGCGCAATATCTGTTGGCGCCGCACACTACAATATATTTCAAAAGCGAAACTGCTTGTACTGTGCGTCTCTGGTCAATGACCGTTCGTCCACGCTAAAACCACCACTAAAACATTTCAACTCCAGCTTATTGCTAACGTTCGGTGGGTGGCAGTGTAATCTTATTATCTGAAACTAAATTACTGAAAGTGGCCGATTTGTACACCTCTTTTATTACCCCAAGTTTCATTTACTAGTCCTAAGTATAATGGAAACCGAAGTTGTAACAATTGTGGAAATAATGCATACAGTCAATACATGGTCGTTTAAATAGCAGACAGTATAATTACATAAGACGGCAGTAACGAGTCTAAGATCCTTACTTTTCATAAAATATTAAGTTAGCATCTATCGCTAATACATCTATAATGTTACGTTGAGTTTTAACGACTTTGCTCAATTACATAGTAACCAATGTACTTTACATGTTGCGGAATTCCGTTATGGGTAAATGCGTGGGCTCCGAGGTAGGGGGGGGGGGGAGGCGGGAGGGGCGGACTCATGTCTATGCTCCAGAAATAAACGGTTGCCCTTCCAAATTTCACTGAGCTGTTTACCTGTGGGAGCTGTGCCCAATCCGAAATCACTGATAGACGTGTCTTGGTTTGTGCATAGAAGCGCCGATTTAGGTAACGCACACCACAGTACCATTTCTCGTCCTTCATTTAGATTAGGACGGAATGATTACCCGCCGCGGTGGCTCAGTTGCTAAGGCCTTGCGCTGCTGAGCACGAGGTCGTGGGTTCGGTTCCCGGCCGCTTTTCTGAAGGAGGCGAAAAGCAATAACGCCCGTGTGCAGGAGATTTAGGCGCACGTTAAAGATCTCCAGGTGATCAAAATAATCCGGAGGCGTCCCCTATGGCGCGCCTCATCGCCTGCGTTGCGTTGTTGCGTTACACACAAAAATCACTCAAGAATCGTATGATTGTTGACTTCTGACATCTTCCTTCGGGTTTCCCAAAATACCATACCATGACATTATCGACAGAAGAAGAGGAAGGAGAGCATGAAATCTAAAAATGCTTTTAACCTTGATAAGAGCTACGTAGTGTTTCCAAGTGTTTGGGGCGAACAAGAAACGTGTCTCAATGGGGCTCTCAAATCTCGTATTAGGCAAAAATATGGCTGATGTCTCAGAGTTTTTTTTGTAAAACATACCCTAGTAGTACCTACCTGTTATCAGATCATACCTACTTTGTGCACGGCGCCCCGGGCAGCATTAGAACTAAAATACATTTCAGGTTTACATTATCCTACAACTTATCGGCTTCAGGCGAACGCTTGGGGAGATCGACAAGCTTATGCCGCTTCCACAACGGAGGAAACTGGGCACGCATTTGGCAGACATTAATGGAGTTGTATCTACTGGGGCATAAACGATGCGTTGTCAGTGAAAACATTCCCGAAGAATTTGTCTACCTTATATTATACGCGAGATTTTTTTTTGAAGCTTCAGTTGGCGTTTATTTACATTATCCTTCAAGGCGTTTTACTTGGAGACTCTACGAACGAGTTCTTGTTGTATGAGCAAGATGCATCTCGGTTTAATAATGCTGTTCTCTATATGCTTTCTCTATCCAACTGCGAATTTCATTACGCGGGTGCGGAGTAAATCACCCACGTCTTTGCAAGCAACGCTGGGCTTTAGCGTCTCGACTTCTCCTCAGACTCCACAATTTCAACGCACGGCTTTATTGACAGAATCGGAGTTCTGCCCCACGAACCCTGCCTGGAGGAAGCTCAAGACAGGAGCAATGACGTATTTCCAGAGGGGTGAGTACGAAGTATGTTGTTGGAAGAAAATTCACCAGCTTAGATGCGCATGTAGATGTCTGCAGCTTGGTGAGTAGCAGTACTGTCTGTGAAATCTTCATAGGAGCATTTCAAAAATACATTTGGTAAGCCTACGTAATTTTGACACTTAGCGAGTAGCTCTAAACCTCGAAACTAGGCTAGGAATATCACACTATCTTCGGAAAAATGCCCTTAAGACAGCTGTTCTGCCTCGGCAGCTTTCTTTCCAGGTCATGGAGAATACCTCCTGAAATAGTATATCGAAGCTGATGTATATATTCGTACACTTCGCCGGCATGATCCCTCCGGCCAAGGTGGCCTCGCCAGGGGAAGGGGCGCGGTCAGGTGAGGATATATTTAAAAATTTCAGAAGGTGGCAAAGTAAATCACAACTAATGGGTTTTTTAAAGTACTTTTAACGTCAATATCTCGCTTTCTAACTCAGACACGGCTGACACTCAAATGCGGACTGTGGAACAGAACTGCATGCGCCTAAACCTTACAGAAATACACCGAACGTATGATTGCCATTATATTATTTTACGACATGATAGGCACAATTATGCAAATTTGTAGAGTGAACATGTTTATGATTTATTTCCCTCTTAAAGTAAAGTAGCGAACTGTAAAAGCGTCAAATGTAGCAAAAATATTTTAACAGAGTAATAAACAATCTAACAATATATAAAGTTTTCTTATTTTAATGCCAAGGCACAAGGAAGTTTTTATTTTTGTTTACATCAATATAAGATCTTTAACCGAACCTAAAAAAATTACTGCTGGAAAAGAAACATGCCGTTTTATTCAACACAATGTTCTTTAACAAATAATAGTTTCAGCGTAGTTTCATAGTCACAACCAAATACTGAACCGTATCTTGTCACTTCTGACATGTGCGTACATCAGTGTTCCGCTCGACTTTTAAAAAAATAGACTTAACAAATGCACTACGATTTCTCCCTAAGACGTAAAACCACCTTTTGCATTTTGAGCGGCTGAGCTGTTACCAGGAAGTATTTAAATGCAAAGATTTCAGGCTCTTACTCCTATCACCTGTTGTCATAGCAAAACGCCCTGGAGCAAAGCCAACTTTCTTTCACGATACCATACAGTTTCTATGTAAGTATAATAAACAGGAAACTGCACCTGGGGATCCATGTCATCGTGTGGGGTTATGGGAAGACCACAGCTTATGTCTTGGGCTCTCCACTCCAATGACTCTCCACTCTAACAACCCCACCCCGCTCCAATAAAATTACACCATCTTCCCGTAGGGGAACCCTGAGTAGTATAAAAAACAGGCATGGAGTCAACGCAATTTCCCATTTCGTAGTTCCTGTAAGTGAAAAGTGTGGTAGTTACCATGATAACCAAACGGTAGCGCGACAGACTCACGTTCGACTCCGACCACGCAAGCGTTTTAAGATTTCTACACTTCACCCACAATAATCACTATCGTGAAAGAAAGTTGGCTTTGCTGCAGGGCGTATAGCTTCATGGTACACGCAGTCATACGCTGATTTGATATCAAGAAACACAGCGATTGTAATTTTGCGCTGTGTTTTGGCTTGTTTAATGCTGTTAGCAAGGGCTAAGGCATTATCAATGCTACTCCGTCCCTTGCGGAAGCCAGACATCTGTGGCGGGTATGCGTTGCGAGTGGTCAGGTCCCAGTCCAGGCGATGGAGCACCATTTTTTCCATAAGCTTGCCGACGCAGCTCAGGAGGGCAACAGGACGGTAGGACTCGATAGAAGTCGGTATTTTGCCTGGCTTCAGTACAACGCTTGTTGGAAAGCGGCACCACCCGTCAAGCCCGACGAGAACACCGGACCGGCGGCAGAAAACGTTGCTCTCGACCACAACGCATTCTTTCCCTACCCCGGCGATGTTGGTAGCCAACTGAGCAAGATGAATGACCTGCTCGTCAACGCCGTGGAAGGCATCTCATTTTTAACGGACGAGCTCAGCCAACTACGGGAGGAGCACGCCCGCCTTCGAAGCGAAACCACGAAGGCATCGGAAATACAGGCGGCCGCAATTGCGTGTCTTCAGAGTGAGGTGCGTGTCTTGCGCGAGGAGCTCCGCCACCGCGGGTCACCGCGAAAGCCCTCCGCAGTGCTTGACGCTCCTGCCACACAAAGCCCCCTCAGCAGCTCTGTCCCGGCCTCCTCACCACCAGCCAGTCGCCCAGTACCGAGTTGCTTGAAACGGCCCCCCCTTCCGCGTGGAGCCCTCTTCGCCCCGGCGGCCCCAACAAAAGGCAACCCGCAACCGCTTCCCCGAGGCTTCCGTTGGGGCAAACGAAAACAGCGACCTTCAGACCGTGCCCCGCCAGCCCTCAAGAAAGCCTTGTTTGTGTCCCGTCTTCACCCCGACACCTCAGTTCCAACCGTGCTGAAACTCGTCACAGATGTTTGTAAAGATGGCAGCGTCGTTTTGCCACGCGTCTAAAAACCAAGCACCCGAGCTACGCCTCCTTTCATGTTGCGGTAAGCGATGCGTGTTTTGATCTTGTGAATAAGTCGTCAGTGTGGCCGGAGCGGGTGCTTATTCCGACAATTTGATGGCACCCTGCGGGAAGACCGTGCGCTGAAGCCCTCCGAAGTAAACGCCCCCTGAGTATTTCTTTTTATTACCAAAACACACGAGGCCTACGGACAAAAGCGCACAGTTCTTTGATAATGCGGTTCTTTTCGATCATGACGTATACTGCATTACTGAGACGTGGCTCTCAGACCAAATTGCTTCTACAGATTACTTCCCGGACGAGTACGCTGTCTTTCGCCATGACAGAGACTACAAACGCACCGGTCAAAAGTACGGTGGAGGAGCTTTAAATCGCCCTGCGAAAGTCCATGGTTGCGTTTCGTCCCGAGCTGATCTCGAATTGGGAAATGAATGCGTTTGGGTCGAAACAAAGACAAACCGCGGAAAAAACCTGCTCATTGGCGTGTATTATATGCATCCAACTCTAGACTTCCCCGCATTCGCGTCCGTTTTTCAGCACCTCTCAGAAAGTATAGACCCTGGAAAGTACAACATTCTTTTATTCGGTGATTTCAACGTGCCCGGCCGGTGGTGGAATCCCGGGGAAAATGTTGGCAATTCTACCAAAGCCGCTCACTTGTTTAACTTTTTCTCATTCGCTGGATTGGCATATGCTGCACTTCCTCCTAACCCCGCAGGAAATGTCCTTGACATCGTCTTCTCCAACTTGACCTCCTTAGACCTTAACACGCTCGAGAAGCCCTTGTTCCGGTCGACCCAGTGGCATGAACCATTCACTGTCACGGCTTTACTACCGGTTTCCTATGAGCGGCGCATGGAGACTCCATTCTTTGATTTTCCCCGTGGCGATTACAATGCCCTCTACATAACGCTCCAGGAGACGAACTGGGAGCCAGTCTACACATCGCATAATGCAGACGCAGCGGTGCAGCTGCTCACAAAAATTGTCCAAAAAGCAATGGACGAGCACATACCAAAAAAGTCTAAGCGCCCTCATCAATTCCCCTTTCTGGTTCAGCAAAGAACTCCGCAGCGCGCTGCGCAGTAAGCGTCGATTCCACAAACTAAGGAAAGCTAAAAACGACACGTCCGCCGACACTAACTTCAAAGAACAGCGCTCACTTGTGAAAGTGCTGCTCGCTCGCGACAAAAAACATTTTTCGGACTTCACAGAATCTTCGCTCACCCGATCCCCGAGCGACTTCTGGCGGATCTTTAGCACGCGCACAAGAAAGGCCCCTGAGCGGATTACTCTGCAGGATGGCGACACCATCGTTTCCGACCCAGCCAGCATTGTTGAAATATTCACAAAACACTTCTCGTCCGCGTACTCCTCGTCACGCGACAGCGGCTTCCCGCTTCGGCTCGCGCAGATAGGTGATGTCATACACACGCCCAACATAACCGTTGAGGATGTCACGGCTGCTATCCGCAGCCTACCTTCGAAGAAATCCTCAGGCCATGATAACATCCCATGCTTCATTGTAAAAGGCTGCTCTGCCATTTTCGCGCCGTTGCTCTGCCACATTTTTTGTCTCTCGCTTGAAGAGCGGCACTTTCCGACAAATTGGAAACCCGGCGTTGTTTTTCCTCTCCATAAGTCCGGAAATGCGTCGGTGCCTGGGAACTACCGACCAATATCTCTCCTTTGTTCTTTCTCAAAAGTTTTCGAAAAAGTAGTACAACCGTTATCTCTTGTCCAAAATCCGGCCCCTCATTCATAGTAATCAGCACGGTTTTATACCTGCCCGGTCCGTCGAATCAAACCTTGCCTGCTTTCTGAGTGACGCCAGCAAGTACATACTTTCACGTCAACAAATGGATGCCATCTACTTCGACTGCAGCAAGGCCTTCGACCGCGTAAACCATGATTTGCTCCTTCGCAAACTGTCTTCTTATGGCTTGGCTCCTGCTTTCTGCGAGTGGTTTGCAACCTACCTCAAACAGAGAACAAACTTTGTTCAGTACGCTGGTGCTAAGTCTCGCAGCTTCACTGTACCGTCCGGGGTTCCCCAGGGCTCTATTCTCGGTCCTTTATTGTTTAACTTATTTGTGAATGATGTGCAGTTAATTATAAAGCATTCATCTCTATTGCAGTTTGCAGACGACATGAAACTCTATCGCGCAGTGGGATCACAGGCGGACTGCGCCCAGCTTCAACGCGACGTACAAGCAATCTCCCTCTGGTGCAAAACTAACTACTTAGATTTGAATCCATTGAAGACCGTTACAATTACATACACTCGAAAAACCTCTCCTTTAACCTTCCCATACCACCTCGACTCTCTGACGATAAGAAGAGTAAGCGAAACACGTGATTTGGGCGTTCTGATGGATTCGAAACTACGATTCACACCGCATGTAAACTACCTCGCACGCTCATCTCTTCGGACTTTGGGCGCTATCTCTCGTGCAACAAGGGACTTCTCAGGAGGTTCGTGTTTCCTTGCTCTGTACAAAGCCCTTGTACTCCCAAAGCTGGAGTTTGCATCGGCAGTCTGGAACTGCATGAGTGCGTCGTCGTCTTTGCGCTTGGAAAGGGTTCAGAAAAGGTTCACGCGCATCTTCTCTCGCCGCTACACACCCTACACGAGAAATACGCTTACAAGGATGTCATCAAGCGGCTGAAGCTCGAAGAACTGCAATCTAGACGCACAAACCGCGATTTAGTGTTTTTGTTCAAGTGTATCCACTCCAGATTCGACAGCCCGAAATTAGTGAGCTCTGTTCGGCTAAGGGCACCAATTCGAGCTCTCCGCCCCCACCTTTGCTTTGATGTGACCACCTCAGAGATGCTGTCTCCAGTGTGCCGTGTGCAACGTGTGTACAATGATGACTTTCGTGCATCTTTGGACGTCTTTTCCGGCAATGTTAACTCTTTTAAACGCGCCCTGAAAAATGCATGCATTTGAAGCCGCTGTTGCCCATTCAGTATGGTATAGAAGTTATCTCGTGTTCGTGTTTTCCGTTCCCTTCCCATTTTCTACACTTGCACCGTTTGCCGTACACATACTCCCGTGCACCTATGTATGTGTGTCCGCAGGTGTGTGTGCATGCATGCACGTGCGCATTTGCCTGCACTTGTTCACCTTCACATGCACCCGCGTGGGCATGCGTGTATGTATGTTTTGTTTGCACTCACGAGCGTATGTGCCGTGCATACATATAAATTTTGCTTTATATGTACTTATTTCCAGTATCCATGTTCCCCAGTAAGTTACGACAGTGGATTGTACTGAACTTGCGTGTATGCCAATGTACTTTGTAGTATACCTTGTCACAAGCCCTGTCTCAGCGCGTGCTAATGCACCTGACTGTAATCTTAATTCCTTAAATGTATAAATTGAGTGTGTGTGTGCGTGTGTGTGTGTGTGTGTGTGTGTGTGTGTGCGCGCGCGTGTGTGTGTGTGTGTGTGTGTGTGTGTGCGTGCGCGCATGCGTGCGTGCTTACGTGTGTGTGAGTGCGTGTGCGTGCCTGCGAGCACGCGCGTGTGCGGTGGTACTATGTACTTTGTGATCCCTGCACTTCATAACCAGTCTCCATGTTTTACCGTTTGTTTATCTGTGTGTCGCCCTATCCTTTTTGTGTGCACCACCCAAGAAGGCGTAGTGCTGTTGGTGGGCACCACCCAATAAACAATAAACAATATACAATAAACAGCCACAATACGCCCCTGCTTCCATTTTTGCTCTAGGCGGCCAGCTTCTCAAGAACGATTGAAGATGCCTAAAAGGCACTTCTTTCCATTTTCGCCCAAATGGGAAAGGGCTGTGTAGGTGATATTGTCCGGACCAGGTGATGTAGCTTTCTTGACTGAGGTCAGCGCAGCGACGAGTTCTGCCACGGAGAACGGTTCATCCATGGGTGATGTTATGGCTAGGGCAAGCGCACTTGTGGGCGACGTGGGTCTTATGTTTGATGTCGGCGAAGAGGTAATTTTTCTACAGAAGGCGTTTGCAGCGTCCAGGTCACTGATGTTCATGCTTAACTAAACAGAGTTGAAGGGGTGAAGTTGTGTCTTGATCAGACTTTTTAAACAGAACTCTCTTAATGCGCGTCATCTTCATCACAGTCATTATCATCATCTTTTCATCGATTTCATTTTTTTATACCTCTGGTGTAGCAAACTAGGCGCCTTGGCCAGGCTAACCTCACCAGTATCATTAAAGACTATTCGCTCTCTCTCTCTCTCTCTCTCTCTCGCTCTCTCTCTCTCTCACATACCATACAGTTTCTATGTAAGTATAATAAACAGGAAACAGCACCTGGGGATCCATGTCATCGTGTGGGGTTATGGGAAGACCACAGCTTATGTCTTGGGCTCTCCACTCCAATGACTCTCCACTCTAACAACCCCCACCCCGCTCCAATAAAATTACACCACCTTCCCGTAGGGGAACCCTGAGTAGTATACAAAACAGGCATGGAGTCAACGCAATTTCCCATTTCGTAGTTCCTGTAAGTGAAAAGTGTGGTAGTTACCATGATAACCAAACGGTAGCGCGACAGACTCACGTTTGACTCCGACCACGCAAGCGTTTTAAGATTTCTACACTTCACCCACAATAATCACTATCGTGAAAGAAAGTTGGCTTTGCTGCAGGGCGTATAGCTTCATGGTACACGCAGTCATACGCTGATTTGATATCAAGAAACACAGCGATTGTAATTTTGCGCTGTGTTTTGGCTTGTTTAATGCTGTTAGCAAGGGCTAAGGCATTATCAATGCTACTCCGTTTTGCTGACACGATGACATGGATCTCCACGTGCAGTTTCCTGTTTATTATACTTACATAGAAACTGTATGGTATGTGAGAGAGAGAGAGAGCGCGAGAGAGAGAGAGAGAGAGAGAGAGAGAGAGAGCGAATAGTCTTTAATGATACTGGTGAGGTTAGCCTGGCCAAGGCGCCTAGTTTGCTACACCAGAGGTATAAAAAAAATGAAATCGGTGAAAAGATGATGATAATGACTGTGATGAAGATGACGCGCTCATTAAGAGAGTTCTGTTTAAAAAGTCTGATCAAGTCCTGTGCTTCGCAGGAAAGACAGTAGAGCTTTTGTCGCTCGAGATGCTCGTTTAGAGTTCGTCCATGGGCCTAGCACGTCACTGAGAGTTAGGCCTTTAGACAGCGGAAGACCCAAGGACACTAAAAGGGACGTTCTGGCGGCTCTATACCGCGTACACTCACATAGCACGTGGTTCAGGTCCTCGCGCACGTCACAAAGAGTGCACAAGGGGGAAGCGGCCTGTTTCGTCTTGAATCGAAAGTAATTGGTGTAAGCGACATTTAGCCGCACACGGTGAAGAACCGCTTCGTCATGCTTGGAAAGTCCTTCAGGCATCCTAAAAGTCCCGTGCGGGTCTATGGAGTGAAGCGGCGCGTAATTATGCGCGCAACAGCCCACATGGACCGCTGAAATCTCCAGGCAGCCTTGGACGCAAGAGCAGAAGCATCTTTTCTGGAGAACGGTATCGGTATCACTGGCCCGAGCAGATCATGCGCTATCGATGCCGCAGTGTCCGCCTTGACGTTTCCAGTTATACCGCAGTGAGCAGGAATCCACTGAAGCTCTACATGATGGTGTGCATTTAGAGCTTGTAATTGCAATGCATGGATGTCTAAAACAAGCTGTTCTTTGGGGTACGATTTTAAGCACTGAAGGGCCGCCCGAGAATCCGTGAAGATTGCCCACTGACGTGCTGGTTGCTCGATGATGTCGGCGAAAGCAGCCCGCAGAGCGGCAAGTTCGGTGACCATGGATGTCGTCCTGTGGCTAAGCGTTGCGCTGAAGGCGGTACAGGAGGACGGGAACCAGATTCCTATAGCCGATGAGCTAGCTGTCACAGACCCATCCGTGTATAGGTGGGTGTGGGCCCTGTATTTTTGGAACAGCAGTTCCAAGGCGAAGAACTTTAAGGCAGGGGTGGCGATAACCTGTTTGCGGATAATGCCGGTCACTCCAGTTGTAATTTGGAGACGCGGGTACATCCAAGGCGGTTGTAGCGATGGAAAAGGGGGCTGGAAATGCAGAGGAAGAAGGTCTCGCACTTCAGTGGCTGAGCTGAGTGCTAATGGGTGACCTTGCTGCCGTGCTGCAAATCTCAATTGAGCCCGAAGTACCTCCTGCGAGCCAAGAGCAAGTGGTGCCAGTAGTCGACACTCCACCATAGTTCCCACCGTGGATGTTCTTTGGAACTCTAATGCACACCCTCAGGACCTGCGGTTGCATACTTTGCAGGGCTCCTGGCATTTTCCTTTTGAGAGAGGGAGAAGAACAGGAAGGCTGTAGCGTAACAATCCTACGCACATGACGTCATACAGCCGAAGAGACTGGACATTGCATCCGCCGGCGTTGCTAGATAACATGCGGAAAATGTTGACGAAGGACGCAAGCTTGTCTTTTATATAGCGGACGTGTTTGACCAAGTCAGAGACCTGTCAAATGTCACAACCCAAAAAACTTATGGTGCGAACCATAGGGGGTAGTGCAGCCTGCAACGGTGAGTCCATAATTTGATACATCACGCTTTGTGGAAAGCGATGGCAGCGCACTTGCCAGCTGATATATCTAGGCATCGGGTTCCTAGAAACGCCGCAATGGAATTGATTGCCCCGTTGCAGTCTCGCACGCAGTACCCGCCTGTTGCGTCCAGCACTCCATATGCAGATGTCATCCGCGTACAAGGATATTTCCACTGACTGCGGTAAGCAGGAGGAAGACGAAGACCAGATCGCTTGACGTGTTCTAGCCGTCTCTCTCTGCTATTTTCTCTTTATTAAGCGTACGCTTGTCCAGTATACTTGTCTTCTGGTGTAGCGAGCTTAAGAATGCTTCCGGCTACGGGCGCGGCCTTGGGTTTGCCGCCGCATACGTCGGTTCCTGGCAAACCACCCGATGCTTCTCCAGACAAGGTCACAGCGCCGGGAAGCCCGGGAATCCTCGCAGTCCTTCAGCTTACGCTCCTTCGGGACTACTGCCAGCTGCATTAAGCCCGTGCGGCAACGACCAAGACACTTCTGGGACGTCGCTCCCACCAGGACAAGTGAGTCCTGTGGAACCTTCAGACTTACCCCTACCAGACGACATGGATGGCATGTCAGAATCGTCTAACTCTGTTTCCGATATTATTGTTTACGCTAATGAAGCCATGGCCTCTACTGAGAAATCAGAACTCCCTCAGCATGTGCTTCCCCCGAAGCGTCGCCGTGACTCCAAGCGCTCCTACCGGCCGCTAGACATCAGTACCGTCCCGAGCCCGCTGATGCATGGGGTCGTAGTAGTGACCAAGCCTAATGATACATCTAAAATCATCACTCGATTCAACCCACTTGTCATCAAGGAGGGACTAGAATCTTTGGCTCCCGCTGGTGTACTGCAAGTACGACCAAATCATAGACTTAATCTGCTGGCCATTGATACACGCAATGCTGATGCCACGGAGCGCCTTTTGAAAATATCCTCCATTGCTGGAATTCGTGTCCAGGCATATGAGCCACGCCCCATCAACTGCGGAGTGTGTGTCATCAGAGGTGTGGCCACGGACCTCAGCAATTCTGACATCCCCAGTGCACTGCGCCTGAGGGCCCCAGTAAAATGCGCCCGGAGACTTGGAAAAACCTCTGAGAGTGTTCAGATTGTGTTTGCAACTGAAACGGTTCCCGAGCACGTCATCATTGGATACACGCGCTACCGCGTGTACGAATATGTGGAGACACCCAGACAGTGCAACAACTGCCAGCGCTTCGGGCACGTGGCGGAAGTCTGCAAGCTATCACTACGATGCTCACGATGCGGAGGCAGTCACGACCGTACAAAGTGCGCCACTGAAACTCTTCATTGCCCCATTTGCGGAAAAAAGCACGAATCGACCTTTGCTAAGTGCTCTGTACGACGACATCAGAAAGCGATATTTAAAGTCATGTCGGCGAACCACGTCGATTATAAGTCAGCGAAGTCTGCCCTAGCAGAGCAACGCAACACTGGGAGAAAGGGCGTCCTACTGAGACAAGACCAGTCCGCTGCAGGGAGTTCAACGTTTGCCAATGTTGAGGAAGACTTCCCTCCGCTACCGGTCGTTCAGCGTGAGCAGCAGGCTCCCGCCGCGAAAACGCAACCGTAGAGGGCGCCAGTGGTTACTCGTGCGTCTGCACTAAAAAGTGTCCTACCTGCCCATACCTCCGCATCTACAGCGGAGCCTGCATCGGCACCGGCGACAGCGTCGCCGCCAACTTCAGCTACGAGTGGCTGCTGTACGCAGCTTCCTTGCTTCCCTTGCTTCTCCATTGGCAACGGCTCTTGTCACACTCCAGGATTTTGTCTCGCCCTTCCTTGCTGAATGGCGGTAGCTACTGTAACTCGCGCTCCCTCACCGTTAAAACTGCAGGAAATTCTAAATAAGGCAACAATATTTCAGTGGAATGCTTGTGTACTCCAGCAGCGTCTGTCTGATTTCCGCCGTTTCGTGCACAACCATCTTTTCCCGGCGATCGCCATCTCGGAGTCCTCCTAGCTTTGCGTAATGACCTGGCCATCATAGAACATAGCATTCCACCCGATGCGTCAAATGAATATGTGGCAGCTACAGTGCGAGGCGGCGGCTTGTCCTTCACTATTATTGCTGCCTATATACCCCCTCGTGTCGCACTGGACCTAATCGACTTCAAGGCATTATTAATGCTACCCCAGCACCCCACATTCTGACGGGGGATTTTAACGCCCACCACCCGTCATGGGGAGGAAGAAAAGTGACAGCTAAAGGGCGGCGGCTTTTGGACTGTGCTCAACGTTACGACATGTTTGTACTCAACAGAGGAGAACCAACGTTTTTCCGTGGAACCGTGTCAAGCGCCCTTGACGTCACCATTGTGTCATCGCAGCCACTAGCTGGAAGGACTTGGATATCTGACATTGAAACGCACGGCAGCGATCACGTCCCGGTTTACGTCACTGTTGATGGCTTACAGGGTAGTCGTTCTCAACGGACACGGCGTTGCTCTGACTGGACGTCCTTCAAAACCACAGTAGATGAGAATGTGGACTGTTCTTCATCTTATGACGACTTAGTACAAACACTTTTATCGGCCAGGTCTGCCTGCACTAAGTATTTGAGGGTACAGGAAAGGTATACTACCGCCGATGCAGAGTATGAAAGACTTCGTGCAGTGCGTCGGAGAGCCGAAAGAAGAGCGCGCCGGACGCAATCACCGGAAGATATCCGAGATGCTAGAAGAGCACAGAAGGCCATTCAGAGGCACATGAACAAGTTGGCCAAGCGCGAGTGGACGTCTTTTTGCTCTAAGTTGGACCCAGGAAGCCACTCTCGAGAATATGGCGCCTGGTTCGAAGTCTCCGGGCACCACCGACACAACTTCACCCCTTCAACTCTGTTTCGTTAAGCATGAACATCAGTGACCTGGACGCTGCAAACGCCTTCTGTAGAAAAATTACCTCTTCGCCGACATCAAACATAAGACCCACGTCGCCCACAAGTGCGCTTGCCCTAGCCATAACATCACCCATGGATGAACCGTTCTCCGTGGCAGAACTCGTCGCTGCGCTGACCTCAGTCAAGAAAGCTACATCACCTGGTCCGGACAATATCACCTACACAGCCCTTTCCCATTTGGGCGAAAATGGAAAGAAGTGCCTTTTAGGCATCTTCAATCGTTCTTGAGAAGCTGGCCGCCTAGAGCAAAAATGGAAGCAGGGGCGTATTGTGGCTGTACTGAAGCCAGGCAAAATATCGACTTCTATCGAGTCCTACCGTCCTGTTGTCCTCCTGAGCTGCGTCGGCAAGCTTATGGAAAAAATGGTGCTCCATCGCCTGGACTGGGACCTGAGCACTCGCAACGCATACCCGCCACAGATGTCTGGCTTCCGCAAGGGACGGAGTAGCGTTGATAATGCCTTAGCCCTTGCTAACAGCATTAAACAAGCCAAAACACAGCGCAAAATTACAATCGCTGTGTTTCTTGATATCAAATCAGCGTATGACTGCGTGTACCATGAAGCTATACGCTCGGCCATGAGGTCTTCGGGCCGGGGGGTCGCATGTATGCATGGATCTCGGACTATTTAACCGATAGATGCATCTACATGTCAGCAGACAGCGGTGACACTCTGCTATACAGAGTGACCCGTGGTGTTCCCCAATGTGTTGTCCTCAGTCCAACGCTCTTCAACATCACTATGATGGGCATAGAGAAGTTTATGGTATGTGCTGCCGGCTGTGCTAACGGCTGAGCGGGGAAGCCGCAGCCTCTGACCAGCGCACAACTGGAAAAGCAATCAGCGCACCGCACTGAAGCGGGTGTTCGTTCCACGGGTATAGTCTACTAGAAGAGAGAGGTGTGTCGCTCGGGGCCGATTAGGGGGTCACTGTTGCGATTAAAATTTTTGCTGAAGACCTCCTGTCGTAAGCAGTGCCCCTGGTTGCGGCTGCTAACCGGTTGGTTTCAGAAGTTTTATTTGTTACATTTATCCCTATTTAAGGCCCTAAATAGTCTTATTCCTTTCTTTCACGATATAAAGTTTTATAAACCCGCAAAATAACTTTTTAGTTTGATGTAAAAACTTATAAATGGCGCTCGCTGCAACGGGACTTCTCTGAGAAACGCCTGCGCTCCATATAATTTTTTCATCTCAAAACGAACCCCCGCTTTCCATTGGTTTTCTCCCCAAACGACAGATCCTACCTTCAAGTAGACTAAACCACGGAAAAACTGCGGCGCGGCGGCTCGTGGAAAAGAGAGGGGGAATTCTTTAAAGCTGGTACAGAAATACTACGCAACCCGAGCTGACAGCGGCGCCCGGTCAAAGCTTTTTGACTTACTGTTCACGCGTGCTCTGTCGTCTTCGATATTTGTGTCGCGATGTATTCATGACTCCAAGGCGCCAATTTGCTGCGGCAGTTCCGATATATTGCTCAAGCAGCCTGTATTCATATTATAATGAAATCCATCGCCCGTTTTCCTATCGAAGTCACTGTTCGATATACCGCTTATTTGTGTGTCAACCACAAGGACAGAACTTGGATTTAGGGAATGTTTCAACGTTGTAACGTTTTAGCTGCCATTATTTAGCGAATTCCTTCCGCAATCTTACGTTTTCTTAATGGCGGGAGCAAAACCGCGTGATAAAAGAACAGATTAACCACGTGAGATTCAAGCTGCGGCCGCTACGAGGGCCTCGTACCCATGCAATCACATGATAACTGAATGAGGGGTGAGCTGGGTGATGATATGAAAATACAACAAAACCCCGTTTCTACAGCCATCCACACTTCCAACTTATGTCTTATGCTAAAACATCAAAGGCTTGAGCCAACAACTACAGTAAACTCCTGTTAGACGAAGTCGGTTAAGTGAATTTTCAGATATGCCGAAAAGCATGCGTAAGATGATTTGATATTCACAGATGCAATGCGAAAAAACTCCCCAATACGAGCCGTCTCACGGATTAAGAGGATAAGAGGAAAGGTCAACCGTCTCACGGGTTAAGACGACGTTTCCTGTGACCGCAGCTGCAGACACTCGTCGGGTCATTCACACGACAGAAGGGAAGCAGAAAAAAACGAATAAAATACAGAAACGACGCGGCGCTAATCTGCGTCATGACGCCACGGCACGAGACCACAAGGGAAGTGTTAAAGAGAGAACAGGAACTAAAGCCGCCCCTTCCGCCCCGCCACCCGCCCCAAGGAATATGCGGTAACGAAAAAGAAATGAAAACAAGAATGCGGGGAGCACCACAGCCGGTTACGCGCACATTGGTCGACACAAAAAAGACCGGACAGGAAAGAATAAAGCGAAACTAACGTGGTGACGGAGGCACTCCAATTTCCAAACCGAAAATCTCCTCAATAATACAGTACCACCGCGGACGCATGCAAACTCGCGCGGCGGCAACATACCGCGCTACCGCAACAGCGGGTAATGGGCCCGGCGTCAGTAAGTCCAATCTCTGAGTTTGCCTCTCAAGAAGAAGTACATGTTGTCTAGAGGGAAGGGCATAATGCAAAATGCTCAGGCGTATTCCCGCGTCTTTTAAATCGTCCCCACAGTGGCTGGTATTTCAACCGCGTTTTCGTTGGATAAGTATTTTTTTGTTTCCTTGTTGATGTGTGAAGTCTTGCCACATTTTTACAGAGAATCTTGACAGCTTTTTTGCCTCTGACGTATCCTCTGCGACGCAGAGGGCGCTGAAGATTACCATGGCGCTATCATAGCTCGCAGGTGCCATCCTATCTCTTTCCCTGGGCTGCCATTCTTGCGATACGCTTGTCGTAGAGTGTGACGCGCGCTCTCTGAGATTCGAGCGAGAAGTTGTTTCTCTGTGTTGCGAAAGGATTGTATTGGTCTTCTCCTTGCAAACTCCAGCATTTCCGAGTTCACAGCTCTTTTGCTAGGTCTACGGGTCCCAGTTGTGTGTACCTGCGGGTGTACGGTAAAAAGGAAACACTGCGCTGTGTGGGAGCGTCGATCGCTACACACAGCGCGTTGGAATCGACACAATTCCCTACGCTAGCCTCTTGCCAAGTGTCACCCAGGGCGGCATCTTCAAGCACATGGTATTCTCTAACAGATGTGGGACCCTATCCCAATTGAAACCCTACAAATTGCTGGAGACCTACAATTAGTTCACCAGTGACAGGTGAAAAGCTAGTGCGTGAACATCCTCGGAGAAGCCAAAGTGCTCGTAGTTGGAGAGTAATGCTCAGACGTTTTTTTTTCCATTTCAATGTATTTCAACTTGCACATTGATTCGAAGCATCCGCCATTTTGTATCGCTGGATATTACGCTCGGCTACTGAATTCGAGGGCACGAGAACAACCGCCTTTCCACAACACTATACACGAAGCCAATGGACCGGCAGAGATACCTCCATTTTCATAGCAGCCACCCCCGGCACTCTAAGACCAGCATTCCATTCTCTCAGTCCAACAGATACCGCAAAATTTGCTCCAACGGCTCTGACTGACTTTGACAGGCATACGCAAGAACTCAAAACCACCCTTCTGGAACAGAACTACCCTGCAAATGTCGTTGACGATGCATTAGAGAGAGCCCGAAGCCGCGATCGCACTGCAGCTCTGTCGGGGCCAAGCCTGCAACGGACTCACAGCACATCTCAGACCAACCTTGTACTGACCTACTCAGCAATGGCTCCTCGAGTCAACAACATACTTAGCAAACATTTCAACATAATAAAACAGAGTAATCGGGTGTCCACAATTTTTGAAAGACCACCCAGAGTCGTGTACCGGCGAGAAAAAAACCCTCGGGACTTAATAGTAAAGGCTAAGACAGGCCCACCAGACAACGCACTGGGTTGCCATCCTTGTGGAAATCCACGCTGCAAGGTTTGTCCTCACATTGTGCCAACGAACAAGGTAAAGTCAAGCTGTTCTGACTTTGTGCATAACATAAAATAAACCTTAAATTGTGACTTGAGCAACGTGGTATACAGACTTCGGTGCGACGCCTGCAGCATGGAATACATTGGTCAAACAGGAACAGCATTCCGATTGCGGTCTAACAATCACAGAGCAGACGTGGCTTCGAAACCAAATCTACTACTTTCACGGCATGTCCGACTTCCCAACCACAGCTTCGAACACATCAATGTCGTGTTCCGCCAGTCAGGCTTCCGAAATAACCTTGATCGGGAAAACAAAGAATCTGTTTTCATCTACAAATTCCAATTCCTCACACAAGGAATCAACGAGACCCAGGAACGCTTTCGTGCCTAAAGGAACTAACGGAAATAACTTCGCATCCTAATTAATGCCTCAGATTCCTGATGAAATCAAGCAACCTTCTTTCTTTCTTTTTTAGCAGTACTGAGTGTCGCCGTGGGCTCACAAATTCAGAAACCTCAGATTGAATGAGCACAGTGTCTGGGGCGAGTCATGCCTGCGGAATATGTCTGAGAACATGTGTGCAGTTTTTCTTCTTTCCTTCTTTTTTTTCTCTCTTTCTTTTTCCTTTCTTTTTGTGTGTGTGTGTGTTTCATACTTAAGTTCGCCTCCTTTTTTTCGGCCTGTTCTGAGTGTATAGGGGGGTTGAGAAGGGCCCGGTTGGCCGTCGGCTGTGGCAACGCCAAGACAGGTTTCCGCGTGGTGGTTCCTCCCCCCTTTTCCCCCGGGGCCATACTATGCTGTTCTCCTCCCGGGAGCGTAAAGGAGTGGAGGGCCAGTTGCGGCTCTGCGGCGGGCTGTATGCGTCTCGATGTCCAGCCTCCCCCCTCCTTCCCCATTTCGTTTTCCAGGTTTGCTGTTTCTCTAGAGTTTTCCGAGGCCAACTTTGCGCAATGGGGCTTTTGTCTTCAGGTCTAACTACTTTCTCAAGGGTAGCTCATACATCTTTCCGGAAAATGCTTAACAATCACAAGTCACACGTGAAGGGCCTCCCCGACCTTGCCCTGTCCAGGCATCTCCGCCTCCCGGGTCACTCTTTTGAAAACACACACGCCGTCTTAATTCAGTCCAGCTTCACCGCCCCTGAGGGGAGCCGTGTTGTGCCGGCATCTGTTCGAGGGGGACGGGGGGGAGCGGGGTTGGCGTGCCACTCCAGCGGCGGTGAGGTAATAAATAACTCCTTCTGCGCCTGTGGTTCTTTACGAGACGTAAATCGGTTTCTATGCAGAATTTCCGGACCATTTCGCTCAGACGGTCCCGTACGAACCTCCGCGCATTGGGGACTCAGTGCCCCCCCCCCCTTTTTTTTAAGGTTGTCTACGAATGTTTCGTATTCCGATAAGCTTCCTTCAGCCACCTGTGGGCCACATGGCACTTGCCTCTGTCTAACGACGGTCTCAAACCGTCATTAACAAATGTTTTTATTTCGTTATTTTTTACCATTGATCACCAGTAGGTAGAGGTTAGAATGCCTCTCTGCCATCCACAGCCGTTTCGTTCAGGCTTTGTAGCTTCGACTCTCCAAATGTGGTGCATCTTTTTCTCTCTCTACCCACCATCCAGAGCCGTTTCGATCAGGCTTTGGAGCTTCGACTCTCCAAATGTTGTGTATCTTTTTCTCTCTCTACGCAGCACGCCGTTTTTTCTGTACACGCACATTGGTTGAACCTTATATGTCTGTGTTCTGTTTATCAATACCCCAACTGTGCCTCCTTCCCATTTACAACCTTCCTCTTTCCCTTCATCTTTTCCAACCTTCTGTAGTATAGCTACATGGTTTTGTTACTCTCCCACTCTTTTACTCTCCCCGAGAGTTCTGATTGGCGAGGGTGAGGAGAAAGGGAAGCCCTCGGATCCAAAGTATCTATAAGCGTTTTTCTGTCTATTCTAAGACAACCCCCGAAGAAGAAAGGTCCTCCTTTCGAAACTGTTCGGTATTAAATATTCTCAGAAACTGGACAGATGCTATCGTCCCCCCCCACTACGCTATATATGCATATATATATGACGCAGCAATACATCCGCAGCAATACATCTCCTTAGAATATATTATATATATATATATATATATATATATATATATATATATAAATCTAGAGAAATATAAAACTGACAAAGCGCGCAGAAATAGTATAAGTAAAATGTCGGATACACAGCAAGAACACTAACAAACAAGGTTTACTTACGTAGCAGCAACAGGACTTGCCTTCATCAGAGTAAAGTTACATAATGTTGCTGTCGCAAACATTTGGAACACATGTCTTATATAGGTTCGCAGAAAACTGTGAGAAGGAGCGGAAAATATTTCGGAAAAGGAGAGTACGCATACAGTCGGGCTACGCCTATGTTACAACAACAACATTAAAAAAAAGAAAAAAAAGGGGGGGGGAGCGAGAGAGAGAAAGGGGTCGTGTTAACAAAGCAGCGTTCAAGGTTGCACCATGACGGGTCAACGTATGCTGCGCGGGCTGCAAGTTCAGACAATGCGGGAAACTGGACAACCGCGGTTTCAAATGAAAGAGAAGAGTATACAGTAAGGTAGTCAGTGGCTGGGGAGACTAGTTGGGGCGGAAGCGAAGATGGGTGTGCCCTCCGCGGATGAAGAGAATAGATACGGGGCACAAAAGAGCATTTCACAGAAGCTAGCAACTGAACAGAAAATAGGTAGGGTCACAAAAGGATAAACATGAATAGATCACAAAGAGTTAAAACATTCTAAGTGGTGGTGGGAACGAGGCCTCCTTCCCCAGGACAACTGGCATTGTTGAGCCACATTAGACTAATAAAGCTGCTGTAATGGGAGAGTTTGTGCGAATTCTGATGGGAAACTCAAGGGTAGGAATAATGAACATAGTTTTAAAAATTATGAAGCCGCCAATTTTATTCGAGGTATAAGCACGTTAGTTTTCCGTGACTTTTATTAATCCCAAGTGTGGCTGACCCAAACTTATAAATGAGATAAGATTCCCGAACCTCGCGGTAGTGGTGCGTTTTGAAGGCGGATTCTAAAATCGTTGCTTTAAGATGTTCAAATGCATGCCCGGGACTGTTCACATGTCTTGACAGGTTTCAAATAAGGGCAGCTTTTTTGCGTGGAGAGCGGTGATTATTGAACCGTATTCGGAAGGGCGTTTTAGTTTGGCCGATATATTGTTGCCTACAAACAGTGCACTCTAGAAGAATATACGACATTAGCGGGAGTCACAGTTAAGTTACCTTTTATATTTACGTAGTAGTCTGAAGCCGTGCTGGTGGCGTGCTGTGTAGTGGTCATGTGTGGGCATACTTTACATCGGGGTTTATTGCAGGGCATGCAGCCAGTAGTTGCCGGTCGGTTGATACGAGAGTTAGTAAGAAAGTCACCTAAATTCTTATTACGCCGGTAGACAACGCGTGGTGGTTCGGGGAAAATGCTTTTTAAGCGGTCACTTTGCATTAGGATATTGTGATGTTTTTTTAGCACGGTTGACACTCTTGGAGCGGAGGATGAGTGCATTAAAACTAAGTTAGTTTGCGGGTTCCCGTTCGGCGCTTTTTTATTACAGATTACGTTACGGTTTAATTGGTTGGTTTGCACAATAGCGTCGTCCATAACTTTTTCCGGGAATTTTTTATTCAGGAGGGCGGTCTTGAGTTCTCGAAAGTTTGAGTCAAAGTCGGCTTGGTTTGAGCAAATTCTCCAAAATCGGTGGGCTTGGCTGTAAGGTATTGCTGTCTTGCAGTGTCTGACATGGCTACTTCGGAAGTGCAAATGCTGCCTCCTGTCTGTCGGTTTTCTATACAGTTTAGTTTGAAGCCGACCTTGGAAGGTAGTAACGGTGACGTCCGGGAAGTTTACACTCTGTTCCGAATAGGAATGAGCAAGGGAAATACTAGGATGGGCAAGGGTAAATGCCTCAATGAAGGTGAGGAGCTCCGCTTCACCGTGTTTCCAGATCGTGAATATGTCATCAATATACCTTTTATACTACATTGGCTTTAAATTTTGGTTGTCAAGAAAGTTTGATTCGAGGTGAGCCATAAAGATACTGGCGTAGTTAGGTCCGATTCGAGTTGCCATTGACGTTCAGCTGACTTGCACGTAATGAACTCCGTCGAACTCAAAATTGCTAAGTTCAAGAATAAGCCTAAGGAAGGTTTGGAGAGCAGAAGAATTGATAGGTTTGTCGCGCGCTGACTGCTCATAAGCAAGGGATACAGCGGTGATGCCATCTTCATGAAGGATGTTAGTATACAGTGACGCAACATCGAGGGTGACTAAAAGGCAGTTATCCGGAATTTCAATTTTTGAGATGTCTGAGAGAAAGTCATTGGTATCCTTAATGCAGGAGGGAAAGCTGGGTGAAATGTCGCAAATGAGATTATCCACTTAGCGCGAGAGGTTTTCGGTAACAGTGCCAATGCCAGAAACAATGGGGCGTCCTGGGTTTTTCACCTTGTGAATGTTTGGGAGAAGATAGAATTTACCGGCTACTGGGCTTAAGGGGATCAGGGAACGAGCCGTGGTTTCATTTATTGTTTTATTTTTAACAAGCTCAGCAAGTTTATCTTTGATAATTTGCTTATAATCTTGAGTGGGATCATTGGGTAGTACTTTATAGAACGACGATACTGATAGTTGCTTATTGGCCTCGTTAACATAGTCGGTTTTGTCAAGGATTACGATTGCGCCTTCCTTGTCGGCAGGTTTAATAATTATGTCGGGACAGCTTGCGAGTTCCTCTAAGGCTTTCTTTTCGTTGGTAGTGATGTTGTGTCGGAAAGAAACTTGTGTTTGGTATGCTTTTCGCACATCGCGTTGGATAGCTTTGATGTACATGTCGAGGCAACATATCACGCTGTGTGGGAGGGGTCCAGTGCTTATAGGCTCCGTGCGCTGGTGTTTGGAGTGCGACCGCAGTGCCGCCAAGCAGCGGCGCCGGCAGAAATCGGATGTTGGTCAGCCCGAAGGAGCGGCTGTACCGGGCGGAGATTACGCAGTCGTTGTGAAAAAGTCGAGCTAGTAGTGCCTATTTCTGTATGTATTGCTGGGTCTACGGCTCCCGCAACATTTTAAAAAGGTTGCGAGGAGGCTGACGAAAAAGTAGTTTTTCGCGGTTCCCTTGAAATGAAGCGGAAAGGCGACAGCGATGAACCCGCGCAGTGCGACGAGCAATGTACACAACGCTGATCGACTTCTGGCCATAAGCGTTCGTTTTGCTGTTTTGTGTGAATTTGGTTTATACTCTAGGATCTTGGTTCTCTGGACACCCGCTATCAACTTCGGAGGGGACCTGCGACAGCCGGCGCCCGGCGAAGCTTGCATAGGCAACGCGAACTTCATCGGGAACAATTCAGCGCGCCAGCATACACCCCAGCAATCTTACCTGAGCGCTACGGAATATGACTCAGCGTAACGGTTGACACGAAACTGCAGTGATCCCACAGGCAACCACCGCAGCTAAACGAATGGGCAATTGATATGCGCGTCAATCATCTTGAAGCAGTGACGGTGTCGGTCGTTTTCTTTTTTTGTCGCTGAGCTTATCCTCCCCGTCATTTTAGCATTACGTGTTGCTTATGATTTAGCAATCTGTATCGTTTATTCCTCTTCTGTATTATGGTGCTCATCGCTGCTTACCCTTTCCTAGGTGAACGCGCGGAGCATCTGCCCGTGCGGCCTCGGCCTGCTTTGACGCAGATATCGCGGCCAACTCCATACGACTAGCATTTCGATGATTCGGACAGAGCTGGAACACCGGCGTTGATACCGGCGCTAACATTTGGCAATAGGTGCCCGGTGCTCACCGTTATGAGTTGTCGAACATAGCAACTGCATCAGCATGTTTACGCGAGCCTTGGCACCCGGCCTTACGCGTGCAGCTTCCCCCGCCTGTTTCGCTTAGACTCACTGAACTCATAATAAGTGCAGAGATACGTGACCGCGTGTTTACAACTGAACTCATAACCATTCACTGTACCCGCCTTTAAATAAAAGTCGCAGCCCCAGGGTCACGCCTGTTATGTGCCCAACGCCATTGCTGGAAACATCGGACGGGGTCCATTGCGTTCGCTAGCTCCTCCCGGACGCAGTAAACATCGTTTGCGGCGTGTAGCTGGCCACCGCGTTTGAGGTTTTCTTAGGCAAAAAAGAAAACAAGCCAATATCTCCCACCTCTCTAAAACCGTTAAAACGAGCGCGCTGGTTTGAGCAATCAGTCATCGGAGCATAACACGGGCGTACGGGGAAGGGCGCAAGCGACGACCACAACATCCGATAAATGCCTCCAGTGGCCGTAGATGGCGCTAGTTGTTCAGGCGCTTGTGTCGCCACCATACCAGCGCACGGAGCCTATAGCTAGGTAGGGTACTGCGGGCTTCTTCCGTCGCGGGGTGATCGTAGAAGTATTCTCGTAGCCTCATGTTTCTGGCGAAGTTATCTAAGTCCTCAAAATGTTGAAATTCATCAAAACCACCAGTAGCCGGGCAAAAGTTTAGGAACTTCGACAAGATTTCATCTGAGCTGGGGAGAGGGCTATACTTGAAAGGTTCATTACATTCCCGGTAAGGTTTGCTTTTGTGACGGCAGGCGAGGGAAAATTATTAGTACAGGGGTTTAACTGAACTGTTTGGGGGGCAGTAGTCGAAGTATTTATTACAGTACAGCGTAGTGACATTATCGGCCGTATTGTGAGAGTGGGGGCAGTTACTAGTGCCGGAGCGTGTTAGGTTCTTACGCATGTGGCCAGTGTTAGAGATCTTATCCCGGTTAAACTTTCGGTCTTTTGTTCGAGATATGGCGGAGGCCGTCTTAGATTCGTAGTTGCTTAAAAGGTTCAACTATCTTTTGCTTAGGTCCTGACTAAGTAGTTCCTCTTTCTTTCGGAGAGAATCTGCCGTAGTTTCGTAGTGATTGAGGATTATTTCAGTTAATTGTAAAGATGCTTTATCGACTACCTGTTTCCACTTATTCATGTTGGACGGGAGAGTTCGGTAGTAGCTGGTTTTATTCTAATACTATGACCCCTCGGAGCGACCGCGGCAGTCACGTACTGTGCAAGAGCGGAAACGTGCATTTCGGAACGTATGCGCTTTTCGGGGATTTTTCTTAGCTTTAAAAACTGTCTTGAAACGGGGAAGGAGACCGCGTTACCAGTTTTTTGTGTTTTAGTCAGTTGCTGCTACGTCGATTCTTTCGAAGGTTGTAAGGGCATGTGGCACGGAGGGCTGGATTTTGGACCCTGGAAGGTCCGGCGGACGCGCTGCTGTTGGTTTTCGTGGGCTCGGCGGTCGATGAAGATGCGGAGGTTGGGCGTGGCATGCTGTTGGCGCGGCGCTGGTCAGGGAGGTTCGTAGTGTCGCCGCGAGCGTTCCCTTGGGGCGTTGTGGCCGCTGCAGGTTTGCCAGTAGGGGTTGGCATGTCGCTGGCGCGACGCTCGTCCGTGGACGTCGGGGTTGGGGCGCTGGCGCTCGCCCGGGGCGCCGTGGTTGCGGTGCATCTGGGGGGCGCTGGCGGTGGGCTGCTGGCACGACACTGCTCCGGGGTCCTTACACTGGATAGTATTGGAGGCAGTGGTGGAAAGTCGCTGTCATTTGGCAAGAAAGCCGGGGCTGCAACTGGGTCGGCGGTGCATGCGAAGACGCGCCAGCCCAGAGGACTGCTGCGCTGTTGCATGAAGTAGAGTGCACGAATGTGGCCGGCCAGTAAGGCCACACCCATGAAGCTCGGGTGTAAGCCATCCGCAGCGAGTACTCAGCAGGCTGGCAGGTTCTCAAAGCCATGATCGACGAAGCGGAAAAAGCGTGAGTGGCGCAAAATTTGAGGAAAAGTGAGTTGAAACGGCGTTCCTTTTCGTTGCAGCAGTGAGCGAAGCGAGAGATGCGGTAGTCGCGGCGGCGGTTAGCGGAGCGGGGTAGAATGAGACTGGCGTTAATAGTGGAAATATTCGGTCGAGATTCCAGAATGAGGTCAGTCAGTGAGCGGTAGTCAGAGAAAGCATGTTCAGCGGAAGTAGAGCTGAGGTCATTAGTACCAACATGCAGAAAAACTGTAGTGGCAGAGGCAGGGATAAAGTCGAGCAGTGAGCGTGCGTCAGCAATGCATGCGCCAGGCTGAGAAACAAAAGCGGGGGTTCCAGGGCAGAGGGGATCGAAATGTTGATACAAATACTTGGTCTGGGAGTCCCCGATCACAACTGTTGTGGTTTCGGTCTGCGGAAATTTCCAGATGATGCTCTTTGCTGTGGTACTGTCAGCGCTCATGGTAGAAACAAATCTAGAGAAAGATAAAACTCACAAAGCGTGCAGCAATAGTATAAGTAAAGAGTAGGATACACAGCAAGAACAATAACAAACAAGGTTTACTTACGTAGCGCGACGGGACTTGCCTTCATCAGAGTAAAGTTACATGATTTTGCTGTCGCAAGCATTTGGAACACATGTCTTATATAGGTTTGCAGAAAACTGTAAGAAGGAGCGTAAAATGTTTGGGAAAAGGAGAGTACGCCTACAGTCGGGCTACGCCTATGTTCCAACATCAACAACAAAAAAAAGAAAAAGAAAAGGGGGGGGGGAGCGAGAGAGAGAAAGGGGTCGTGTTAACAAAGCAGCGTTCAGGGTTGCACCATGACGGGTCAACGTATGCCGCGCGGGCTGCAAGTTCAGACAATGCGGGAAACTGGACAACCGTGGTTTCAAAAGAAAGAGAAGAGTATACAGTAAGGTATTCAGTGGCTGGAGACACTAGTTGGGGCGAAAGCGAAGATGGGTGAGCCCTCCGCGGATGAAGAGAATAGAAACGGGACACAAAAGAGCATTTCACAGAAGCTAGCAACTGAACAGGAAATAGGTAGGGTCACAAAAGGTTAAACATGAATAGATCACAAAGAGTTAAACATTCTTAAGTGGTGGTGGGAACGAGGCCTCCTTCCCCAAGACAAATGGCATTGTTGAGCCACATTAGGCTAATAAATGTGCTGTAATAGGAGAGTTTCTACGAATTCTGATGGGAAACTCAAGGGTAGGAATAATCAACATAGTTATAAAAATTATGAAGCCACCAATTTTAATCGAGGGATAAGCACGTTAGTTTTCCGTAACTTTCATTAATCCCAAGTGTGGCTGACCCAAACTTATAAATGAGATAACATTCCCGAACCTCGCGGTCGTGGTGTGTTTTGAAGGCGGATTCTAAAATCGTTGCTTTAAGATGTTCAAATGCATGCCCGGGACTGTTCACATGTCTTGACAGGGGCAAATAAGGGCAGCTTTTTGCGTGAGAGCGGTGAATATTGAACCGTATTCGGAAGGGCGTTTGAGTTTGGCCGATATATTGTTGCCTACAAACAGTGCACTCTAGAAGATATACGACATTAGCGGAGTCACAGTTAAAGTTACCTTTTATATTTACGTAGTAGTCTGAAGCCGTGCTGGTGGCGTGCTGTGTAGTGGTCATGTGTGGGCATACTTTACATCGGGGTTTATTGCAGGGCATGCAGCCAGTAGTTGCCCGTCGGTTGATACGAGAGTTTGTAAGAAACTCACCTAAATTCTTATTACGTCGGTACACAACGCGTGGTGGTTCGAGGAATATGCTTTTTAAGCGGTCACTTTGCATTAGGATACTGCGATGCTTTTTTAGCACGATTGACACTCTTGGAGCGGAGGATGAGTGGGTTAAACTAAGTTAGTTTGGGGGTTCCCGTTCGGGGCTTTTTTATTACCGATTACATTACGGTTTAATTGGTTGGCTCGCACAATAGCGTCGTCGATAACTTTTTTCGGGTATTTTTTATTCATGAGGGCGGTCTTGAGTTCTCGACAGTTTGAGTCAAAGTCGGTTTGGTTTGAGGAAATTCTCCTAAATTGGTGGGCTTGGCTGTAAGGTATTGCTGTCTTGCAGTGTCTGACATGGCTACTTCGGAAGTGCAAATGCTGCCGCGTGTCTGTCGGTTTTCTATACAGTTTAGTTCGAAGCCGACCTTCGAACGTGTTCACGGTGACGTCCAGAAAATATAAACTGTGTTCCAAATAGGAATGAGCAAGGAAAAATACTAGGATGGGCTAGGTTAAATGCCTCAATGAATGTGAGGAGCTCTGCCTCACCGTGTTGCCAGATCATGAATCTGTCATCAATATACCTTTTATAGTACATTGGCTTGAAATTTTGGGTGTCAATAAAGTTTGATTCGAGGTGAGCCATAAAGATACTGGCGTAGTTAGGTCCGATTCGAGTTGCCATTGACGTTCAGCTGACTTGCACGTAATGAACTCCATCGAACTCAAAATTGTTAAGTTCAAGAATAAGCCTAAGGAAGGTTTGGAGAGCAGAAGAATTGATAGGTTTGTCGCACGGTGACTGCTCATACGCAAGGGATACAGCGGCGATGCTGTTCGGGAATCTTATCTCATTTATAAGTTTGGGTCAGCCACACTTGGTATAATGAAAGTTACGGAAAACTAACGTGCTTATCCCTCGATTAAAAATGGCGGCGTCATAATTTTTATAACTATGTTCATTATTCCTACCCTTGAGTTTCCCATCGGAATTCGCAGAAACTCTCCTATTACAGCAGCTTTATTAGCCTAATGTTGCTCAACAATGCCATTTGTCCTGGGGAAGGAGGCCTCGTTCCCACCACCACTTAAGAATGTTTAACTCTTTGTGATCTATTCATGTTTAACCTTTTGTGACCCTACCTATTTTCTGTCCAGTTGCTAGCTTCTGTGAAATGCTCTTTTGTGCCCCCTATCTATTCTCTTCATCCGCGGAGGGCACACCTATATTCGCTTCCGCCCCAATTAGTCTCCCCAGCCACTGAATACCTTACTGAATACTCTTCTCTTTCTTTTGAAACCTCGGTTGTCCAGTTTCCCGCATTGTCTGAACTTGCAGCCTGCGCGGCATACGTTGACCCGTCATGGTGAAACCTTGACTGCTGCTTTGTTAACACGACACCTTCTCTCTCGCTCCCTTCCCCCCCTTTTTTTTCTTTTTTTTTGTTGTTGTTGTAACATAGGCGTAGCCCGACTGTATGCGTACTGTCCTTTTCCGAAACATTTTCAGCTCCTTTCACAGTTTTCTGAAAACCTATATAAGACATGTGTCCCAAATGTTTGCAACAGCAAAATCATGTAACTTTACTCTGATGAAGGCAAGTCCCGTTGCCGCTACGTAAGTAAACCATTGTTTGTTATTGTTCTTGCTGTGTATCCAACTTCACTCCTATTTCTTTGATATATATATATCTATATTTTATATATATTAAATATATGATACATAGCAAGAAAAATATATAAATATTACTTACGTAGCGGCAACGGGACTGCTTCATCAGATAAATTACAAATTTTACTAACGTTTGGGACCAGTCTTATTCGGAGTACGTGAGTAAACGGAAAATTTTTCGGTATTGGGATTGCAGTCATACTTTATGTATATTTTTGACAGAAATTTAAAATTAAAAAATATAGATGAATATAAGGTTGTAATAATGCAGTTCAAGTTGCACATAGTAAGTATCCGCGCGGGCTGCAAGTTCAGATAATATAAATGGACAATGTTTAAATAAGAATATACATAATATTAGTGATGCTAGACTTTCAGGGAAGCGAAGATTGTGTGCCACGAGAGAATATAGGGCTAAAGAGCATTTCCCGCTAGCATTTACAGGAATTTCCAAATTCTTTTTGTATCATTAATTAGCCTTGGACCCTACCATTTTTGTAAATTGCTTTCTGCTTGCAATTTTTATGACCTATCTATTTTAAACACGGGGCACAACCATCTCGAGTCGCCAAACCTTTCGGAAGCCTCAATACCCATCGTATACCTTCCGTCTTTTCAAAGGGTTGTCCAGTAACCCCATAAACTGAACTTTTGCTTGAACCATACGTTCCGATGGGGCAATTTGAACGCTGCAATGCCAACAAGCACTTTTTTTCCCTCTTTGCTCCCCCCTTTTTTCATTTTTGTTGCAGCTAATTTTTACATAGGCATCTCCCGACTCATTTCCACCCCTTTCCCATTTTCCGCTCTTTCGCGTTATGCCAAACTATACACCAATTCAAATTTTGCGACGCAAATATGTAACTTTATCATGAAGGCAAGTCCCGTTGCCGCTACGTAAGTAAACATTGTTTGTTATGCTTGGTGTATCCGACTCTTTACTTATACTATTTCTGCGCGCTTTGTGATATCTTTTTTAGATTTATATATTATATATATATATATATAATATGATATATAATATTAACATAATATATAATCAAAAGTAGAGTCCGACGCAGTCTCAAAAACAAAACAAACATGTTTACTAACGTTTCGACTGGTGGGTTTTTCCAGTATTTGTAAACATGTTTTTTTTTTTTTTGGATTGCGTCGGGCTCTACTTTTTGATATTTTTTTAATTAAAATTTTTTTCCCCTAATATATATAATAATATATATATATATATATTTTTAATATGATTATATTAAAATTTTATTATATATATAAAAAATATATATACATGTCCGCATTACACGAGAGAATTGCCAATGGCAGTATTCCCGTCTAGGCTCTCCTCGCACCATATTTCCTATTTTAGTTTGCTAACATAAACAGCCTTGAAGCCTACCATCTGTACGACACATATACCATTTCTGCTTCAGACAGCATTAGAGTTTATAAGTAGTGATTTGGATAAATGGCACAATGAATTAAAAACGGCGAGAGTCGCCAGAAACTTTGACGGAATGCCTCAAGCTGCAACGCCATCGCTATACCGCAGCGGTCTTATCAAAGGTACGATCAGTAACTCCTGATAAACACAGACTGGTGCTTGAACAAACGTTTTGCGATGTGAATTTTTGGCAACATTACATGTGCAATGCCAACAAGCACGTTTTTTTACCCTTTGGACACTTAACTGCCAAGCCTCCTCATACAGTTCCAGCAGCTAAACAATTTTTGCAAGGCATCTCCAACGCACTCTTGCCACCGATTGTTGCCCTTTGTTGCCTGTGCTTACTACGCGTAATACCAACTAAGCCCCCATTCCATATCTAGCTATTCCCAGTCGCAGATGTCTCAGCATTTACATAACGAATCGTTGAGCCGTGAACCAAAAGAAGTCGATGGTCCGCTTCAATGAAGCTGGTGGGAGTGTATTCAAATGCTGGTCCCAGTCAGCGATTCCGGCCCTTGTTAAAGAGAACCGGTGGTTTTGGCTGCTCTGATGAAGTCTACGAGAGCGACACAATGGCTAGGCGTACCTTTGTAGGCACTAATCTCGATCGTCACCATTGGTCACGCGAACTAAGCTGAGTTTGTTGACATAGCACATCCTTTAGAAGATACAAATAACTCTCAGTACAGAGCTTTTTTGCGGGCAGATACGCTAGGAAAGCGACTACGGCAATCATTTGCCTGTAGGGTGGACAATGAGGGCGCACAAATCACGACACACCGCAGCAGCTTAAACTCGCCGCCGCCACTATTGCTAAAAATGAATTTTCAGATAAGCGAAAGACAATGACGGGGCGGTGAAAAACTGGGCTTGGAATTGTCATCGGGGCGACTTCATAGGGCGGTTATCCGAATTTATGCTGCAAGCTAGGCCTTTGTTGCGCTAGCAGTCTTAGGAATGACCTGTTCGCCGCGAGAGCGGCATGTGCTAGAAACAAAAGCGAGCATCTAGACGTAGGTGTAAATCTTGAAGTACTGCCGTGAGCGATAATTTAGTTTTTGGGACCCCCCACTTGGACTTCGAAAACAAGTTTCTCCTACGCCAGAACAAGCGTGCCGAGGCTTGCACAGCTTGCGCAAAAACATCGCCACACAGCTAGCAGTACGGCGTCTCATGCACGCCCGGTAGTAAAAATACCAGGCCGGAAGAACTGCCCAGAGAATACAATGGCTGAGCGTGTCCGACTCGGAGCAGAGCGTGTCCGACATCGGTCGTTTCTGGGTGGTTTTGATGCGAACGTTCCATGTCGTAGAATTCAAAGCCCTTTAAAAAGCGAGGCAAGGGTTACGTCCTTAGGACTTGTAGCTATCGCAACACTATTAAGGGCGTGTTAAACGGGAACTTCTGATTATCCGAACCAGCTTCCATGGTCCGTTCGAGTTCATCTAAAGGGGAAACTACTGTGACTAAAACAATTGTTTTCCGTAAAGCACACGCAACAATACCCACCTGTCCAAGCGATAGAAGTAACTGTATCGAGTTGAAATATTCGACACCTGCGAGTAATAATAATAGAAACCCTCAGATAAGGCAAGGCGCGGCCTTCCTGATTAAGCTACCCGAAATTGTTACGGTAAAAGGGTTCATTGTGCAAAATATTGGTTGAAAGCGTCGGTCATATTAATAATGCTGTGTGTATTTCTACGTCATCCCCATAGAGTAGTCGGAAACTTTTAGCCACAATAAATACTTGCAGAAACACATTTAAAATAAACCAAAGCTTTGGAGATTGGGGAATCCATTAAGCGTTAACCACGCCTATTCATTGCTCGGCGAAGTTATTCATCTACAGAAAGTTGGCGAGTGTCTGCTCAGTAGCAGTAAAAAATGAGTAGTGTTGCGTAATAATGAACAATAATTACGAACCATATAGTAGAATTGTTTGTGGTGGAAAAATTCGGGTCAACCATGGCTAGTAGGTTACAAAGTGCCCTTGAACTGGCAGCCGCCAAGTGCGATGTTTACAGCATTTGTCATAAAAAAATTAGGTAATTTGTATCAGTTTTTTACACCATATGGGCACTCCTTCTTTCAAGGCCGTAGTAAACTCGAAATTTTGTGCCGAATTACATTGAGAGTATTGCCATTTGATGTTATTGCCTTTGGATTGTTTTTACGCAAATGTGAAATCAGTTGCTTTCCTCAACGTCTTCAACACTTGCAAAATCTGACGCGAAACTATAGAGAGAGTAATTCGTAGTTGAAAAAAAAAACACTTTTTCTGGGACGACCTATAAATCTTCAACCCCTTCCCCAATTTCCGGTTACTCATTTGTACCTCTCGTATTTGCCGTTTAAAATTCTGCGTGCTATATACGGACCTCTTTGGTTTTTACGCCATCTCGGTGACATGACCTATAACTGCTATTTGAAAAGAAATAGCATTCTCAGACTGGCAGACATTTGCAAATATGACATACTACACTTATGTGATACTGAAATGGACTAAGCCCACACACTAAAGCATGTCTTCCACTTGACCGCTATCCCTAGCTTTAGTAAATTTACTACCCCTGCTGGTACGCAATATCCTTCATAGGAAACGACGTAGTTCGTATGTAATAAACGCGCTTACGTTTTTGTACATTTCGTCAAACGACTATATAAAGGAAATTCTTACGGACACTGCGAGATGTGCAACCTGAAACTAATAGTAAACTGTGCGACATTCTTATCTGTTGTGATGTTTGTTGTGTTGCCTTAAAGTGGTTTGGGGAACACGCACGTGAAACCAAATGTAGGCCAACAGAAATTCGTCAGGGAACGGGAGAATACCTACGGGTTATCTGGTTGGGCTTTAATAAAAGATAAATTCAATGCTGCAAACCAAAATTCGAAATGACAGATACGCATAATATACACGGGCCTGTTCGGATTATGTATAGGCGCTGTTGAAATGTGCGCTTTTGATACGTTTTTGTGTAGCTTTCTATATTCCTGATGTTTGCTCTATTTTATGTTTTGCTGAAGTTTTGAAACTATTTCGTTTCATATATTTGTCAGCATTTTGCAAGTAGTTTAAAACGTTGCTGCAACGTAGGTGTAAATTTTTTGGCAATAAAAAAATTGTGTTTTATGTTCCAGATAATACACGTTTTCAAAGCGCTAACCACAAGTAGTTAAAATACCTACGCCAATTGTTTTTATTTATACGTATGACCAACATCTTTTACTTACTAACACTATAAAAAGAAGGTTTTTAGTTTGCAACAGCCTACGGACAAAAAGCATTACTAAGATCTGGTAACCCTCGATAATGTTGCGCGATGGGGTATGCAATACGTGTGAAAATGCAACTGCATTTACTGTCGTACCGGTTGTTTATTTATGGATGTTTGGGTGGAGAGTATTTGCAATAAAAGGTGCTGCCAATTGCATGGCGAGGAGATCTTTTGCTTTAATTCAGAATTATTTTCATGGGTGCTATACTTGAGGAGGGCAGAGATTTAGGCGTAATGCGCGACTAAGCCTCTGCCCGCCTACAGGTCACCGTAGAAGGTGATAGAGAAAACGTATTTTCAAGCCCCCAACAAAAATACATAGTCCTTAGAATAGAACATTAAAAAATTTACCATAAGGTAGAGTAGAACTAAAACGATACACAAACAAAAAAACTCTGAGTGATTCCCTATCATTCAAAAATACGAAGATTACATTCCAAAAGGCACGTGTTGCCTAGCATTTAAAATAAAATAAAACCATCCGACGAATAAATTTAAAATTTACACATGTCACACAATGCGCAAATTTGTTCAAATACAAAAGGCATATTAAAATGCTCAAGGCATCTATTGTGGCTGTAACTATTCATCAGTTCTAGACAAAGCGAATACGTTTCTGGTTTTATCAGTATCAAATAAATCCCGCTACCGCATTTTCAAAACAATTTATAAATTAGTATGCATACGGTTTGCTGAATGGGTGAATTATTCCAACAACGAAGTCGGCAGGCCTTGACCAAAGTTAACCTAACAAACAAGTCCTTTTCAAACAGTGAGGGCAAGACGAGGGCAACACATTTGATCCAGTAGTGTTGTCGCTTGGTGGGCTTCCTTGAGTGGCAGAATAGTTACAATGGTGCGGCGATGGATAGCATGGCGTTCGTGCAATTTTCTGCCGCCTATATCGTATTAGCTTCCGGCTTTAAATTTTTCCTTACTACCGACCAGTGTAATATTTATTCCCGCGAGAAACAATTATGAACACACGAACAAGCAAACACAGTTACTAGGCTATTTTAGAAAAGGTTTATTAGATCTTGAGGGAAACAATGCTTAGAGTGCATGATGGGCGGGAATCACAATACTCATCTTCTTGTCAATATATAGTGTACAACTTAAATTGGATTCAGAACGCGTGCACCATTTCCACGTGGCAGCTTAAGCTTTGCGGAGCACGCATGTTTATTTCACAGCTGGCATACCTGGAATAAGAGTTTGGCTAGTGATTGATAGTTCTGAATGATTGCCCATTACCAGTTTGGCGCTTCCAAACAAGCCGTTCCTGTTTTCTCTATAGTAGCATCGAGGAGAACGCAACATGACCTTTTAATTCCACCGGGTCTGGGTTACCCAGGAGGTGCCGTCGAACAAGTTAATCAAGCCGCGCGAAGTAAGCGCCCAATGGACGCCAGGCTGTGGCAAAACACGCCCAACACCTTCGCTAAAGGAGATGACAAAGCTGACGGAAGGGTCGCTCCGACGTGCCCGCCGTTGTGAGCAAGCGGAACGCTGAGTAATAATGTCACAGCGTCCCGCCATATAACTGTGCTTTGTCATTGAAAAGCTTTATCCGCCTGCCCAGCCGCTTTGCAAGTTTCGTCTCCCGCACGCCACGAAAGAACCGCTGGCTTTTAGAGGTATAAAGTTTTGCTTTAGAAAGACAGGATCGGAGAGAATAACGTAAAAATAACGGACCCGCCACGGTGGCTCAGTGGCTAAGGCGTTGCGCTGCTGAGCACAAGGTCGCGGGTTTGATTCCCGGCCGCGGCGGCCGCTTTTCTGATGGAGGCGAAAAGCGAAAACGCCCGTGTGTACAAGATTTCGGCGCACGTTAAAGATCCCCAGGTGGTCAAAAGTAATCCGTAGCCCTCCACTACGGCGCGCCTCATCGCCTGCGTTGCGTTGACGCGTTAAACTCCACAATCAATCAATCAAAAATAACGGGTGGGCGGAGGCATTCTTTATTGCAAGCAGAAAAATCCACCGATCCGGTCCAACAGCAAGAACATGCGAACTCGCATGACCACAACATGCAGTGCTTAGGCAGCCACAGGTAAAGGGCCCTGCGTCAGTCAGTCAACCCTTTGTATTTCCGTCTCAACAAGAACTATATGCCATGTCTATAGAAGGTCAAGCATACTGCAAAAGGCAATGGCGCTTTCGCACTTTTCCTATAGGGGACCCAAATTGGCTGCCATTTCCACGGCCGCATCGTTAGATAAGTATTATTTCCTTTTCTAGTAGGTATATGAAGACGCGCCTCCATTTTACAGAGAATATATGTAGCTTTCGTGCCTTGGACGTAGCCTCGGTGACAGAGCGGTCACTGAAGATCACGGCGGCTCTAGCGTAGCTTGCACGGGCCGTCCTATCCGCGGGCTTTTTTCCGCGGCAGAAATGATTGCGAACCTCTTGTCCCTGAAGTGATGCGCACGCGCTGCGTGATTCCGTCGAGTAGTTGTTTTCTCTGTGTTGTGATAGAATTCTCTTCGTCTTGTCCTGGCAAATTCAAGCGTTTTCGAGTGCACAGCCCTTTGGCGGTTGCTACGTCTCCCAGGTGATTGGATCTGCTTTGTACGGCAAAAAGAAATTCTTGTGCTGTGCGAGAGCCTCGATTCCTACACACAGCGCCCCGAACGGGGCACCTTGAGTATTCATGGTGACGGTGACCAGCGACAACGCGGACCCCGAGCTCCCATACATAAGCCGTGTCCAACCATGGTGAGGTGTTTAAAGGTGAAGGACAGAAGCCGTAAACGGTGGCCACCGGAGCCTTGGTCAAGCTCCGGCCGATGGGCTCCCTGCCTGCCTACCAGGCAGGGAGCCCTCGGACCTCTTTGAGTACCAGGGTAAGGATAAAGGAGAAAGTACCCCCGTCTCCCTGCTTTTATACTATGCCGTATGGTATTTTCTAAAGCCCCCCCAAACGTGATCGGCCCCCTAAAAGACCGCGCCGAAGTATCGTTTCCCCCCATTGCCATCTTTGACATTTCCTGGACCAAATCATTACTCTCGATTTCTCGGCATGGAGTCCCTCAATCCAACCCACCCTCTTGCTTCTCCGTCAGTCTTCCTGATCGCCAAGTATCTTGAAGCCATAATAGGAAATTCGTATAAGTCCAAAAAACAAAGGTCTGGTGAACTCCTAATCGAACTATATGACAAGCAGCAGTCTGCAAAGCTTCTAGCTCAGACTAGACTGGGTGATCTCGACATTAGGGTCACACCCCATCGGAGCCACAATACCTCGGAGTGTGTGATATCCCAGACAGATCTCCTGAACGAAACGGACGCGGATCTCCAGGCCGGCTTGAAGGATCAGGACGTCACTGCCGTGAGACGCATCACTATCCGCAGAGACGACAAGGAGATTCCCACCAAGCACATTATCTTGAATTTTGACTGCGCAGTTCTTCCACAGCACATAAATGCAGGTTTCACGCGTTGCTCCATCCGTCCGTGCATCCCGAACCCGCGGTGCTGTTTTCGGGCATGGTACAAACTCTTGTCGTGGCCGAACGACGTGTGCGAAATGCGCGGCGCATGATCATCCGAGACACAATTGTCCATCCGATACCCGGTCTTGTGTGAACTGCGGCGGGCCGCATGCAGCATACTCCCGCAAGTGTGAAAAATTCCAACTAGAAAAAAGATACTATACATCAAGGTAACTGAGAACATCACCTCCCCGGAGGCGCGAAAGAGGTTTGCCTCTTTCCCCCTAAGCAGGTACGTTGACGCAGCTCACTGGGGGGCGGAGCGGCGTCTTGTGTCCACTGGGGCCCAGTTCAGCGAGTCTGACCTGGTCCCGCCCCCACCCCAAGCTTGGTTGCCTCACGCAGCCCAACCCGGCACCAACGCCGCTTGCTGAGGCAGCAGCGGTTGTGGTGCAAACCACTTCTGTTGGGACCAGTGCCACTCCCGCCTCTACCTCCCCGTCTTCCAGTGCGTTGGAGGGTGCCGAGGCGATGGACACACGGGCCGCGCATCGGCTTCCACCGCCACCACACCGCCCGTGCCACCTTTGGCGCCCCCGACATTGGCGGCTCAAACTAAGGGCTCCCGAAAGGGGGCGAAGTCCGGGTGGCCCGGTTCAACAGGCACCCCCCAGACATCCCAGGACGAGATGGACGTCACGCCGTTTTCGCCTTTAACGCACGGCAATGAGCGGCCTCTGACGGCCAAGCCAACAGAAATACCTAAGAAGCCCAATCCAAGAGTAACAGCCCCGAAAGACGCACATGAACACACACGAACACACACACTCCACTCCACTCATTCTTAAATTTAAATAATGGGAACAGAGAAAATCATCCAATGGAACTGCAGAGGCCTCATTAAACATCTTGACGATGTGTTTGAGATTCTGTATGCCAGTCAGCCAAGTATCATGTGTCTCCATGAAACCCACCTCAATTTTAAACAAACAAATTTCGTGAATAGGTACATGGGATTCAGAAAGGACAGGGTTCGCTGCACCCACTCTTCAGGAGGTGTGGCCATTATCGCCCGGAAATCATTAGCATGCCACACTCTTTCTTTAGACACTGTCATCGAGGCTGTAGCGATCCGTACAATAATATTTATTACGTTGATAACGGTATGCTTCATTTATATCTCTACAGATTTTGCACTACTGAGCTCTGATTTTGAGGCACTGGTTGCCCAGCTGCCCGAATTATACATACTAACAGGCGACCTTAATGCGCACAACTCACTTTGGGGCTCCTCCAGAACGAATGCCCGAGGTCGACTGATAGAGAAGTTTCTTACATCCTCCGGAGCATGCCTTTTCAACAAAAAAACGCCCACATACCATAACTTAGGACACAATAAATACTCGCATCTTGACTTGGCTATTGGTTCCGCAATTCTCTTTCCATGTCTCGAGTGGGGTGTGGGCACGGATTTATATGGTAGTAACCATTTCCCCACTTCATTAACGTACATAGGTACAGGCCTGAGCAGTCCATCTTCCCATAAAAGGTTTAAGGAATCAAAAGCAAACTGGAGCACATTCACACAAACATCGCAACTGCACCACACATCGATAAAACACCTACACGTGGAGGAAGCCACCAAACTCATCACGGCGTACATCCTCGACGCCGCCGAGCAGTCCATTCACTAGGCCTCCAGTGCGTCCCGCACCCCTTAGGAGGCCCTGGTGGAACGAGGTCTGCAGGGGGGCGCGAAAGGCCCAGTACAAGGCGTGGGGTGTCCTTCGCCGGTACCCCACGTCACGTAACCTCATTTCTTTTAAACGGGCAAATGCTTTTGGGAAGCGAGTGCGTCGTGAGGCGAAAAGGGAGAGTTGGCGCACCTTCCTCACTTCCATCAACTCATACACTGATACACACAAAGTCTGGACACGAATGCACAAACTATAAGGACACCAGACAAACAGCCTGCCCCTGGTTAGTACAACAGGGGACACACGGGAAAACCAGGCTAACACACTCGCACAACACTTCCAACACGTGTGCAGTTCAGTGCACTACACAAACACTCTCATGAAACACTAAACATCTCTACAAAAGAAGTCCCTGCTTGATAACAACAAGGCGCACACTTACAATTGTACTTTTTCAATTTATGAGCTGAAGGCTGCTCTGAGCACCTGTAAGCCTTCAGTCCCTGGTGCAGACAAAATGACATACACCATGATACAACACCTACACTCAGACACTCTTGAAATACTCCTACATCTATACAACAACATATGGCTTTCGGGGCACATTCCTCGCTCTTGGAGGGAGGCCATAGTGGCTTTCCTGAAGGAAGGAAATGACCCTTCCTCTCCCGCTAGCTATCGGCCCATCTCTCTTACAAGCTGCCTGTGCAAGCTCCTCTAGAAGATGATAAACAGTAGTCTTGTGTCCTTTTTTGAGTACAATGGTCTTCTCGAAGGCTGTCAGGCACGCCCCAGGGCGGGGCGATCTACAAATGACCAACTTGTCGCCCTTGAATCACACATCAGGGGACGCTTTCACTCGCAAACAGTTTTGCGCAACGGTGTTTTTTGATCTTGAGAAGGCCTATGATACTGCTTGGCGTTACGGGATCCTCAGTGACCCGAAGTCTGTCTGTGTTTCGGGCCATATGCTCAACACCCTTGCTAGTTATTTGTCCGAAAGAATATTTCGCGTGAAATTAGGTAGCGCACTCTGGAGAGTTCATGTGCAAGAAAACGGCGTTCCGCAAGGTGGAGTTCTAAGCTGCACTCTGTTCATAGTTAAGATGAACTGCATTGGGAAGGCATTGGTACCTACAATTTCTCATTAAATATATGTAGACGACGTCCAGGTATCTTTTAAATCATGCAATATCTCCATCTGTGAGCGTCAAATCCAGCTCGGTGTTGAAAAACTTGCCAGCCAGGCAGACAAGAACGGTTTTAAACTTAACCCAGAAAAAAGCACCTGTGTTGTCTTCTCCAGGAAGCGTGGGATCCATCAGGACCCAGATATTATCGTTAATGGCGTATCGATTCCTGTGAGGAAGGAACACAAGTTTTTAGGTATGGTGTTGGATGAAAAGCCCACATTCATCCCTCACATTAAACAATTGAAACATAAATGTATTAAGGCTCTCAAAATTCTTAAAATCTTGGCCCACCAGTCCTATGAAATGGACAAGCAACTCCTGTTACGTATTTTCACAAGGCTAGTCGGGTCTAGATTGGACTATGGGAGTGTTGTGCATGGGTCAGCCACGAAAACAGCACTTAAAATGCTCGACCCAGTGTTTCACTTGGAGCTTCGCCTAACTTGTGGCGCATTCCGTACGAGCCCTGTACAGTGTCTTTACGCAGAGTGTGACAAATGGTGCTTATCACACCAGCGAACCTATATTGACTTGTTATATGCCTCTAAAATTTCATTAACGGACAACCATCCATTTAAACCGGTTTTAATGATACATCTACATCACAGCTCTTTTTAAATCGCCCATTTATTCCTGTTCCCTTCTCACAGAGAGTGAGGGACGAGGTAACTATTCATGAGGTCTCCTTTTTAGACACATTCAAGTCATCTCACACTGATCTTGCAGCACTGTGGTATCTTCGTCCTGTTGCATGTGACTTGTCTTTCTTAAAATACAATAAGAACAGCACATCACGAAGTGGGATTTTGCAGCATGTCATGCCTGGGCAGGACAAATACAGGGCTGCAGAGTTTTTCAGCGACGCATCTAAAATGTTCACTGCAGTCTCTTGTGCTGCGCATGGACCCAATTTTGAAGCATCTAGAAACATGAAGGAAAGACAAGTATATTGACAGCAGAAGCATATGGCATTTTTCTGGTTATCATTCACATAGTAACATCATATTTCTAAATCCATTATCTATACAGATTCGCTGAGCGTCGTCCGTGCATTATCATCGGGAAAGTCATCGAAAAACAATTTCGTTAATCTTGTCCTCAAATCATTTATGCTAGCTTATTCTTCAAACCTTGGGATGACTGTGTGTTGGGTGCCAGGCCACTGCGGTATTGCCAGAAACGAACTGGCCGATGAAATGGCCGCTAGTGCTGCACTACAAAACACAGTGGACTTAACAACAGTACCTTACACACGCCTCAAGCCACACATTAGACAACAAGTCCGTAAAACTTGGCAAGCAGACTGGAGCGAACAGACAGACAACAAACTACATGTAATAAAACCACACCTGGGACAATACACTACTGACTCACACAACAGGCGCATTGAAGTTACCTTAGTTAGGTTACGGATAGGCCATACGCATGTAGCACACTCCCACCTGCTCACGGGATCTCCAAGTCCCATGTGTAGCAGGTGTGGGGAGGGCCTATTCGGGATACACATCCTCATTCAATGCAAGCACTCCACTTTACACGACGAAATCACTTCAGCGAACTTTACAGACAACATATTCCATTACATCCCTCATACTTTTTAGAAGACGATGCCATGTTTTCTGTCAAGCGCACCTTTAAGTTTTTTTCAGAAGTTAAATTCGTAAAGCTCATCTCATACCACCCATAGTTTTACGCCTGGTCCTATACACCAGCCACCTGATTTTTTTAACCCCTCTTGGTCTTCATCCTGGCCCTTTACACCAGCCGTGCTCATAGTCTTTCATTGATTTTATTCGTGTTCCCACTAACCTTTTAGTTGTCCCCAATTCATCAAACCACTTTCACCATGCGCATAGTTTCGCAGCATCCGCCGCGAGATATTGCTGGTTATGATCCTCGGCTAATGAATCCGAAGGCAGGCGAAAAATCGTGAAGAAGAAACTCAGAAGAGCGCTGTTACTCTCAGGCATTTCAATTTAAGTTGAATAAATCGTACTGGCTTCGAGCCCTCCACTGCGACGCCGGTTTATTAGCCCATTTGTTGATTGTTAAACACCAGGTATGATATCACACTATTAGTTTCAAATTGTTAGTGTTCTACTACTTTTCACCTGGGTTCCTCATAGGTCTCGGTAGCAGCAAGGTAGCGCAAGGGTTGCGGTAAAAAATAATATCGAGTACGGCGAGTCGGTTGCAGCGAGACGGGCAGATCGCCACATGGCTGGATCCTTCTTGCTGCCATGGCGGGTTAGCCATGCTACTCATGGGCTTCGGCTTCTGTCTTTCCTGCGTCCGCTCACCAATTTTTGGCGCGTCATTTTGAGAAGAAAGGAAGGAAGAAAAGTTTATTAAGAAAGGATGGCCCGAAGCCGCAGGGGAAGGGGGAGGGCAGGAAGGACGCTAGTAATGTCTAGCCATCGACGCCGCACAGACAAAGCTCCAGAGTGATGTCAAGGTGTCCTTGACACGCCAAGAGGGCCGAATCCACGCTTCGTAGGAGTGAACCCACGCCGAGCGGTGTTGGACGCGAAGCACGGCAAGGCCCGGGCAAGACCAGACGAGTTGCGGAAGGTCAGGCTTCGTTGTGCCATGGCATGCGTAGCAGAGCACATTGGGTTCCAAGAGAGAAGGGGAGGAACTGGGAACTGATCCGGTCTGTGGAGGTCCTACGAGGTCTACAGAATGGGAGTTTGCCGCCGTTTTTGCGGCGGAGAACCTGCCGGCGGTATGTTGTTGCCGTGTTGGGATTCATTGCCCGAAGGGTCAAAGTGAGTGTGCCGTCCTCGCCACAGTGCGATGATGTCAGCGGTTATGGCGAAGCCAGAACGGGCCCGGTTGAGAAAAACCTGGGCGCCGCGAGATAAGCCAGGAGGCAGAAGATGCGGGTTCTGGGGTACTGATGGCTGGAGGTGAAGGCGCCGGGCATGTCTGCGACGCTGGCGCTCCTCGTCAGGATCGAAGTGGGCTCCGCTGGCTATGGTCTCCCCGGGCTGATGGCGGTACCTCGAAGATGCCTCGCTCAACAGCCTGTGGGCACTTTCATTACTGGGATGCCCCCCATGGCCAGAGATCCACCGTACTGTTACGGGCGTGTGGAAGGTGTTGTGCAGAGAGCTGCATGATTGTTTAATGCAGTGTGCTGCAGAGTGTTTCCGTGGAATTCCTATAAGGGAATGTAAGCCCTCGGCACAGTCCCGTGAAAATGTGCACACGGTGGTACGCGCGCTGATTGCATGCCTGCAGAACGGAACGTGCTAGGCGTAGGCCTTGTTCAATAGCGCGCAGCTCAAGGGTGGTGGTGTCCGGAATGGAGTCGACGATGTAGGCTGTAACGCTGTGTTCATTGGTGTCTGCCGCTACAGCTGCAACTGCCACAGCAGCCGTGCGAGGTTGCCAGGAGGCGTCCACGTACACACGTAATGTCCGCGGATCCGCAGCGTGGGTGGCTGCGGTGGTCTGCACCAGTGTGGCACGTTGCGCCGCATAAGTAGCCCGAGCAGTTTTCCAGGGTGCTGGTCGCCGTTCTGTGATCAACACATCCTCCCATGGGCGAACGTGTGGAGGGATGGGCGGCTCATCTAGTAGTCGCTCACCGTCGTGACGTAGCAGGCGGCGTCCCTGCAGTGTCAAAGTGGCGATGGTCGTTTGCGCCTGCTATGTGCGCAGAGAGGGTATCCCCAAGCGTGGTCAAACCAGCATAACGGTACATCTCTTCGACGCGAGTGTGAGGGGGCAGGCCAGTAATAGCCCGCAGCGCCTCCCGATACACGACCTCTAGCTGGTGAAGTTGGTACTTCGTGAGATTATAACACATGGCGCCGTAGACCGCTCTAGGTACCAGCACTGCCTGTACTAAGCGTCGAGCGATATCTTGCGAAGCACCACCGAAAGTGCCAGAGATGCGACGTATTATGTTTATCAGACGTCGCCACAATGGTTTCAGCTGTCTCAGCCACTCTTGAGCTCCCCTGTTTTCATGAAACGGAACACCTAGTATGCGGATCCAACCATCTGGAGCTGGCTGGATGGGTTGCCCTGCGATAGTTAAATGAAATGCGCTCACGATTGGTGGCTTTGCCGCGCACAGCTAAGTAATTTGTTTTTGTTGCTGACACCTCGATGCCAGTGGGTATGAGAAGGGCCGTGAATGTGTCCAAAGCATGTTGCAGGCGCTGTACGGCAGCAACAGCCGTAGGATGATCGTTGGCCTCCGTCCAGATGGTCACGTCGTCAGCGTAAGCCGTGACATGAACCCCTGTGACGGCAGCAACAACCTTAACTAGCTTTGCCATTACGATATTGAATAATATCGGGGACATTATGGCGCCTTGTGGTACGCCGCAGGTGTTCTTGAAATGGTGGGTATTCACACGTCCCGAGCGTACTTCAAACGTCCTGTCGGCCAGAAAGGCTCGCACGAAATTCCTCATCCTTTTACCCGGGTAAGCTTCGCAGAGGGCTTGTAGTACCTCGTGGTGGGAGACGGTGTCGAAAGCCTTGCGAAGGTCTACAGCCACCAAGATGTGTGGCTTATGATGTCGTGTTCGCCGGAGTACCCGCCGAAGGAGGTGGATGCTGTCATGCGTTGCGAGATTGCTTCTGAATCCAGTCTACGCGGGGTGGAAAAAGAAAGCCTCTTCTTGCAAGTAGTGGATTAGTCGGGTAGCGGCCATTCGTTCAAGTAATTTGCACATTGTCGACGTCAGGGAGATGGGCCGTAGATTAGACATCGTGGATGGATCTTTCCCAGCCTTAGGAATGGGTCTGACGACTGCGTGCTTGAGAGGTTCTGGCAGATGTCCTGAGGCCCAAATGGAATTCAACAGTTCCAGAATGTCGCATCTAGTTTGTTCATCTAGATTTCGCAGCATTGACCAAGTCACGCCATCTTTTCCAGGCACACTGCGCACGTTGACTTGCTCCAGCGCAGTTATAAGTTCTGTAATAGTGAAGGGCGCCTCAAGAGGGTCGTTTTCGTCTACCGGCACCGAGAAGTAAATGTTCTGGGGTGGCGTAGAGGATGGCTGCGGGAAGAACGTCCTTGCAGCTTCTCGTTCGAAAGCCTCGTGAGTGGCCCTGGTGCGTAGAAGCACAGCCGGGACTGTAGCCTGCGCGCTCGTGCCACCAGTGATGGCCCGGAACATTCCCCACAACTTTCGAGCTCCGGTTCGGTGAGAGAACGAAGCGCAATGCTCCTCCCAGCGGCTCCTCGCAAGTTGCCTCGTGTGACGCCGAATGCGGGCATTGTTTTGCCGTATTCGCACGAGATCTGAATAAGTGCGGCCTCCAGCACAGTGGCACTCTTGTAAAGTGTCGCGAATCCGCCACAAGTTAATAAGGTGGTGGTCTGGAGGTGGTGTGTCAAGCTCTGTCTGTAAAGTTCAGTAGCTCCTTAGCTGCCTCAACAATGCGGCTTACAAGGCCATGCGTTGGAGTATCGCCTGGCTCGTGAAATAGCTGGATGGTGTTTCGGCTAGAAGTATTCGGAAACGTTTCCCATCTGTAACCCTGAGTTGCTTCATACGCAGTGTGGCACGAGTAGAACTGCTGAGCTGAATCCATAGAGGGTAGTGGTCCCTACCCCATGGAGACTTCGCGCTACCAATTGGCTACCGTATTAGTAGTGGCCCATGTCAAATCGGGAATGGTGTCTCGTTGATGGGGTCCTGAGCCTAGACGGGTTGCCACTGTTAAATTATTTACCAGTACCAGGTCGCCATCCTCGGCCGGCATTTCCAGGTTGCGACCCCGAACGGATGAGCAGCGGTAACCTTACGTCGGGCTTAGCGCATTAAAATCACCTCCAAACACTGCCATGTCATTAGGGTATAGGCTACGGAGCCGTCGAATCCATTCGAAATCTGCACCTCCAACAGCAGGTCGAACGTAAGCTGACGCCACTAACAGCTTTTGACGGCCAAGGGAAATTCTTACGGCCTCCACCTCCTGTACATCGCTACCAAATTCCATTGTAGGCAATTGGCAGTGGGGAACACCTTGCTTGACGTAAACGGCGACCTCTTGTGTGACATCCATTAATCCCGATCTCCGAGGAAGGACCCGTCGGATGGCCGGAGCGGCGTATCCTCGGTAACCGCGTATCGTAGGGCCAGGTCCGCGCGTCTCTTGCAGCAGAATAGCAACCGGCTTGTTTGGCATACCATGCAGGTGTTCATTTAGTTCATAAGCATTGGCGTGTAGGCCGCGACAGTTCCACTGCAGCAGCAGTGGAGTTGGCGTCAAGTTATTGGACATACTGGTGGGGCGGCGCCATGGTGCATTTTGCGAGGCGTTGGTTTTGTGAGGCGTCCGTGTTGTTGGCGCTGTAACCGAGGAGAAGCGACGGAACACACTGCTGGAACAGTTTAGCTGGATTTCCTAAAAACCCCCTTTGAACAAAGTTAGGAAGGGTACTATGAATTCTATTGCCGTTATCAGGCCGTCCAACTCGAAACCAATTGTTTATCCGTAATGAAGTGTGCACCACCGACTCGCAGGTGGCGGTCCTCGATGTCCTAGTTGGAGCGTCTGATGCGGGCCGGCCATAGTGTTCGTGACTTCGAACAAACAAAAAAACGACTGTTGGAGCAAACAAATATAACACACATGACCACGATGGCAACATGGTTTGGGAGCCGAGAAACGACTGTAGGAGTAGAAGTGGTTTACATGCGTGGCGGACACATTAAAGCATTCCTTTCACAGACGTCAGTGGAAGCGATTTATTGACGAGTTTCTTCAAATTCTGCACCTTGTCGGCAATTCGGACTCTCGAAAAGTCTCCGGTGATTTCGGCTGCGCACGCGGTGTATACGAGAGCGGCACTCTGGCTCGTGGTTTTTTGTAGGCCCACATGTCGACCATCGACATCGGTCACACAAGCCTACTTGAGTTTTTTTGTTATATGGCATCGTTTACAAGATGTGAATGCGCTAAAAAGCACGGAGAGTCTTCTGAAAGCAGAAACGTCGCGGAAGAGACCACGGCAACATCTTCGCTGAGATGGTTGCCGTGATGGTTACCTAGTGATAAACGGGACACAGCTCAGAATACTAAATTGTCCACCTCGTGCTGTATCTTGACTATTCCTGAAAATCAATTTACAAAGGCGTGAAAGGAATTATACTACAGCGAAATATTTAAGTACGGGTCGCCTTCGGCGCGCTTTCATAAACCTGTTACCGAATAAGAGCGCCAATGCTCAGCTTTTGTTTGCAGGAGAAGGTGTTGGAGTGGCCTGTTCGCTGCGACAACGCAACATATAAGAAGCACAAACTGGCTTCTCGTAGTAACCGTGAATATTCAATTATTCTCGAGAGCTTTCGAACATCATTTTTGCTTTGGTCGAAATGAAAAGCCATCGGCACACAGCAACTAATAGGAGCTGCATGCACGCCGAGTGTTAAAAATAACATGTCGGAAGAACCGCCAAGTGATGCGAATGGCAGCCCGTACCTGCTTGCGGAACGTCCCAACAAGTGACAAATGTTTCTGGGTTGTTTTACTGCCAATTTTTCAGATGGTAGCATTAACAGGCCTTTGAGGCGCGAACAAGGGGTGATAGCTCCATGCCTTAGAGCGATTCAACCCTATAAAGGCCCCCTTAAAGTCTAACTTCTGATTAACCATATATGCTTGCATGGTCCCTTCGTGTTTCTCATGACGGGAAAACGCCGTGACTTAAGTAATTTTTTTCGCTAAAGCACTGGAGATCATACCCACCTGTCCATGCAATCCTAACACGAATATTTACCGAATCAATGCAAATTACTCTATCAAAAATAACACTATCGAAATAGGTATTTGTTACACTGAGGTAATACAAGGTGGCGCCTAGCTGATTAGATACCTGACAGTTTTACAGGCAGCGTATTCATGATGTAACTATGAGTCTAAGATATCCTTCTTAGCAATACTATAGTAAAGAATTTCGCGTCGTTCCTATTAAAGCAGCCATGCGACGTCGAAAACCTTCACCGACAATATAGCCTGACAGAAACGCATTTAGAAAAAACCAGAACAGCGGAATTTACAGTTACAAATAACACTTTAACAACACCAATTCATTTCTCGGCGAAATTTGTCATTCACTGAAAGTTGTGCACGGTCTCCTAAGTAATGCTAAGAAATTAGTAGCGGTGCGTAATGAAAAGCGAAGATTACAAAGAAGATAGTAATGTTGGTTGCATGGAAAAATTCGGTTGTACGGTGGCTAGGAGGTACAAAATGCTGTCAAACACAGTAGCCGAGCCCAACGTTTACTGCAATTGTTTATAAATGCTAAGGCATTGCTTCCAGGATTTCTTTTTGACAAAACCCGGTACTGTTGTTTCTTGTGAAATAAGATAATGCAATTGTCAGCCGCAGTACAATTACATTATTGCCTTTCGAGGACATTGCCTTTTGATTGTTTTCAAGACAATTTGCGATATCTAGGTTATCTTAACACGTTTAACACTAAGCCAAATGTCACGCGAAAATATGGTTAGTAAATACTTATTTGAAAAAAATACGCACATACGTTTTTTTTCTGTGGCAACCCAGAAATCCGCAAACGATTGACCAATTTCGGATTATTCTGTGGTTGCACTCCCTGTGCGATTTTAAAGTCTGCAGGCCCTATATCAAATTTCTGGCTTGGTCGACCATGAGCGGGCCATTAGCTATAGGCACAGATTATTTCCAGACTAGCATTGATTTGCCGTTTATAGGATATTGTCACGAAGCCAATGACTACGCAGTTGCTTCAAGGAAAACGCATTTTATTGGAGCGAACTTGTGCTCCACTAACAACTCAAAGAATACATAGGCGGCAAGGCAGCAGTAAACAATGTGACTTGCGCAGGCGCGCATCGTCGAGTCGAACGCCGCGGTGTGTGCTCTGCAGGCTTTTATCGTTCGGCGTGAGTAATTCCCAAACCGTCCATTTACACCCAGAACATTGCAGATCAAAGAAGATTATTCCAGGCCAGTGACGTTAGGGCGAAAGGCTCTGCTTATCCAAATGAGGTAACCCGCTCGCCATAAAAATAAAGAATGGAACATGCGCTTCGCTTGGGACACAGATAACACAGCAGGGCGCAGGCGGGCAGTAAAAACAAACGACCAATAAAGAAACCAAATGCATTGTTCGCAGCATTAACCCTCTAAGAGTGCATCGACCCGATGCTAAAATAAAATGACAGTCTGAACAAACAAGAACAAAAAAAGTCCGTCATCTTGCATCGTAAGGTTTGAGACGAACCTCCTGGACGACTTCGAGCTTCGTGCGTCATCGTGATGTGCCGGAATCCCCCATCGGGGATTCCCTAGTAGGTAAGTTGGCGAACGCGTACAAGAATGTGGTAGGGTCCGAAATAGCGTCGCAGAAGCTTCTCAGTGACTCCGCATCGTTGGATGGGAGTCCAAACCCACACACGATGACCGGGGTGGTACTCGGGGTCTCGGCCTCGGAGATTCTAACGTCCAGCATCCACCAGCTGCTGGCCCCTTATACGAACTCGAGCGAGGTGGCGGGCCTCCCCCACACGTTCACGGTATCCTTAAACGTCGGAGTTGAGGTCGTCGTCTTTTACATGAAGGAGCATGGCGTCGAGCCTCGTAGTCGGCCGCCTTCCGTAGACAAGATCGAACGGTGTCATCTGTGTAGTTTCCTGGGTCGCTGTGTTGAACGCAAACGTGCCATACGGGAGGACTTCATCCCAAGTCTTTTGATCAACGTCAACGTACATAGACAGCATATCTGCGATTGTCTTGTTCAGACGTTCCATTTGTCCGTTCGTTTGGGGGTGGTACGCCGTCATTCTTCGGTGATCCGGTTGCTGTAGCGTAAGATTCCGTGCATAATCTCCGCAGTGAGGGCCGTTTCATGGTCCGTGATTAGGACTTCAGGGGCTTGATGTCGCAGAAGAACTTGGTTTATGAAGAACTTTGCGACTTCTTGTGCAGTCCCCCTCGCAAGAGCGGCCGTCTCTGCGTGGTGCGTCATGTAGTTGGTCGCTACCACAATCCACATGTTCTCTGATCGTGACGTAGGAAACGGGCCCAAAAGGACCATTCCAATTATTTGGAAAGGCCTCGATAGGACGGCGATTAGGTGCAGATGTCCGGCGGGTCTCGTCGGCGGCGTTTTTCGTGGCTGGCAGTCACGACAGCTCCGGCCGTAGTGGGTGACGGGAGATGTAAGGCGGGGCCAGTAGTAATTCGCCTTGATTTTTCTATTAGTGCGAGCAGTGCTGAGATGTCCCGAATACGGATCATCGTGGCACGCTTCAAAAGTTTGTCACGAAGGTCCGCGGGGATTGCAAGGAGGTACTTCATCCGGTTCCGGGGCTGAAAGGCTTATCACGATGACGGAGTTTTTCAGGCTGAATGCTGTAAGTTGTGTTTGAATGACTTAGGCACGACGACGTTGCGTCCTTCGAGGTAGTCGATCATGGCGCATAAGTGTGTATCGGCACCCTGCTCGACGGAGAGGTCGCTCTCCGTCACGACTCAGAAGAATGCGCTGTCTTCATCGCAGAGTCTTGGTAGTGCGTCGACGTAGGCGCGGGACAGGCAATCGGCGTCGAAGTGTTTTCTGCCGGATTCATAGACGATTGCCACGTCAAACTCTTGCAGGCGCAAGCTCCACCGCCCAAGAAGGCCAGAGGGGTCCTTCAAATTGGTGAGCCAACACAGCGCATTGTTCTCAGTCACAACCATGATTGGTCTACTATACACGTAGGGGCGAAAATTGCAAAAGGCCCATATAATTGCGAGGCACTCTTTCTCGGAGGCTGAGTAGTTTTTCTCTCCTTCGACAAACCACGGTTGGCAAAGGCGATTACGTTTTAGCAACCACTTTGCTTTTCTACGAGGACGGGACCGAACCCTACATCACTGGCGTCCATGTGCATCTCCATTTCGGCGTCGGCTTCGAAATGAGTTAGCACGGGCGGGTTTTGCAGTCATAGTTGTAGCTCGCAGAATGCTTTTACTTGGGCGTCTTCCCAGCTGAAAGGGGGCTATCTTTCGCCAAGCGCGTTAGCGGCTCTGCGATGCGTTCGAAATTTGTGCCGAAGCGCCGTTAGTATGCGCATGGTCCGAGAAATCTTCGCACATCCCCCTTGTCTGTCGGTATTAGGAAGTTTGCTATGGCTGAAGTGTTCGCTGGGTCAGGCAGGACTCCCGCGGCGTTGAGGACGTGGCCCAAAAACTTGAGTTCTTCGTACGCAAAGCGGGACTTTTCAGGCTTCAGCGTTAATCCCGACATGCGAAAAGCCTCGAGTACAGACTCCAATCTTGCAAGGTGTTCGTCAAAATTTCGGGGGAGTACGACAATGTCGTCGAGGTATATGAGACAGGTGTGCCTCTTAGGGCCAGCTGCACGGTGTCCATGACTCCTGGAAACGTTGCTGGTGCCGTGCACAGCTCGAACAGCATCACCTTGAACTCGTAAAGTACGTCCGGGATTATAAAATGCAGTCTTCTCTTGGTCTCTCTCGTCCACTTCTATTTGCCACTGGCCTGTCTTTAGATCTATCGATGAGAAGCACTTCGCGTGGCAGTGGTGGTCGAGGTGGTCTGTCGATTTGGGGCAGAGGGTACACGTCCTTTTTGGTGATTTTGCTCAGTCTTAATCTTAAGCTTAATGTGCCATCTTTTTCCTTAAGCAGTACGGCCGCCGCAGCCCAATTACTTTTCGATGGCTGTGTAATGTCATCGCTGAGCATGTGTTCCAATTGTGTCCGGATGGCTTCCCGCTCGTGCGAAGACACGCAGTACGGTGGCTTTCGGGTAGGTCGGGCTCCATATTCGGTTAATATTCGATGCTTTGCTAGTGGTGTCTGACGGAATTTTGTGTTCGACGAAAAACACTCGCTGTAGCGACGAAGGAAAGTAAATAATTTGTTTCGTGTTTCTTGGGGTAGCGCCGCGTTGCGTGGAAGGGATGCGGAAGCTTGAAGGTATCTTAGAATGCGCGTTGAAAGCTGGCGACCGCGATCACTTCACTTGCTTCTTGGGTTTCTTCGAGGAACGCAATTTCAGCTCCGTTGTTGAAATGCTTGTACTCCTCAGTGAAATTAGGGACCAAAACGTGGGATTGGCGTTGCCTAAACCTCGCAATGCCGCTTGCGACAGAGACACCGCTGTCGAGAAGCAACCTTTGGTCACTCTCTACGATAGCGTCGACGTCTCGAACAGCATCTTCACAGTAGACCGCGAAAATCAAGCTTGCGGGGGGTGGCAGAGTGACATCATCATCCGCGATCCTTACAGCACCACCATGTTCGGTGTTCGGTTCTGGCATCATGGAGTGATTGGGGAAAAACGTTACCGACTTGGTCTTCAGATCGATTGTTGCGCCGCTGTCAGTCAAGAAGTTCATTACAAAAATTACTTCGCGGGAGGAGTTAGGCAAAATTACGAATGCAGCAGGGTACGTAGTGCCGTCTATGGCAACGCAAGATGTGCACGTTCCACTCTGCGTCACGAGGTAGCCTCCTGCTGTGTGTATGTGCGGACCATGGATATTGGTCGTACCTTTCTTGAGATTAGAGGCGAATAATCCGCTCATCACCGAGTTGTTGGCTCTTGTGACTATGAAGGCGACTACATTAAAGCCGTCGATGGGCAACTGGACATCGGACGCCGCCTTCTTCGAGCTCCGGGTGCGTCGGGGTGTCGTAACTCGGCTTATGGGTCTTGATTGTGGGGCATTACGCGTCGCCGGTATCGTTGTTTTCTCAGCGGCAGGCATGGTGATGTCGGGTACGCGTCACGCCGGCCGTTGTTTTCGTGTTCGGGAGTCACGTCCGGGTCTTACCGGGTCATCGGGCTGAGAGGACGTTATGAATCATGGTCTTCGGCGAGTCATTGCGACGTTGGGGGGTTTTCATTTTTCTGACGTGTTGCAACTTTACCTTCGGAAGTTGGTGCTATTAGTTTCCCCCGCGTGGGCTGGGGGACATTCCACTTGCGAAGTCAGCATTGGTACGGCGGTTTGGTGACTGGTAAAGGTAGGGTGAGGCGAACAGTTGAAACGGGCTGGTCAAGGGCTGGTGTTCCACAGGTATTCTTCGATCTCAGTAGGGCGCTGGCCGGGTCGGGGGCGTGGTGCGTCGACGGAGAACCTGCGCAAACAGAGCATCTTGTAGGGTCAGCGACGGTAGATGTCGTCGGCGTCTCCGTACTGCTAGCACAGCGGACGATTATCTGGCGTTCGCCACATGTCGGTCTCCCTGTGGGCGGGGGGTTGCACCGCAGGTGGTCAGGCCGGCGACAGGGGACAACTGTATGGAGCCTCGTCACGATATGGTGCAGTTAGGAGGGACCGACGGGCAACAGCCGCGTGTAGCATGGCTTGCGGCTCGCGTGGTGATTCTGGCGTTGTTGATGTTCCCAGGGCTTGCTGCACTTCTTCCCTAATGACGTGGGTATGGGGAGCGACTTGGTGTTGTGGCGGCGTTGGGAGAATTTCCGCAGCTCCTCCCTCACTACAGCGCGGATAGCCTCGCGTAGACTGTCTGCCGAAATCCGCATGCTGTCGACGAAGTTCGCATTGGCAGCGCCAACAAAGTTGCGGTCATGCTGCTTAGAACGCATTTCGTGGGCCTTCTCATTTGTACTACCTTCGGCCACAAATTCGGCGACGGTTTTGGACGGGTTGCGGACAAGTCCAGCAAACAGTTCCTCCTTCTCACCGCGCATCATGAAGTGTAACTTCTTTCCTTCCGCCATTCAAGGGTCAGCGTGCCTGAAAAGCCACTTCATCTAATCGACGAACACAGCAATGCCTTCGTTAGGGTATTGTGTCCGCCTCTGCAGCAATACTTCGGCCCGCTTTTTTCGCACAACCGTGGTGAACGTCGCTAAAAACTGTGTTCATAATCGTTACATGAGTGAAGGGAGCTCTTATGGTTTTCAAACCAGATCCGTGCTGAATCTTCAAGGTAGAAGAACACTTGTCTCAGTGTCTCCGCGTCGTCTCAGCGATTAAACGGCCTGACCCGTTCTACTTGGTCCAACCACTCTTTGGGATCTTTAAAGGGTGACATAACCTCCTCGATCCCGGGGTACCCAAATGGGTACCATACCCATAAAGGCAAAAGCTTTCCCCCATTCGAAATTCGCGCGGCAAAGTTGTTTCCCCGCAAAAAGCATGCCTTGCTTTCACTAAGCTCCCCCCCCCCCAGGTGGTGCGATGTGTCAAGTCATTTCTGAAGAGGCAGGCGGCAAAATTGGCTTTCAACGGCGCGAGCGCTACAATGCGTCCACAGGGTAAGAAGACCCACAGTACCCAAATGGTACCATGAAATTTCATTACTTTCGTTTGCTTTTTGCTAGTGTAATTTTTTGCGTTTATTTCTATGGGTAATAAATTGAATAAAAGTGTGTAACAAAAGATTTTTGTATTTGCGCATTCTTGGGACTGAGAGGCTATGGAATGATGGGGGCTACCTGGGTTGCTCAAGGACCAGGGCAGGATTGGTAGTGCTGGTCGTGGTGCCTGCATTGATCATGGTGGTTTTCACGTCTTCTTTCTACACTTTATCCGATATGAGTTCAAACTCTGGATGAAGACCTTCATGTGGATGGTTGACACGAGTTGGGCTTGCTTGTCGGCTTGACGAGTGCTTAGGGTGCATCTACCCCCCACCATCACCAGATGTCATGAAGCCTAAGACGACGCAATTGTCTTCACGGAAAACAAGTTTTTTTGGAGCGAACTTCCCCTCCCCTAATAACTCAAAGAATATACAGGCGGCGAAGCAGCAGTCAACAAAGTGACTTGTGCAGGCGAGCGTCGTCGAGTCGTATGCCGGTGTGTCTGCTCTGCAGGCTTTTATCTTTCGGCGCGAGTGTTTCTCGAACCGTCTATTTACATCCACAACATTGTAGATCAAAGAAGATTATTCCAGGCCAGTGACGTTACGGCGAAAGGATTTCCTTACGCGAATGAGATCACCTGTGCAGCATAATAGTAAAGAATGGAAAATGCGCGTCGCTTGGGACACAGAAAACACAGCCGGGCGCAGCCAGGCAGTAGAAACAAACCCTAAATAAACAAACCCAATGCATGGCTGCCGGAAATATTTTATGTAGGCGATACTACAATGGTCGCATTTTATCATTAAATTAAAATTGGATTTATCGAGCTTAGGAGTGGAATGGGTACTTATTATTATACTCGTGCTCACCAGTGCCTGTAATCACGTACAATTTCCATAAAAAGCGTGAAATAACCCAACACAATACTCAATATGTTTTCGGAGTTTTCTTGTGGTTTACACAGTTTTACTAAGCACGAACAATAACTACGTTTTCTATTTTAGCGCTCTCTCTAACCAAAGTAAATTTACTAAACTGCTCCTAAAAGATATATCTTTATAAGAATTGACGTAAGTAACACGTTCGAAACGCACTCCTGTTATTGGACTGCTTATTGTACTTTTACGACAACAAATATTCGAAGGAAAAAGTGTGTGCCACAGCAAGATGTTCCAGTTAAAACCAAAAGTAAAGTGTGCGACATTTTCCCTTTTCTGATGTAAGCCGTTAGCCCGAAATGTGGTTTAGGGAACGTCCACATTGAACAGAATGCCGGCCAACATAAATTCCTCACTGAATGGGATAAGACCTGCGTTTTGGCTGGCTGGCTCTAAATAAGAGATACATTTCAACGCAGCGAAAACCGAAAGACGAAAAGGCAATTCCGATTAACTGCACTGGCACGCTCTGGTTAGGCGTGGGTGCTGTTGCAATGCGCGGTTTTCGTGCATTGTAGTTCGTAACATGTGCAAGCTGTTTATATTTTTCTGGTTTGCTCAGATGTTCTGAGACGTTTTTAATTTGTTTGGCTTTGTCTCTTTGTCAACAATATCGGAAACGGCTTAAAATCATCTGTTACCCACGTTTACATCAGTTGTGGCAACTTATAATATGTTGTTGTGACTACGCAAATGTTTATTTAGCAAACGTACTCCAGAAGTGCAGTAACAAATATATGTGCAACGTAGAAATTTATTTAAAAGCGCAAACAATTTTGCGTATTGATAATACTTCTAAGGTGAGCTTTTTATATTTTCACATTCTATCTGCTCGAGGGATTAAAAAACGGTACTTTTCTCCGACAAAGTGCTATACTAGGCGAACCTTTTTTCCAGCGTATGGTACTACCAACTTGCACGTTTCCAGGAGGGTAACTTTAGATGCGTGGGAGAAGATTGCTTGCAATACACTTTTATATACTGGAATGGATAGGATACTTTTGTGCACATCTACTTTGTTTGAAACAATAAATAATTTCGAAACCAGCCGAAGCTATTTGTTTGTTCATCCGTATTAAAGAATCCCTCCACCATCTTTTGAAATATATCCTGCGTACAGTTTGCTTAGCTGGTAAATCTGTTTCCACAACGGAGCCCGCACGGCATGCCTTCCAACAAGGTGCTTCAACAAGAGAGGCAGTTAAACCAGATAAGACCAAAGGAAGGTAACATAGTACCTCACTATGTAGACAAGTCGAGACCAGGCTGTAGCTCGGGAAGTGTAATGCTGGGACACTGAACGAACCGCGCTGGACCTATTGAATACCGCCTCTACCATGTTCACTTGCCCCTTTGGAGTTTTCTTTACCATCGAGCAGTGACGGTATTTGTGCTCGCGAGAAGCTAGCCTTAACACATGAAGCAGGGAAATGTATGTATTAGGCCATTTCGGACAAGTTGTATTAGATCCTGAACAATTAACAAACGATCCCCGCCTATTCCTCTTATTAATCTCCGCTTATTCATCTTCACTAGAAAACTTTAATTAGACACAGAACACGCCCGCGGTGTCCACGTTGGGTCGTACGATTTGCGTTGCAGGCATGTAATCTCGCTACGGGAATGCCTGGGAGACTATTAGAACTATTGGTTCAATGTTCTTCGTGCTTGTACATTACCATGCAGGAGGTTGCGAAAGCTGTTACTGTTTTCTACATAGCACGTTCGAAGGGAACGCAATATGCTTTGGAAAACCGCTGATACGTCCGCCGGACTTACGACGACCGGCTTCTTACGACGGAGAACCGCGGCGAAGGAAAAATACCCATAAAAGCAAAGCAATAAAACACTGATCATATGACGCTCGGATGCACGTGGCACGCTTCATATGACGGACTCTGGTGTGAAGAAAACCGGCGTTTGCCCCATATATTACACCGCTTCGCTGCCTTGTCCCTACTTCTTTATACTTAACCCCCTTTTGATGCGGTGTCATGTGAAAAGGTCCGCACGCGGGCCAGAACACTTGCTGAACAGACACAAACAAGCAGGCGGGTACTCGCGAGACGGAGCTAACGTGCGAAGGCACCACGCGGCAGCTGTACGCCAACGCGCCAACCGCGAGAAGTCGAAGTTCAGGTGGCAGGCGGATCGTGTGTTTGAAGTTCCCGTCGAGCCGTCGACGAACACGAAAACACACATGATGCAACCCCACAGTAATGACCGAAAACCCGCTTTCTCCGCCCACTCCATCCAAGCTGCTTAGTTTCACGACTCTCTCTCTCCCTATGTCTCTGGTCTCCCAGGCGGCACAGAAAGTGTGCCCCAAGACCGGCCCGTCTATGGCAGCTTTCTGGCATGTCCGGCCAGCATCCAGGTTCTGGCAGCCACTGATCATGCGTTGAACGGCCAACATTCGGCAACCAGCGCTTCGGCATTTTTCCGTCCGCCCGTGTCCGGACGCACAACGGCAGCTAACCGGCTGCCAGATATTCAGTTCTCTTACAGCTGCCGATGTTGAGAAAGAGAGCGGCCGAAGTACGGCCTTAGGGCACCCGGTTTTTCTTCGGGAAGCGGTAATCGGCCGAAGCACGGCAGGCGACCGGCCACAGAATATGCGTATTCTTGCGGCAGTTGGTGTTCGAAAGGAGACCGGCCGGAGCGCGGCTGCCGTGCATTCGTTGTTTCAACAGTGAACCGCGCGTCCGGCGGTAGAATATTCGTTTTCTTCGGGCAACCAGTGTTATGAAGGATACCGGCCGACGTACGGCCCCAGAATCTACGTTTCATTCGGTTAGCTGTCCTCTGCCGAATTACGGCAAGCGAATGGCCACAGGATATTTGGCAACCGGTGTTCAAGAGGAGACCGGCCTATGTAAGGTATCTGGTTATACGTCATTTTTTCGGCAAACGGCATACAGCCGAACAACGGCTCACACCGGGGCGCTGAGAATTCATGCACAGACGTGTTTGGACGGAGACCGACCGGTTTTTTCCCGGGGGGAGAAAAAGCCTTTAGGGAGCCGAACGACGGGGACGCGTTTTTCATCCGCTCCGTGTTTCTACGTTTTAAATGAACGAACATCGTTTGTCAAACAGTAATGAGTGTTCTCGGTGAACGGGTAAGGTGCAAGGACTCACTGGACATTAGCAGGGAATTTTTTAGGCCATCGAAATGTCATTTATTGCCACAAGAAGACTGTGCCACACCGACGGGTAAGCTAAGCCTCGCCAGTCATCGCCGCTACCACGCCTCTGCCGCCGGCTTCGTCGACGCATCAGCTGGAGGCTATTCGCCCCCTCAAGAAATGGAGAGCATTGGAGACATCGACCCGGCAGAGATGTCCGATCCGAGGTGGAGATGGATCACCAAAATAACAGCAAGCGGCTACCACGCAGGAGCTAAATCGCCACCATGTCAAGGACTCCCCACCAAAGAAAGGCAAGTGCGAGCAAAAGCGCAAGTTATTCTGCTTACAATTAAACTGCGACAAGCAATGTCGCACTATGTTGTTGGTGATAAACGTACAAGAGACTCGCTCGTGCATTGGTAGGATCAACTTCATGCCCTGCATTATGTTACTTCATGGGATTTTAGGACTGCCTACTTAGAAAAAAAAATTATTTTAAATTTGCGATAACAACAGAGCCTTATCACTGACGAAGCCTAGCTGTTAATTTAGTTCCGATGTTTGAAGGTGAGCTTAGCTACTCTTGGGATATGACTCATTTGGTTAAACATAATCGCCAGCATCCTAGCAAACACGGATTTTGTCAGGATTTTCTTGCTCAACGCAGATTGTTGAGTTCACGCACGATTTCGCTCTGGCAATAGATAAGCTTTAAGTGGTTGACTATATATTCTTGGACTGCAAAAAAGCAAATGATGGTGTTCCATATCACCTTCTGCGTAGTACATTTCATCCTATGAACTGAATGAATCGGTTTTTGCATTGTTATTACTATTGGCCCTATAGCTTTGTTCAAAAGTACTGTGTAGTTTACCGGACTATAGCGAATGAACGTGATTCCGTATACCTGCAGCTTTATTCGAATTTAATAACATCCTGGTGTGCTGATTCAGAAAGGTTTTTGGATCTTAAACAGTGTGTTAACGGCACCTTTACAAGAAAACCTTCATTCCAATTGAATAGGTATACCGTAAATTATGCTGCTGTGACAATGGCCGAGGAATATAAATACCTAGGAGTTTATTTAGGGAGCGGTTAGAGGTTATATAGGCAGGTTCACACCATAAAAGTTACTGCTGCATATGTTTTTGGCTTTCTGAGACGAAATTTCAGTGAACCTCCATCTAACTGAAAAGAACAACCGTATTTTACTCATGTGCGCTCAATCTTGGAGTACGCATGTGTTTTCGTGAATCCCTACACCAAAGAGCTGGTTGATACGCTCGAAAACATACAGAATATGTCAGAGCGATTCGTATTAGGTAATTCGCATGCTCAACTTAGCATGAGAGAAAGTAAAAGTAAACTGAAATGGCAGGACGTGAAAGATCACAGACGAAACCACAGGTTGAACTTTTTTCGTAATATCTATCATTCGAAAACTGGAGCAGAAGGGGAGAAGCATGTCCAAGCGCCATTCTACATATCGCAAAGTGGGACCGCTAGCTTAAAGCAAATTATTAACTTTCCTTTAAAGGTGACGCCTTGCGCGATTCATTTTATTTTACATCAATACTGCAGTGTAATTATCTTCCACGTATGATGGCATTAAGTGTTTATATTGACGATTTTCAGCGCGCTTTGTACAATTATTTTGTTATTTTGTCTCATATTTAATGCTTAGTGTTATGTATCTCCCTTCTGTAATGCACCGCAAGGCTAGAGAAGCGCATACGTTGACAAAGCCATTTTGGGTCAATCGCTGGCTGCAAGAGCAAGTCACTGTGGGAAGATCGCGCTACTATTTTCACCGCAACACGGTTTACTCGCGAAGTTTGAATCACCCTATCTATTTCGGGTTCCTAAATCTTGTGAGAAACAAAACAGCTATGTGTTGAGCACCTTGATTCAATAGTGACGGCACGGGGCTGTTTGAAATGTGTCTCCCGAATGTACAGGGAAACAGTTTTTTTTTTCATCTCCGTTTTGTACTATCGTTCGTTGCGATTGGCCTTGAGAGTTTCGCACTCGCCTTTTCCACTGTCAATTTACTCGAACACGTCGGCCGTATCTCACACGCGCCAGGCACCGGGCTGAAAGATGGCACGGGTGTCGTGTGGGGTATGCAGCGCTTGGCTGGCGATCTATCTCAGACGTATGAAGGGCAGGGGGGAGCAACCTAGGCGTAGCTCTTTTTTGTAACTTGCCATTTCAGCCAAAGGCTCCAAAAGTACATGAGAATGCGCAAAAATATTAATTAAAAAAAAAACCTTTTTACCCCACCTGTCGCATTACATCGTTTACTAGGCCTGCATTTACCCGCTCGCCAGTCGTACGAAACCCCAGTCATACGGCGCTTTCTCGCGTTCCCTTGAAAGTCGTATTATCGGGGTTCCACTGCAGAATCTCGAGGCCGGAGTTTCCCGTTATGAACCTCTTGGTTCATTTGCTAGCAAATTTTACTTTTTTCTAAGGTCGTATTATAAAAAATACATTTCTTAATGTACTTTTAGCTACGCATATTGGTTTTAAAACAAAGCTGTATACGCCAATCCCACAAACAGTTTCATGGCCACCCGCCATGGTGGCTCAGTGGCCAAGCCGTTGCACTGCTGAGCTCGAAGCCGCGGGTTCGATTCTTGGCCGCGGTAGCTGCTTTTCTGATGGAGGCGAAAAGAAAATCGCCCAAGTGTACGAAATTTCGGCGCAGGTCAAAGATCCCCAGGTGGTCAAAATTAATCCGGAGCCCTCCATTACGGCGCTTCTCATCGCCTGCGCTGCGCCGGCTCGTTAAATCCTACAATCAATCAACTTTAATCGCCACGATCAAAGACAATCTCATCAGGAAAAACGCCACGGTGTCAAGGCCTAAGATGCCGAGCGCATACGCCAGGCTAACCAGGCATACAACATAGCGCTCAGGACTTCTTTAGGGAAACCACTAAACAAACATGGAAACCGCATTAATGATGTTAAGGCAACCGTGAACAATCAAACCCCCCCCCCCCCCCCCGTGTTCCTGGTAAACATTATGTTTGCGTCATACTGGACCACAGCCCGATAAAAGGCATGGACGAATGGAACGGACCGGACGTGCCATGACTAACAACTAGTGTATTCACGGCATGCTTGCAGAATATAAACGTTTGCAGCAGCAAAGAGAGAGAGAGAAAAAAAAACAAAGTCCACATCACTTTTTGCGCTGTTGTCCAGAATGACGCCCTACCAACTTGCCAAGCTCAGAACTGTATTACGTTTGCCGATTATCTTTGAAGGCTAGTCAAGATTTGTGTCACTTATTTGAGCAGCGGTCGCGCAACAAGGTGAGCGGATGCGGAAGGGTAGGCAGGCTGCCCGATATGACGAGCGAATGCGTCTTACTAGGCAGAAACTAGCATTTCCCGGCAGAGAAGCCGAGCGTAAGGTCAGTAGATAAGGCATTAGAGCGCTTCACTGAGGTACGCAAGTACAAAGGCGCCGAATTTGGCGTTTATCAGTGCTGCGAGATCGCCGCAGCTACGGCCTCACCGTTTACTTCGACGCGGCCGTTTGTAATACCACTACCGAAGGTGCAGAAAAACGGCATCTTTGGAAACCCTCCTGCTGCTGAAATTCTCTTCCAAGCGTTATCTTCCGTTTGCATTCGGGACGACGTCAGTATTCCCCGGCCGCAGAGCAGGGAGGAGAAGTTAAGCGTACCAGATTTAGCCGACTAAAACACATAAACAATAAACTGGCAGCCCCCCTTGAACCGTGGCCGTGTAAACAAATGTCAGGTAATGCGAGCTCACCGAGATCATCGCGGCGGCACTGAACAATAGGAGAAAAGAGGGCCGATATTCTGCCCCCTTATCTAGTGACATTAAACCGGCGAAAGGGACAAGCCTGTGGAGAGGAGACACGTTCCATACCATCCTCCATCACCATTTTAAGTTCTCAGCAGCTTTGCCAGACATGCATTTCCCCATTGCGGGATGGCGACCAAATATTTTTAACAAAACAAACTAGAGTTGTTTTAACAACAGAAACCACAGTTCTTTTTAACACAAAAAAAAATACAATGGGCCTGCTTTAAAGTAGCACGTAACCGTTGTATGGGTTTTATTTAGCTGTTGACTTAAAACCACCTTAATTTCGTTAACCCAACAATAATGTGCAGAAAAGGTTCCAGAAATTGATGGTATATACGGAAGTAACACCAGCACATAGGTGTGCAGAAAATACAGGTGACTTCAAAATAAGTCACTCGTTCGCAATACAGCTTCTAGCTGAAGCAGAGAGTAGAGTGATAATAGCAACCATACTTTTCTAATGTATAGGAAAATAGGATATTGATAAAACTATTTCTTATTTTATTATGTGCGCGGTGTTTTACGGGGGCATGTGTTTTGCCAGCTGTCAAAGCAAACAAATTAATAAGACCACCATTCATCCAGTCAGTCAGCGCAGATGTTCAAACCGAAAACATGTATCGCTTGGGAAGTGGCTGAAATAATGTAAGCTGCTCTCTGTTAGGGAGCTTCCCTCATAGAAGTAGCCACCACATCGCACCTGGGAAGGAAAGTGGAAGGGAACGTTTTATTCGTGATCGTAGATGACTGAGTTGCTTGTAACGGACATAAGTGCTCGTTGTTTGAGTAAATGTGGGAGCACGTTTTTTAGGGAAACAGAAATGGTGCTTTATTGAGGCTGATAATATTTAAATTGCTATTACAAAATTGGCATTGGCGCTGTACCAGGATTAATTATGTACTTAGCATAATTATTCCAAAGTTTGCCATAACATAAGGTCGCTGATATATTCTTTAAGTTCGTGTCAAGCAGACTTGCGGGCACCCGTTATCTCTCTACTGAATACTAGGTTCCCCGATGGACGCATGTCCCTTGCGTTCATTCGAATGTTTCAAGTCGGCGAACGGCAAAAATTTCGCACTGCAAATTTTGGAGCACATTGAATGGCTTGACGTGTTTCTCCAAAGGGAGAGCGATATAATTTTTTACCCAACAGAGTTATTTTTTAAGCCTAAGTCTGATGGGGCCGATTCACCAATGACATTCACGACGTTCACCTGGAGGGAAAACGCAGATACACTGCTGCAGTCAAACGTAAACCGGTTGGCGAGCACGGTTTTAAGGTTTGTACGTCTAATCAAACTGAAGTATCTAATGCACGATTTGAAAACGAAGAACTCGTTGACGTTTTTTTAGGTAGCCAACAGGGTGAGCCCACGACCTCAATAACATTTTAATACCTTAGGTTGATACTTGCAAATGAACATTGAAAACTGCAAAGAAGTGAAAAGGTCCGTCCATCCCTTTTTCCGTCCATCCCGTCCAAATTTTTATGGCGTTAGGCACAAACGTCTACAAGATGGCCAAGTGAGAGAAGCTGCTGGAATTCACATCGCAACTACCTTTTTTTTACTAAACGCACACGCACTATCCTTGTGACGTCTCAAACCTCATTCTTACCTCTGTGCTTTCTAGGCGTTTAGAGACAAATGTTGGTTTTATTTCAATGTTTACCGCACAGACGATTGCAATCAAATGAATTTCTGGTTTTATTTGTATAAGTAAAGTCGGCGTTCTCATTTTAATATATTGGCTTCCTCTTGTCGTTTCAATATTGCTATCATCGTCATTATTTTGGGATAGGTCATGCGTTTATTTAGCAGTTGTACTTTATCCACTCGCACGAACTGATTATCGCATTTCAAAGCGTATACCTGATTGTTGCGTTTTTCTACACTTTCATTGTTTTAATTCTTTACGAGAACTCGCGTCTGAATCGAAAATAAAATTTTAAGATTTCTACTTGATACCATCGCATAAAATTTACTGGTTTCTGCCGTACGACTACCTAATAACATATAAATTTGGTTTTGGTAGAAGAGGAGGTTCAGCTGGTGACTGGGCTGGCCGCTTCCGGTCTGGTTGCTTGGCAATTCCTGAATAGCATCACTGTAAATAAACGCGTTTTATCAATTAAAACCGTGTCAATATATTTTATGCCATGTTTATTTATTTAAAGCGTTGCGTTGAAGTGAAAATTTGAAACTTCCAGCAGCTTTACTAATTCCGGATTCATCTCTTCATGGCCAATACTACACTGCCCACTGATAACCATAGGTAACGAAGCTGCCGGGAACGCTACCAGACTGAGCCTTTCGCGCAACCGCCAACCTGACGACCCTTGACCACTCCCCTATGGCGTCCCTTATTCCTTTCTCCTGAGACATTTTTGCTAGTGGGTACAGTTCAACGCACCATCATGCGTACCGCCGGATCCATCCGCACCACCATACGTACCGCCGGATGACGACACCAAGATATCTGGAGTGTGCATTTAAATCGCCCTAGCCATAGGACAGTTCCGTCCTTTCTCACCTTCAAACGCCGATTCGCAACTTCTATTCAGCACTGTTCTCGCCATTCGCCCTCCAAATTTTGTCCCGTACAACACCATCCCACCTAATAGCTCTTTGATCGGACCTTGGTTCACACGGACACACATCGTAATCATGTGACCCAACTTACATTTCCAGCACCAGTCACTAAAGCCAGCCCTTATCCGCCAGCATCCTAAACACTCAATTTTCGCACCGGGACATTACGGAACATTTCTGTCACCTACGCACGAAATATCACGCACAACGCTTCCCGAACCCTCAAGGCCTCTGGCAACTGGCGGCTCCTCAAAAACCACACAATCCCTTGTTTGAATATCCTTCGGCGAATCAGCGCCATTCTTTACCCTTCGCCGCTCACCCTTAATGTCTCGCACGTATACACGCAATGACCCCTGTTAGGGGGGACCCTACAAACGATTTCCCCCTTTTTCCAACACCTTACACAGTGGAGCATGAACTGCATAGCTCCGAAGAGGAAGTACAGTGGGCAGAAAGCAACCGGCATAATCAGACATAGAAGAGAATGGCATCCTGCGCCCTTTTAGGTCCACTATTCAAGACATTGTTACGTCTCCGCTTTCTATTGAGAGTTTTCATAATGCGATGTACCTGATTTGAACTCGTCACAGCGAACGGGAGGTTGAGGAGTGGTTTCGTTAATACAGACTTGGGACGCAGGCTTTACCGTTTATTTGGCCATTCATTCCCTTTTCTATAATAAAGAATACCGACAACCCTTGCATTTCACAAATATACTTTACGTCTCCGCTTTCTATTGAGAGTTCTCATAATGCGATGTACCTGATTGGAACTCGTCACAGCGAACGGGAGGTTGAGGAGTGGTTTCGTTAATACAGACTTGGAACGCAGGCTTTACCGTTTATTTGGCCATTCATTCCCTTTTCTATAATAAAGAATACCGACAACCCTTGCATTTCACAAATATACTAATTCCCCTTGCTCATGCCAGCCCCTCATCGTCGAAGTTCCCAGAGCAGAGTTGCATAAGTGATATATATGGACTGGGATTGCCAGATTCACAGAAATCACGATTGTTACGATTCAGCACGCCGCTACCCTGGTCACACGTGCTAGAAGTTGGTACAGTGTTCTGAAGTGTTTCTGTGCTCTGCGCAAACCCCGCCTGAGACAAACGTGTGGACACAAGCACCCGCCGTGCGGGATCGCCACCGATGACCCGCGCCAAGGAAGCTGCAAAATATAACATATATTGTGTGGCCAGGTGACTTCAACCTGTGGGTGGATCCCTTTTGCCGAGATCTCGTCTGCCCCATCTCTCAGACTCGGCGTTCGAGGCTACTGCCGGCTGTCACGAACCAGGGAAAAAGTGCTCTTGTGTGTCTTTACTGTGTTCGGATCGTGTTGAAACGCTCCGGGAAAGCACAGGAATCTTTACCACTTCTGTGTATAAACCGCAACCACCTTAACTTCGGACCTGCCCAGCGAGCGCGGCCCCAGCACCGCCAACGCAGGGATAATTTTGGTCGCTTCGAGTGGAGTGGCGCTACTTACGCCCTGTCGTTCCTCGCCGCCGCCTCCGCCACAGTCGCGGGGCAACGCGAATTTTCAGATGCGGAAAGCAATATAAGTTGCGTCTGCCGTATTCAAACCAGGAGGTTTTGAACATAAAAATACACCTTATTCAGGGATCTAATTCAAGTTTTTCATTTGAAGGCTCATGATGGTTTTGTGTTGCATACCTAGTTGTAGAACTGGAAAAGGTACAGTGACAAATGTTTCGTTTCACAAGTTCCCCGTCACGGAAGTTCGAGACAAATACCCCTAAATGTCGCGGTGCGTTGCCTTTATGGCGCAGCGTACTGATGTTCACACAGAATTCATTGCTGCTTTTGTAGGTTATCCAGTTCCCGGCATCCAGGCCAGCACGTGTATGGCCAGGCCTGGTCTTTGACGCAGAATAAAATTTGTTTATTATATTTGTTTCAGGGCCTTGGTAGCGGGCGATCAGACGGAGCATCTAGTCTGCACAAGTACATTAATAACTGAAACGCAAAAAAACAAGGGTTTAAAAGTGCACGTAGTTTAGCTTTCATTGTCTGCAGTTAACACCACATCAGCGTAATAATAGCTCGTATTCTTACACGAGAGCTACCACTAGTCTTGATGTCCAGACTCTTGGCAACCTGACGTGATTGTTTCGACCAAAAGTTGCTACCACTGCGACCTACCACTGCGGTAGGTCGCAGTTTCAAACCCGGATGGGCTATCTTATCCGAGGCTTGAGTTCCTAGAATTCATCTGTGCACTGGAAAGAGCGGCCCAAGCATTAGCACAACTTGCGATATCCTACAAAGAACCGATGGGACTGTTTTTGAAAACGATGCTACCAGCTGCACTGGAAAACAAGCTTTTCTGCCACAACGGCTCAACGGAGTCATACGAAAGCAGCTGCTAAGCTCCTGCTAGAACAGTTCAGCCGACCTTTTTTCACCAATTTTTCTGCGAAGAAAACAGCCAAGCGTGGCAAAGTGGAAAGGAGTTCTGAAAAACCAGCCTCCAGAAAAGTTCTGAAAGTGTGACTACTGTGCCGCATTGTTCAAGTCAAGTGTTGATTTGAGAACAAAAATGAACTCTTGACAAAAATGCTAAACTAAAACGATTGTGCGATACCAGCAGCGTTCACTAAGGTTCTGAAAGCCGGACTACAGTGTGGCATTGTGTGCTTAAATCGTGGCTTTGTTTTGTAAATAAAATTAGCATGTAAGTAAAATTAAAATGACATCGATGTTCAGTTAGTAGTGTAGCAGGTCATTGTAGCACTTAACATGCACTCGCAATAAAGAATTTTTGATGTATTCGCAAGGACGCAGCCGAATCAACTTCGCTTATTAGTGCGTGTATGACCGTAACTGGCATTTTCGGTGCTTGAATTGGCTGATTGTTTTCCGAGCACAAAAAATTCATTTGCAACCTTATAGCAAAAAACATTGCTACAATTCATGAGGCATTTGAACAGAACACTTCACTTTGTTTGTATTTGCTATAACAAAAAGAGTTTCTGGGAAGCTTTGTTTAGTTTCTGCTATTAACTTCCCAATGTGCATCATATTCAGGAATAACCACACCCTGCGAGTATAAACCGGTACAGTTTGGTTACCTTGCCAGTTGCGTTGTCGGAACGGGAGGTAATGTTATTCTTTTTGTCATCACACATACGAAACTACGAAGCTAAATGGGTCGCGTTCAACGCAGCCCCTTCTCACAACGTTAAAGCCAGTCAAGAGTCCCCGCCGCGCCTTAACACGCCTGATCAGGAAAAAAACCATTCGTTCAGGTATGGTAACCGTAGGACTGCTACTTATACATTTGGAAATACCGAAATCAATAATCTGAAGAGTGATTTAACAAAAATTCCCGCGCCCGACAGCTTCTACTAGCGCTCAAGCACGCACTCCCAGCGTAGCCGCAGCTCGGCGCAACAGGGTGTAAAAGCGCCCGTTGCGGCCGGGCGCGCAACGAGACTTGGCGCAAGCGCTCCCATAGAGCGCCGCTGGCTGGACAGGTCCGAAGTAAAGTTGGTCGTTCTAGAAACCCAACATCTGGGCCGCTGATCCATCATGCACCTCTAAACGACTGAGATTGGTTCGGAGAAATCAAATATGAAATTCATTGGTGTTACGCTCCGAATATATAAATGCGCTAACAAGATTATATTTTTTATCTTTTTCAACAGCGACATTGCTTAGCGAATCACAAGAAGTGGCCGCGCGGCTGCACCTGAATGTGCAAGGATTAAAAGCGGGCCTCGCGGTGACCGCCCGGCAGTTGGCCATGACATTGCCCCGCTCTAGTCTGTGTGTGCATCGTGAACCCCACGCAGTGACCTCTGTGGAGGTTTGTCAAGGTATGCATAACCACTTTGGGAGATTCGTCACGATTGCAGCGACCTCCCGGTCATAACAAAAAATAATTCACCACCTTCCCGTAGGGAAACCCTGAGTAGTTTTCGAAGCAGCAATGGGTCGACTCAAGTTCCCATTACTTTTCAGTTGCATCGCGGAGTTGCGGGAGGAGATTGAGGGTAGCGGAGCGCGCGCGCGTCATTTATACCGCGAGGCTACAGTGGCACCCTCAGCGGAGTATGAAGCGGCTACCGTCACGTCTCTAACCCTTAGCTGCTTCGCCCTATCACGCACGGAGCCGCAGGTGTTGCCATTCGTTGCGCAATCCTGGAGAGGAGAGGAGCTTCGTAGAGGAGAGGAGGAACCCCTCGCATAATACTCAGGGTTCCCCTACGGGAATATGACGACGGTGGTGAACGCGAAGCCATTTTGTGAAGGATTCTTTGCTTTCCCAATACCTAGGAGCATCGTGCCACAATTATCATCAGGGATGCCAGGACAACCATGCGCAGTAGGTGTGCGGACGGTGGACAACAACGACAAGGGAGGGAGAGACACAGCCCCGAGCATGATATGCTTCGCATCTAAAAGCAACAAATGCCGGACGCTGTTGTGTGCATACCTCGCGGCGACCGCCCTGCGTCCGACGTTCACGTTTGACCAAGAGCGGGTAAAAGTGGCCTAGGGAGATAGGCCAAGGTTCGTAATCGTAGAAACACTTGGTCGGAACAAAAAAGACGCGTGATAGCGTGCACCCCTTCAACGGGATGTCCAATGATTATCACTTTTAAAAATAAATGAGCTTACCCTTAAGTAAAACAGCCAAAAATCGATTTTGCAGTTTTGGCGCAGAAACATCGAGCGCACTAGGAGGGAACACCCTGGGTAAGCGCGGCGAATGCAGCGCCGAAGTGTGCCCGGTGCTGCTCGCCCTGGCGTTTAAAAATGGCGGACACATTTCAGACATCGTTTCAGAGGACGGTTTTTTAACATTGTTTTAAATGCAGAGCATTTCAGTAACTCACGATGTCACCCGCGTTGGCGTCCGTAGTCCGCACCGCACCCCTCCCTACTATATATAAAAAAGAAATACTATCCGGCGCCAGGTTTCGATCCCTCGACCCTGCGGGCGCAACGCAATGTACAAGGTATTCTAACCACTGCGCCACAAAGCCGACACAGAATGCGAGGCTATGAACGCGCCTTATATCGTTGACTCATTCAAATTACTGCTGACGAGCGCTCTCTCGTCAGCAGTTGCCACAAGTGCAACAACATTAACGTAACGCAAACTACTTAACGTCGTGCGCCCCCGGAAATGCTCTGCATTTGATCGTGCCCCTCGCGAGGGGGATGTTTCAATGCGTGTTCCTACTGGCCAGTACACTAGTCGCCATCTGTCGGATGTTGTGCGAACCCTTTGCGGCTGATGGCGCGCGATTTGAAACGACATTTGCATATGATCAAACTGAAATGCTCTCCAAGAAAAACAAATACCAGGGCCAGAGTTTCTGCAGTGGATGTAGTATTTCCGTTACTTTGTAGTAAACTCTACCCAGGTCAATTTGAACCTAAACGCAAACATTGTGAAAGCCTGCCAAGCATGGTCCACATTATATGAGGTGTTCTTTATTCGAAATGAGCCACATACACCTCACGCGAATTTGAGAAACAAGCGGCAGTTTGTTACCGGACCTAAATGCAGCGCCGTCAAAACTGTTATATGATATATTTTCGGGCACTTGCGTCTGCCCACGCTCCTTGAAGAGAAATGCATAAAGATATATATAAACTAAGTACTTAGTGTTACATCCTACTGGTGTCGCTTTCTTGGGGTGTTTGTTTCGCGGTTTGCTGCATTATATCACTTTTTTGCGTGCGTTTGGGCTTCCAATATATGTAGTGTAATAAATCATCGTATAGTTGTGAAATTACTAAATTTAAAAGACTTGCCACTAGTGGTGCTCTTGTAGTATGTACCGTCTTTGTGATTGGTCCCATATTTACGGTCGTGGTCGCGTTGCCACGGCTTCGAGTTTCAAACGCACTGCGATACGGCAAGATGGCACGATCATCCAACAAATGGACCAAAAAGAGACCTTAAAAAGGTAATCGGTTTTCGACCAAGCAAGACAGCAAGAACCGGCTCGACGAAGCGCGAGCTTCGCGATTGCTAGGTGAGAGGCATAGTGGCGCATCTTTCGACGTAGACGGCAGAAGTAAAACTGATTACCGTCTGATCGACCTCGCTCTTCTCCGTAGCATTATTCTACATTATCCTACAACTTTTTGACTTCCGGCAAGTGCTTGGGGCGATCGACATGCTTAGGCCTCTCCTATGATGGAAGAAACTGGGCATGCATTTCGCAAACAATAATGTAGTTGTAGCTACTGGGGCATCAACAATGCGTTGTCAGTGAAAACATTCCTGAAGGCCTCCCTACCTTATCTCATCCGCGAGATTTTCTTTAAAGGTTCATGTATGGCGTTGAATAATACATATTCCTTCAAGGCGTTGTACTTGGAGACTCTACGAACGAGTTCTGGTTGAATGAACGAGATGCATCTCGGTTTAATAAAGCTGTGCTCTATATGCTTCCTCTATACAACTACAAGTTACATTACGCGAGTGTGGAGTAAATCACCCACGTCCTTGCAAGCACCGTCAGGCTGTAGCATCTCCACTTCTCGGATTCCACAATTTCAACTCATGGATTTATTGACAGGATCGAAGTTCTACCCTATAATGACACCTGGAGGAAGCTAAAGACCGGAACAGTGCCGTATTTCCAGAGGGGTGAGTACGAAGTGTGTTGTCGGAAGTTAATTCACGAGTGTAGATACGCATGTAGATGTCTGCTGCTTGGTGCGTAGCAGTACTGTCTTTGAAATCTTCACATGAGAACTTCAAAAACACATTAAGGAAGCCCTCGCATTTTTGACACTTATCGAGGCTCTGAAGCTCGAAACTAGGCTTGAAAGGACGAATATCACACTATCTTCTGACCAATACAATACAACTTTAAGCAGTATGTCGAAGCTGAGGTATATATTCCTACACTTCGCCGGCGTGATTCCTAAAGCCAAGGTGGCCTCGCCAGGGGAAGGGGCCCGGTCATGTCAGGATATATTAAAAATTTCAGCAGCTCCAAAAGTAATTAACGAATTACTAGTAATGAGGTTTTGGAAACAAATCTGTAATAATCTTGTCAAACTGTTTCGACATCCCTCTAATTGGGCCATCATATCATTCCAGCGGTGCAGTAATATTGGCAGCGCATCACGTTAGTCGCCGAACCAAGCACCGCCGTCCACAGCGTCAGCTGTCGCCGCCTCCGCGCAAGCTTGGAGCATGCGCTCTGGGCACTTGTTCACACGTGTCCACATGCCTAGCCGCGTGAAGGTGACCTTGACCACGGATGAAAGTAAGCCCGGGCCGCCTTCTTTGAAAGTTGCGCAGGAGCTGGAGGCTTCTCACCCTTATCGGCAAAGGGTGCCTGCCCACTTCAAGGATGTCTCCCGGCGATCCGCAGGTTCAGCAAACTCCGCACCACAACCGTAGACAAAGGCACGCTTTGGACAAAAGGTATAAGAATTCCGGCTCATTAAAGGTGAACCAAATGTAACTAAGACTTGACCAAGCGGAGCTAACCTTTCGCTTTACATAACCAGCATTCATCCACCACTTTTTTGGTGTTCGCCGGGAAAGAACTGTGTTTAAGATGCTTTGAAGGGTTCGTAGATATCGGCACTGGCGTCAATAGTGACGGCCTACCACAGGCGAAAGCTGCCTTTGTGAGTTTGGCTTTTGCCATCAACGGAAGGTGGAAGTTGCCCCTTGGCTACTATTTTGTCGACGCCATTGTGAGGGAGCATCGTGCTAACCTAGTTACACAAAGCTTGCTTCGTGCTCATAATGGGGGGCTCTTATTGTGTCAGTAACTTGTGATGGCGAACCGGCCAACATCGCCATGCGGCAGGAGTTCGGCTGTATGCTCAGGGATGCTACTCATCTAAGAACAACATTTCCACGCCCTGCTACGAAGGAGCCTGTAGCTGCTTTTTTAGGCCGTGCCATATGCTGAAGCTTGTCAGAAATGCCTTTGCCACAAAAGGGGCTTACGTGGACAAGGATGAAAAAATTGTGGCATGGAGCTACATTGAGCATCGGAGGGGCCGTAGGGCATTCCCCACCTGAGCCAACTGACCATAGCCCGAGACTCTCCAGCCCTTACTGTGCTTTTGCCACCAGCATGACACCACGAGGGAGGAACTCCAGGCGAGAGGTGTGCACGGGCTCGGGCTTACCCGAAAGCCAAAGCCCGGCTAGGCCCACGGGCCGGGGTTTGGCAACCCGACTTACTTTTCACCCGGCCCGGGCAGGACTCGGGCCGAAATTTAAATGCTTCCGACGGGCCGGGCCGACCTGACGGCCCGGACTGGCCCGGCAGTGAAACAGTACTTAGGTTTTCCTTAATATCACAGAAAATACATGTTGCTGACGCAGCAAAGCACAGGTCAGGTTTGTTTTTACATTCCACGGGACTTACCATTACGCCCTGAGGCACATGTGGGCGTATGGCCAGGTGGTAAGTGTAACAGATCTGCAACTGCATGTCTTGGGAGGAACTGAGCAACACATGCGGCTCAGTGACACCGCCTAGGGAAGTACAACGAATGACAATTCAGCGTGACTAGTTTTAACCTCTAAGTTCAGAAGAAAAAAATTTTCAAGATGGAACACTTTGAACGGCAAACACTGCCAGAGAAACCTGCATCTCCGTCTGTTTTCTGCAGCAGTGCCCTATTCAGAGTGGCGTGTTCTACCCTGAGCCAACAAAACTGAAGCTGTGGAAGACTGAGGTGAAAATCCAACTTTAGATTTGCTCTCGGCTTAGGCGGGAAAACATCGTGGCGAGCGTAGCTGGTGGTGGGAGGTGGCCTGTGCCCTCGGGCGTCATGGTCGGCAGAAGAAGATGAAAGGAAAAGCGCAACACTGGAGTAGGGTGGTTTAAATGCACCAACAGCCGCTTAAACTGTAACACTTATTATGATTGAAACTTTATAGATAAGCGATATGATTTGGTATAGAACGTAATGGAGTGGCAACAATAAAATGTGCATCAATACACGCGTGTACTTTGCATCTCGATAGAAATAAGTAAGACAGCCCTTATACTCTTGAGAAAAGGAAACGTATACGGACGACACAACAACGCAAGGGCACACCCTCTTTAAACAAACACGAACCGGCTGGTCCCCTGGCATACAGGTTCCATTTCTGGATAGCAATCGCAAGAATCAGGTTCAAATGCATAGGTGTCGTGCTCGTTTATATTGCTTGTTTGAATTCACTTATGGCACATTATGAAATTCTACACAAAATGCCGGGTGGTTTTGCTCCCTTTAGGTGAGCTTCAACATTTTTTTAACTTTTCAGTGGTTAGGGCCATTTAGGTTTTTCTACTTCGCTTAATAATTTTTCAATATTACGATGAATTTATTCATGGTTTGGGGGGAGGAGGGGTTTGGTTCATCTTTTCTTTTCCGTTGGGTGGTTCGGTCACGTTTATGTCGGTTTCAACTCTTTCGTATGTAGCTGAGCGAAGGACAGCTGCGGTAGGGATATGTGCATGACTGTTATGTTTAATTGGGGTTTATTTGCGCTTTTAATGTTGGTTTTGCCTGTTATAATTTGTCTTACGGTTCCTTTTACTGCCTTTGGGTAGTTTTCGCTTCCAAACGTGCCCCAATCAGGCGCGGGCTCGTACGGTATTTGGGTTGGAAACACGCAGCCGGGCCCTACCGGGACCGGGCCATAAGGTTAAGGTGTCGCGCCGGCCCAGGCCGGCCCGTCGGCCTTCTTCGCCCGGTCGGGAAGGCCTACTGCAATAAGCACACATTTTCCAAATTTTCCAAATTCCGGCCCACATTTTCGGCCCGTGCACACCTCTAGCTCCTCCCACTGCCACAGCCGCCTTTCTGGTGCTCGCCCAGATGACGAACGCGTTGTAGGCGGTGTTGGTGCCGGTGTTGCTGTACCGGTTGTAGAGGTTCATGGCAAGCCAGAGGACAAACGTCTCGTAGCAACCGGCAGGTCTGGTGAAGAAGACCCGTAACGGAGGTGCTGACGGCATCGTGTGATGGTGAATGATCTCGGGCATAGCTCATGTTGTTCCGCGTTTGTCATCCTCATCAAGTTGTACAATTCGTTTAGGTTAATGATATCCTGGCGCTTTCTCACGGCCGCGCATGAACTGGCGCATTTGATCAGGCGCAACAAGTCTTGGCTCAGGATGAGGCGGGACTTGTTCTGCTTATTGTGCCTTCTTCTCCGCGCGGCTTTCCGCGACGCTGACACTGGCGTTGACGCTGGCGTTGGAGGTGGCGTTACCGGCGGCCTTGCCCGTGGCACTCATGGCGGCGTTGCGGGAGGAGGTTCTCCTACGGGTTGATGACGACGGTGGCTAAACGCGAAGCTATCTCTGGACGTATTCTTTGGTTGGCAAATTCTTAGGGGCATCCTGCCACAATCATCATCAGCGCTGCATGGCGAGAAGTGCGCAGTGGGGGTGTGTACGCCGCACAACGGCGCCCACACAACGGCGGAGGGTAGAGGCGCCACCATAAGCTGCTTCGCAACTAAAATGCCCGTGTGTACGAGATTACGGGGCTCGTTGAAGAACCCCATGTGGCCAAAAATTATCTGTAGCCCTCCACTACGCAGCGCCTCATTGTCTGCGTCGCGTCGGTGCATTAAACCCTACAATTAATCAGCGTACATAGGGGTTGGCCGCTCAGAAACGTTTCCAGCACTTTTAGCAAATGGAAGCAGTAGTTGTTCCCCAAAACAGCTTTAAGCTTCGTAGGGGATCTCCCAGCAACTAGCCCGTTAAAGATGGCGGCACACATAACCTGAATATCTAAAACAAACTCAAGAATTTCCACAAGAGTGCCCCCTATGTTTTTATTTACGGAATGCTTTGTGCTACAAACATAAAATGACCTCACGTATGTACGAAACCGTATGTTCACGTATGCTCATAGATTATGAGAAAGCATTTGACTCGGTCGAAACCCTAGCAGTCATTCAGGCATTACGGAACCAGGGGGTAGATGAGCATTATGTAAGAATACTAGAGGATATCTATAATGGGTCTACAGCTACCATCATCCTCCATAAGGAGAGCAGTAAAATACCTATAAGAAAGGGTGTCAGACAAGGAGACACAATCTCTCCAATGTTATTCACAGCATGCTTACAAGAAGTATTCAGAACGTTGGATTGGGAACAGGTGGGAGTAAGGGTTAATGGAGAATACCTCAGTAAGCTCAGATTTGCTGATGACGTTGCCTTGCTAAGTAACTCGGGGGACGAATTGCAAAGCATGCTTTCCGCACAGGGTGAACAAAGTAGAACCGTGGGCCTGAAAATTAATATGCAGAAAACTAAAGTAATGATCAATAACCTCGGGACAGCACAGCAGTTTGAGATAGGTGGCGAGGCAGTTGAAGTGGTAAGCGAATATATCTACTTAGGCCAAGTTGTGACCCCAGATCCCAACCATGAGGCAGAGATAATTAGAAGGATCAGAATGGGGTGGGGTGCATATGGCAGACATTCTCAGATAATGAATAGACGCCTACCATTGTCGTTGAAGAAGAAAGTGTATGACAGCTGCATCTTACCGGTACTCACCTACCGGGCAGAAACTTTTGAGGCTCACTAAGAGGGTTCAACTTAAATTGAGAACGACTCAGCGGGCAATGGAGCGGAAAATGATAGGTGTAACATTAAGGGACAAGAAGAGAGCGGAGTGGGTCAGGGAGCAAACTGGTGTTAAAGACATATTAGTAGAAATTAAGAAGAAGAAATGGACTTTGGGCAGGGCATGTAATGCGAAGGCAAGATAACCGCTGGTCATTAAGGGTAACAGAGTGGATCCCTAGAGAAGGCAAGCGCTGCAGGGGGCGGTAGAAAGTTAGATGGGCAGATGAGATCAAGAAGTTTGCGGGTATAAATTGGTCACAGTTGGCACAGGACCGAGGTAATTGGAGAATAATGGGAGAGGCCTTTGCCCTGCAGTGGGCGTAGACAGGCTGATGATGATGATGATGATGATGTACGAAACCATGTTCAAGTGTATCCTGGCTTCTGGGACACGACCCTCTCGCCCCTGGAACGCTGTTTAGAATACAGAAGGGTTGGTTGTAGTGGTCGCCCCCCATCCAATAGCCACGTTAATCACGGGATAAATCTGGGTCCCCAGTGGAAGATCCACATTCGTAACCCCTAATTGGATGTACTACCCCAACTCAATAAAATCTTTCTCCAGTGCAACTATTTAACTGTTGACGGAGAGAACGACCCTCTAAGGTATTCACAACATCAATGGATTGCACTGAGTACTGCAGCAAAGTGCAATAATTTTGAAAATATTCAGTCATTATTTGAAGGAAATGTGGATGACCAGAGCAACTTCGCGGAACAAAAAACGATTAGTAAAGTATTTTAGATGCAGAGAATCTGATTCACTCGCTTTGTGCCTCCGGCGTCGTCGTCGTTGTCGGCGTTGTCCGCCCCTCCCCCATTCTCCTCGCCGCGCCAGTTGCGCTCTCTGCCGCTCACCCCCTCTCCTCTCCGATAGCGAACACTCTCTCGCGAGGCGCACTGGATTGGATTCGATTCGATTGGCTTGGATTGGATTGGCTTGGCTTGGCTTGGCTTGACTTGGATTGGATTTGGATTGGATTGGAATAAAGGGGATTGTCTTGGATTGTGTTGCGTCATAGCCGCGGCAGACGCGCTGGGGCTGGCGCATGTGCAGTACTCTCTCTTCCGCGGTTTCCTCTCCTTCGGGCGCGCTGCGCATATAACCGGTGTGCCGTTCTCCGGTGAAGCAACATCCATGCTTCGCTCAAACACCGAGAGTCCACGCCGCTTTACAAGTGCGCCAACGTCGTCATCGACTGGGACCGGCCTATGCAGTCCCCTCAACGTTATGCGCGCTGCAAAACGCGGTGCCTGCGCCGCTCCGCTCCATCGTTCCAGCGCCGTTCTCCGCTGTCCAACGCTGCAACGTGTGCCCCCTATGCGTCGCATCCACACAGGGGTTCACGCGAGGAGAGGTGGGGCTTTTTTTTTTAAATGCAGAGCATTTCAGTAACTCACGATGTCACCCGCGTTGACGTCCGTAGTCGTTGTCCGCACCCCTCCCCCTACACTATATAAAAAAATACTATCGGGCGCCTGGTTTCGATCCCTCGACCCTGCGGGCGGAACGCAATGTACATGGTGCTCCACGCACTGCGCCACAAAGCCAACACAGAATGGGAGGCTACGAACGCGCCTTATATCCTTGACTCATTCAAATTATGTCAAGAAGCTGCTGATACAACGCATTCACTACCACCAACTCCCCAAACACTAAACTTTAACGCAATACACCCACCTCCTATGCGAAGCATTTACTCGAGTCCCCCTCGTGGTATATAAAAAAAATATATCATATAACAGTTTTGACGGCGCTGCATTTAGGCCGGTAACAAACTTCCGCTTGTTTCTCAAATTCGCGTGAGGTGTATGTGGCTCATTTCGAATAAAGAACACCTCATATAATGTGGACCATGCTTGGCAGGCTTTCACAATGTTTGCGTTTAGGTTCAAATTGACCTGGGTAGAGTTTACTACAAAGTAACGGAAATACTACATCCACTGCAGAAACTCTGGCCCTGGTATTTGTTTTTCTTGGAGAGCATTTCAGTTTGATCATATGCAAATGTCGTTTCAAATCGCGCGCCATCAGCCGCAAAGGGTTCGCACAACATCCGACAGATGGCGACTAGTGTACTGGCCAGTAGGAACACGCATTGAAACATCCCCCTCGCGAGGGGCACGATCAAATGCACAGCATTTCCGGGGGCGCACGACGTTAAGTAGTTTGCGTTACGTTAATGTTGTTGCACTTGTGGCAACTGCTGACGAGAGAGCGCTCGTCAGCAGTAATTTAAATGAGTCAACGATATAAGGCGCGTTGCCCCTGGGTCAGATGCTGTCTCCGCGTACCGCGTGAGGTAATCGATTGCCACCACGATCCACTTGTTCCCCTTCGCGGGGGTAGCAAATGTGCCCAAGAGATCCATGCCTACTTGCTGGAAAGGGGCCGTCGGTGGTTGTATTGGCTGAAGAAGCCCTGCTGGTTTCAAAGGCGGAACCTTCCTCCTCGGGCAGTCGCGGCAGCTCTTGACGTAGTGCTGAACTGTTCGCAATAGCTTCGGCCAATAGTATTTCTGGCGAATCCTCGCCAGTGTACGGCTGACACCCAGGTGCCCCGCCGACGTTTTGCCGTGGCAGGCATATAACATTTCCTGGTGCATCGCTCTTGGTGCAACGAGTAAAAGCGCGTCCGAGCTATCTCTGAAATTCCGCTTGTACAACATTCCGTGCCGGAGGCTGAAGGACGAGATGTTGCGGGCAAAGGCGTGCGGAATTTGGGCATTGAGACCTTCCAAATACTGGATGACAAGAAGCAATTCAGGGTTCTCTCGTTGTAGTTGGGTCATTTCAGCAGGAGTAACGACTCCGAGAAAGGGGAAGTCTTCGTCGGTGTCTTCGCTTGCCGACTCGACAGGTGCCCGTGACAAACAATCAGCATCGCTATGCTTTCGCCCGGACCTGTAAATGACCGTCATGTAGTACTCCTGTAGGTGGAGACTCCATCTGGTGAGGCGTCCAGAGGGGACTTTTAGGTTTGCCAGCCAACACAAGGAATGGTGGTCACTGATAACATTAAACCGCCTACCATAAAGGTACGGGCGGAACTTGTTGATGGCCCAGACGACGGCAAGACACTTTTTTTCTGTGGTGGAGTAAGTCATCTCTGCCTTTGATAGAATGCGGCTGGCATAGGCTAGAACTCGCTCGGCTCCGTCCTGCCACTGAACGAGGAGTGCACCAAGACCGACGTTACTGGCATCGGTGTGGATCTCCGTATGTGCGTGTTCGTCAAAATGAGCTAGTACTTGCCCTTTTTGTAGCCGGTCCCGCAAGTGATTGAAGGTAACTTCTTTCTCTTCTTGGCATGCGAAAGGTACGTCGTCTTTTGTGAGTCGCGTCAATGCTTCCGCCTGGTCAGAAAAAGTCTCTACAAAGCGTCTGTAATAGGCGTAGAGGCCTAGGAAGCGCCTGACAGCTTTTTTATCGGCTGGTCGGGGGAAGGCTGCTACGGTGCCGTCTTCTCAGGGTCTGGTGCGACACCGTCTGAACTGATGACATGTCCTAGGCACCGCAGCTGTTTGTAGTCGAAGTTGCACTTTTCGGGTTTTATAGTCAGACCAGCTGACTTTATAGCGTCAAGAACTAGTCGAAGTCGTTGTAGGTGGTCATCAAAGGTGGCAGAAAACACGACGACATCGTTCAGGTAAACCAGACACGTCGGCCACTTTAAACCGGACAAGACAGTGTCCATCATTCGCTGGAACGTCGCGGGTGCCGAACAGAGACCAAACGGAAGTACTTTAAACTTATAAAGCCCATCGGGTGTGACAAACGCCGTCTTCTCTCGGTCTCGCTCGTCAACCTCAATCTGCCAGTACCCACTTTGGAGATCCAGAGAGGTGAAGTTCTTTGCATTACGCAGTCGGTGCAAGGCGTCGTCTATTCGTGGAAGAGGGTATACATCTCGTTTTGTTACACGATTTAGCTTCCTGTAATCGACGCAAAATCCTAAGGTTTTGTCTTTCTTTTGGACCAGCACAACAGGGGATGCCCACGGACTTGTCGACGGTTGAATCACGTCGTCTCGTAACATTTCCGTTACTTGGGTCCGGATGGCTTGTCTTTCCTTATAGGACACGCGGTAGGGATGCTGGTAGACTGCTTGGTCGTTTCGTCGACGATGATGCGATGTTTGCCACAGGCGTTTGTCGAACTTTCGATGAAGTAGAGAAACATTCGCGAAAATCCTCGAGGAGGGCTGTCAGCTGCCGTTGCTGCTCTGCCGACAGGTCAGGGCTGATGTGGATTAACCCGACAAAGTCTTTCGGAGCCGATGCTTCATGCCCACCTTCTCCCACAGGGCAAACTGTTGCCGCTTGAACGAATTCGTGCGAGGAGGCGATGGCGGTGCCTTTTGGGACGTGTTGAAGCTCGTTCCCGAAGTTTGTCAGCACCACATTTGCCCAACCGTTATGCAGGCGGATAAGGCTCCTTCCAACGCAAATTTTTCGTTCTAAAAGCCAATTCATGTTGGCTTCCACTAGCCGTTCGCAACTTTCAGCCACGTCCCCCTTAACGAGGGTCATTACGCTGCTTCGTGGCGGTACCACCACGCTGTCGTCCACTACGCGGAGGGCGCAGAATTGCCCTGCTTCTGAATCGTTTCTGGCGATGGCTCGTTCGGTGGAGAATGTAACGGTCGATGTCTGTAGGTCGATGATGGCGCCGTTCGTTTGCAGGAAGTTCATACCCAGTATGCGACCCTCGAGCATTCCGGGAGTACGATGAAATCGCCCACGTAGGTGTACCCCCGTATAGTAACCGTAACCGTGCATTGGCCTGTAGGGGTAACCAAGTGACCGCCTGCCGTGCGAATGTGAGGTCCAGTTCACTGCGTCAGTACCTTCCTCAGCTCTCTTGCCAGATTGCTACTAATTACCGAGTAATCCGCACCTGTGTCCACCAGCGCAGTCACGTCGTAGTCGTCGATACTAACGGCGAGGTCACAGGTGGCTCTTTTCCCATAACTTTCAAGATGCGTCGGTTCCGGTGTACGTCGTCGTAAACACGATGGAGGATCTTCGCTGACGGTCTTTTCAGCGGCCCCACCTCCAGAGGTCGCTGGTTTCAGTTTTCCCGATTCGGGCTGGGTGAGCGCCGCCCAGGCGAGCTAGAGGAGAGACGAGGGCTCGGCGACCTGTAACGACGAAACGATGCTGGCGTGGTTTCCTGGCGAGAGGGAGCGCGTTTCGTGAACAGATACTGCTAGATTTCGGCAGGTCTTTCACCGTTCCGAGGGCAGGGCGCGTTTGGAGGGAAATATCGAAGGCCAGCACGACGGTAGGGGCACGACCTGTACAGATGACCAGCCTCCCCGCAGTGGAAACACAGTGGTAGCCCGCCCGGCGCACGCCACACATCCGTATTGCGTACGGCGCTCCGTCCAGCAGGAGGGGCTGGGCAGTTTCCAGGCTGGCGACGAATAAAGACACCAGCAGACGACGGAGCGTACGCGTCGGTTGTAGCAACGGCGACGTTCGAAGCAGCGTACGTAGGGGCTTCTTGCTGAACCGTGGAGTATGTCACCGCGCTGTCCGAGATGCGTGACGGCGGCTGCATGTCGAGGTTCACCGGTGGTTGAACCGCTTGCTTAACCTCCTCTTTCACGAGCTGGGTCAGAACAGCGTACGTGGGTGCGGCCTGAGGCAGTTGTAGGAGGTGAAGCTGCTCCCTAATCACTGAGCGGAGGAGCTCCCGCAACGTGTCACGACTGGACACCGAGGCCGCAGCAAACAGGTCCACCGACGCGCAAGCAGGGTGGCGGTCATGTTGTCTGGCACGCTGTTCTAGCGTTCCTTCCATCGTCGTCGCTTCCGTAAGAAACTCAGTCACGGTACGTGGGGGATTGCGCACAAGCCCAGCGAAAAGCTCCTGTTTCACACCTCACATAAGGTGAGCAAGCTTTTTATCCTCAGCCGTGCTCGGGTCTGCACGTCGGAAAAGACAGGACATCTCCTCGTAGTACATCGAAGCGCCTTCATTGGGGCCCTGGTTTTTGGAGCGCAAAGCGGCTTCAGCCTTTAACTTTGCGGTCACCCCGGGCAAAGGTCTTCAGAAATCTGCGCCGGAATTCATCCCAGCATGTGAAATCTTCGTGTTTTTCGCACCACGTCCTCGCGCGGTCTTCCAAGGTGAAGTGCACGTCATGCAGATTCCGCGCTTGATCCCACCCATTAAATCTCGCGACCCGATCATACAGCTCAAGCCAATCCTCCGCGTCTTCGAAGGCGTCTCCATGAAAACTTGGAGCCTTTCGCGGCTGTTGGAACACGCACTGACATGGTGTAAGGTTGTCGCTTGCCATTGTTGGGGCGTAGGGTGTGCCGCTGCTGCCCTGGATGTCGCCGCCGCTGCCCTGGATGTCGCGGGCAGAAGTCCGTACTCAGGCGATGCACCTCGAATCCGACGACTGGTACGTTGATGAACGGGCGTGAGCTCTGTTTCATGCGCCCAGTCTTCAGAGGTGGTGTCCTCGCTTTGCATGCGAGAATCGCGGCTGGTACCCAGCACCTTCACCAGAAATGTAGCGTAAACGTAGCAACTGGTCAACAGTAAGGGGTATAGTTTAATAAGAAAGAGACCAATAACCCTACAGCAGTCTAATGTCATCCCTGCTTGCTTAGGGAAGCCCGCACGAGAGAGAAATATCCTCTTCCTCCTTTAGCCGGGGTGTTCCCGTGCACACCCAATCACGCGCGAACGAGGGATTGATGGCACCGCCCTGCACTTTTTGAGTGCGTCAGAGTTGCCTTGTAATGACGTGACTGCAACAATAAGAAAAATTAAACAAAAAAAAACAACAAAAAAGCACGTGTCCCGAGCACTGGCTTGGGAGTATAAAATGTCCGCTTTGTTACTGCTAGTAGGTACGCAACAGCTCTGTCACCTAGGGAGGCGTTATCCAACTGCTAACTGTCAGCGTCGGTGTACGCACACGGGCATAGAGGTTGTGCAGCAGAATCACGCAGAAAATTAGCAAGCACATTAAAGAAAATTACAAAGAGAAATGAACTAGATCCGACCCTGAATTATAACTTCACACTGAGATACTACTTATAACAGTGCTTCGTACAACAGAGCTACGCTAACGCTCGAGCCCAACAGAAAATAATGTTGTAATGTTGTACATTGCAATTGACTTGCTGAATTTATTTCGAGCTGCTACGCTTAACCCCTTTTGAATAACCATTGTGCACTAACCTACCCTGTAGATCCACGAGTATATGATCACTGCTGAATGCGTTACCTAAGCTAGACCAACCATCGTAAATGCTTGCTCATCTCGGCAACCACTCGTTTACGCTGCGACTACAGTGCTTCTAATAACTTCGTTTCCATCTTGAGTGACATTCATCAGTTCATTTTAATGTGTTTTGGTAACTCTTCGCGTGCTCTTACCTGACCTGAAAATTTCTAGTCTTGCCAGTAACACGCCCTCATGCGGCTTCAGCACTGCTGTAGCAAGGTCAGCGAAGCGTCGTAACCGTAATAGCGTGGTGTTGTTTTAAAGAAAAGCTTTCTATGGCTGCCGAATGAAGTCCGTCGTCGCGCCAAAACGAACTGCAGAAAAGCCAACTTTACACAATTGGTTTCACAAAACGATGAAGGTAGTAAGCGAAGAAATATCAACCACCTCAATAAAAATTCCTCCTGTCGTCGGAATCTAACGTGGCTACCTCGTGTTACGAAGCTGAAGTCTATGCGATTTCGCGTTTCAACACAGTCGAAGTAGTTGGCATTTGGTACTTTGAGATCGACGCATGTTGTATGGGACAAAGCTTCGCATTTCATTTCATTTCATTCATCCATAAATACTTCTAAAGGCTTTTACTGGGAGGAACTACATAGGGCAGCGAGAAACATTGGAACGAACAATTCAAATACAGCTAACAAACAGGTTATAGGCAAAAAAGTACAAGTTGGTGCTTGGCAAAAATATATGTACAGCTAAAATACCCAAAAAATTAGAAAACACACACAAACACGGAAGGTAATATTTAGTAAAGGCAAAATGCTATGGTAACGCTTATTACTTCTTGAAATTTGATTAGATCGGTGACAGTTGCTATATGAGATGGGAGGGCATTCCAATTAATAATTGTGCGAGGTATGAATGACCGCGAATATCTACATGTGAAGCACTTTACACGCGCCACCTTTAACACACGGTCACGTCGGGGGGGGAAATGTCTGGTGACAAAGAAAAGAAATCGGCAATGAGTGAAGGGTGACGGTACAGTTTATGAAACAATGATAACCGTGATAGTTCACGACGATGTGAAATAATTGGTAAGGATGCACGAAGTTTAAGAGCCATGACGCTGGTATGACGTGAATAATCTTTAAAGATGAAACGAACGGCACGACTTTGAAGGAATTCATTTCGGACAATTAGATATGCTTTGTTGGGTTCAAAAATGGCGGATGCATATTCAATTTCAGGCCTGGCAACAGTTGTGTAAGCACGTTTTCGAAGTTCTGATCGGGTATGTTTCAGCCCGTGTTTTAAATAGCCCAATGAGAGGTTGGAGGATGCAAGAATGATGCTGATGTGGTGATTCCATGTCAGGTTACAGTGCAGGTTAAGGAACACATACTTGTAAGTGTTCGTAATCTCAACAGCTGTGTTATTTGGAATAAGAAGTTTGAATGCGAGTTGCGCGGTTTGTAAAAGAGATAAGCTAAGTTTTGGAATTGGTTACTGACATTAACCAAGAAGAGCAACAATTACGTATAGAGTCGAAGTCAGTTTGGAGGGATAGTTGGTCAGGGGCGCAAGTTGTTTTACGATAAATAGCACAGTCATCGGAAAAAAGCCCGATTTTCGAAGAACCGCAACTACATAAGTCATTATTAAAAATTACAAACAGTAAAGGAGCCAGGACGCTGCCTTAGGGGACACCAGAGTGGACTTGACCGAATGAAGAATTAACGCTTTTAGCCGAAGTTAATTTAATTCTTTATGACAGGATGATTACAACCCATACGATTACAAGAGGATAAATATTGACTTGTGTAAGTTTGATTAGCAATGTGTGGTGAGGTATATGGTCGAAAGTCTTAGAAAAATCTAGAAAATTGAGTCTAGTTGAAGCCTAGCATCGACGGATGAGTGGAGGTCATTTCTCTTTCTCTTAAGAAAGCTGCTTTTATATTTCACAACACGGACCCTACTAATCTTAACACATTCTAAAAACTAAGAAAGGTTATCTACAATCATTGCTCGCCTAATCATATCTGGGCTCAGTATTTTTTTCGCGATTAGTTTCCTGCAGCGCGTCGGCAGCTTCCGCCTGCTGTTTTAATCGGTGGGCCACCGTGAACCAAGTAAACGAAAACCGCGTGCTGTAAGACACATCATAGATAATAAGACTGCGAAAAGCTAAACAGCACTTTACAATTGATTTTGCTGGTAATTACGCGGAAACGCACCTAAATTTGTTTATAGACGGCGTAGAAACTTGAAACTGTACGACACAGCTAATTCCACAGTGTCTACAGATCATTTGAGTGACACTCTAAGGTCATTACCACAGAACGCACACGATGTCTACGTGCTGCGTCATCTGCCAACGCATGCACTAGTTTTACAGAAAAGTGCGGGAAAGACGGAGGGAATATTTGTACACACAGCAAAGTTTTGTTTTGCCTTGATGAGTACATTTGCGATATCCCAAAGAACCATCGTCGCTTCTGGTTCACCATTGTGTGCACACCATAATATATGTTCCTTATAATACAGAGAGAAAAGAGTTGAAATGGTGAAACAAATGCGGCGGTTGGTGTAAGAAAGGCTCTTTTTGATTTGGAATTTATTGTTCGCGCAACAATTTTGCATAGTGTGGTGCGTGCCTGTTAGCTTTGTTTTTTTTTTCCACGGAAAAACAACTAGATGCTCTGCCATGCCGTCCAGAATATTTTATTCTAATCTAGGGTGTATATGGCCTATAAGCATGTACGGTGGCTATAGGCATAGAGGTGGCACCAATGAGCTGCTTGTGGCACTCGCTTCTTATCGGGAGCACAGTGATGTGGGATTGTGTGGTTGCCAATTACGCGATCAGCATGCGGGATTTCGGTGATAATCAACCCGCAACAATAAAAAACTGATTGAACGTGCAGCCCATTGGCTGTATACTTATGTTTTCGCTTTCACTATTTCTCTATTTCTTTATTCTGTATTTTTAAGGCGATTTTTTTTATTCTCTGACGTCCCTGGCGTTTCTCACTCTGAAGTTGTGAGGACCTGTGCCCATTTGTGTTTTCGTTATAACCAACAAGAACGTATAATCAACTGTGGAACTAGTATTTTGCTACTGTTGTCTTGTATGTATCGGTACTTCTTATGTATGGCGAAGATACGTAACAGTAGTGAATCCTCTCCACGAAAGAAATCGCAATACAAACACCAGTGGTCGACCTATGCTGTATAAAAAGCCTTTCACAGAACTGAAAAACAGACACATCATGTAGATTTGGGCTAGACTTGTGGATGGCCACAAAAATTTGTCTCGATATCTACAGCATTTTTATATAAAGGAAAATACGCGTCTTGCTAGCGAAATTAACGAGTTAAATATTTTGTGTTTTGTCGTTAGTGCAATCATATGCCAAAAGGCGGAAATGTTCGGAAGTGTGGCGGAAACATTGCTGTATGTGTTGAAAGTTTTATTAGCTTTGGACAATCTGTAGCAATGGCCAGAAAGAGGAGGAAATTTGGCTTCCACATTGTGTGTGGGGACGCAGGGGACGCAAGGACGCTTTATGTAGCGGGCTTTAAATATAGCATCGTATTCCGGAGCAAAATAAGAATGTATTTTTGGGCAGGCAGGTTACATCCACAGCTAGGAAATCCCAGAAAACCAGCCTCGGTCCCCTTTTAAAGCGCTGGGTGCAGCAGTGAAACCGAATGAGTTCAGTTCCAGACGCTAATATCATGACCGCTTTTTCACTGATGAAGTAGGGTCGGTCGTGTTTACGAGTAGGAATCCAAGTTGCCAGATGCTTTTTTCGGGTTAAACTTGATCTTGTAATTATCACTGTTTCCTCTTTATGATATCGGCAGCATCCGCCAGGAAAGCCTCGTGCATATTGCTTCCGTCCTTGGCACTTGTTTCGAATAGCGGAATGTCCGGGAGGTCTGCAAGTTCCTTATGATACAACCACCAGGTAAATATTAAGGAAAAGAAACAAGAGTCTGAATACAGGTCATGTTCTTTTCTGGCTCGTGAAACCACGGCCAAGAAATATGAGCAGCTGGCGTTCAGGCCAACTGCTGTTTATTAACGTTAGGGGCGCAAAGGGGAGCTGCGTGCTTGGTACTGTGATTCGCACCCCGCGATGTGGCTTTCGTGTAATTAGTAAACATTTCGAAAGCACGCTTTGATGCCAATAAAACGAGCATTGTCAGTAGTAAGCTTGCTAGTTTTAATGTTAAATAAAGATCTAGGCATCCTCCTGGATAAATATCTACACGGCCACCAGGAGGAGAAAAGGATCTGGGAAATTTGAGTCCGGTTTCGAGGTGAAGAACGAATATGCTACAGCTAACTCCGTTACAAAATATCCTAAAATATCCTAATCTAAAAGACCAAGGCGTCACAGCAGTAAGGAGCATCGTCATCAGGAGAGAGAACAAAGAAATAGCCACCAAACATCTGATTCTTACTTTCGACCACTGCACACTGCCCGAGCATGTCGACGCAGGTTTCATTCGTTGTCCTATCCGGCCATACATCCCGAACCCGCGGCGCTGTTTGAAGTGCCAGCGGTTCGGGCATGGTACCAACTCCTGTCGTGGGAGAACAACATGTGGCAAATTTGCCAGCATGATCATCTATCCGACAACTGCACTTCAACTAACCTTACCTGCCCGAAGTGCCAGGGTCCCCATGCAGCATACTCTCGCGCTTGTGAAAAGTTTCAACTAGAGAACAAAATCATTAACGTAAAGGTAACAGAAAAGATCACCTTACCGGAGGCGCGAAAGAGGTTCGCCTATTTTCCCCTGGGGAGTTATGCCGACGCTGCTCGCCGGGGGGCGGAGCGGCGTCTGGTTTCGGCCGGGACCCAGTACCGCGAGTCGGACTTGGTCCCGCCCCCGACCCCTCCCGCCCCCCCAGGGCTACCCCGGGCGCCCAACCAGCTTCTGCACCGCTCGCTCACCCAGCAGCGGCTGTGGTGGCAACGTCTTTTGGGGATGCCGCTGCAACCACTGCTTCCTCTCCACCGGCCCAAAGCACACGCAAGGGCACAGGGGAAATAGAGACGGAGGAAGTCGGAGCGACCCCCTCCTCTGCCTCACTGCCTGTGCCATCTGTGGTGCTCCCCACTCCTTCGGCACTGGCAGCGCAGGCAAAGAACACCCGAAAGGGTACCACGTCAAGGGGGCCCAGTCCGCTGGGCACCCCCTTGCCTTCAGATGACGACATGGACGTCGAGCCCTTCCGGCTTTCATCGCAACGAAAGGAACGGGATGCGACGTCCAGGTCAGTAGAGAAGGCCAGAAAACCCATTGCAACAGTCCAAGCCCCGAAAGACCCTACATAAATAGTCACACTCCAGTAGCTCTGAGCACACAATAATGGGAAGAGAAAATATTGTTCAATGAAACTGCACAGGCCTTCTGAATAATCTTGACGACGTGTATGAGATTCCGCATGCCACTCAGCCAAGTGTAATGTGTGTTCAGGAAACACACCTGAATTCCAAGAACACAAATTTCTTGAATAGTTACCCCGTATACAGAAAGGACAGGGTTGGCTGCACACACTCTTCTGGCGGTGTTGCCATAATAACCCTCAAATCCTTAGCATGCCACCCTGTCACCTTGAACACCGTCCTTGAGGCTGTAGACGTCCGCACAATAATTTTTAATAGGTTGATTACGGTATGCTCCATCTACATCTCTCCTGATCTTGCACTTCTAAGCTCTGACTTTGAGGCGCTGGTCGACCATCTTCCTGAACCATGCATCTTAACAGGCGACTTCAATGCACACAATTCTCTTTGGGGCTCTTCTCGCACGGATGCCCGAAATCGCCTGATAGAGAAATTCCGTACATCTTCAGGAGCATGCCTTTTCAACAATAAACAGCCTACATACCATAACATAGGACACAAACATACTCACATCTTGACCTGGCTATTGGTTCTGCAATTCTCTTTCCATGTCTTGAGTGGGTGTGGGCACGGACTCATACGGTAGTGACCATTTCCCCTCTTCATAACGTATATAGGTACAGGCCCGAGCAGTCCATCTTCCCATAAAAGGTTTATGAAGCAAGAGCTAACTGTAATACACTTACAGAGACATCTAAACTACACCACACATCCATAGGACACCTACACGTCGAAGAAGCTACCCAACTCTCACGGCGCACATCCTCGACGCCGCCGAAAAGTCCATTACTCACGCCTCTGTTGCCCCGCGCAACCAGCGGAGGCCGTGTGGAATGAGGACTGTAGGCGGGCGCGAGATGCCCAGAACAAGGCGTGGGGTATCCTTCGTCGGTACCCCAAGTCGGGTAACCTCATTTTGTTCAAACGGGCCAAGGCGTTAGGAAAACGTGTGCGCCGTGAGGCAAAACGAAAGAGTTGGCGTTCCTTCATAACATCAATAAACTCATACACAGACACACGAAAGTATGGACGAGAATACGCAAACTCAAAGGACAACAAGCACACAGCCTGCCTCTGGTCAGCAGAACAGGGGACCACTCGAAGACCAGGCTGATACACTCCACAACACTTCCAACACGTTTCTAGTTCAGCACACTTACAAACACTGTCATGAAACACAAACAAACGGGCCGATAAGAAGCCTATACTAGATAACAATAGGTCAACATCTTCTTATAACTCAGAGTTTTCACTGCATGAGCTGAGCGCTGCTTTGAGCACGTGTAACCCCTCAGCTCCAGGCCCAGACAACATCACATACACAATGATACAACACGTGCACGCAGACACTCTTCTAACACTCTTACAGCTATATACAAGATATGGCTTTCGGGGCAGTTTCCGCCTTGCGCGAGCTGTTGTCTCCTCTCTAAGGCTTCACAATATAAATAAAACTTCGTAAACTGTATCCAAGCGTTCACTTTTACAGAATTGGGCAATGTCTACGGCCGCGTTGCAATGTCTTCATAAGAACATTTACCGTACGTCAGAAGGAGTAGCCGGCATTCATACGCGACGTCAACCTCTCCGATATTTTTCCCATGTAATAAAGGAACTGCAAGACGAAGGGAAAAGGGTAAGGAACGTGATGGGAGACAACGAAGCAGACAGCATCATGTGCACTTTCCCATACTGGTATACAACGAGTGCTACTAACCAGGTGCATCTTTCCGGCTCATTGCAATTCTTTCAGAAGTAATTACTCCAGTGATTTTAGCAGAATTTAAGGATTTTGGCACTGCTAATACTCATGGCAAAACCATGCATTAGGCGGAGTTTCAAGCTTTGCACCTAAATCTACTACGATCCTGAGACAAGAAAACTATCCCATTGAAATTTAATGGCGGTAACTTTTGACAGCAAGCAACGCAAGAACTCTCCAGAGATCAAGAAAGCTTCTTTATGGCGTTCGTGTCCAAGTCGACTTCCTCCTCCATGTGAAAGATCAATTTCCTGCAGTGGTTCCACTTGGTTCGTGTAAATTCGGAATTTTGGGCAAGAAAGCGCGGATGCTAATACTTCATTTTAAAAAAGCATAGTTATAGAATCCTACAACGTTAACTGAAAAATGGAGAAATTTTATTAAAGGAGAAATATATTAATGTTCAATGATGATGATAACTGTACACAAAGTTCACTGCCTTCCGACACCATTTGTCGCCAGCAACCAGGTAGGCATCCAAATACGCAGCCCACGACCTGTATTATATAATAAAATATTTTCCCACGCTCTAGCATACCGTAGGTGACAGCAAACGGAAATTTTCGGTGATATTCGAATGACTTTTAATTCTTTGTTTTTTTGCACTTCTGCTTAAAACTCCAAGCAGCCCCATTACTTTGTGAAGGGAGAAGAGCAGTGAAGCTCAATCGACTATGCGCGTTGACCTGGGTGCCGTACAAGGAGCGCACTAAACAAAACACGTACCTACTTCCTAGGTAATTGCCTGGACGACACTTGGAAATACTGAAGTATTGTTCTGCCTAGCAAACCAAGATAGGCCCCCTGTCTTTCTTCGAAGCCCAGTTGTATCGACACCCGAGATCAATTTCGTAATTTAACTGCACTTTTAAGTACGTAGTTTAAAAATAAGTAGATGGAACTCTGCCTAATGCTGGTGTCGTCATAGCGGATAATTTTCGTATAAATTGCTTTCGGTACTTTCGACAAATCGAGAGTGCTATTCGTTTTATGTAACCATACTCACTTTGTAGACGGCTACGTATTGACATAGACACGAATTATGTAATAATTAAAATTGAAGTTTGTAGAGATTGACAAGTAAATAAAAGCTGCATAACAATGCAGTCGTCTTAGCGGCAAATTGAGCATTATTACTCCAAATTTCCTAAGTCAGGTTGCTATACACTACAGAGAATTCAAGCAAACGAGACACAAAAATTCTTCCACGTCCACGCGAGACACATACAAATGGACATCGACCCTCGCATGAGGGTATCTGCATACAGTTGGGCTATACAAATGGTCACTCAGATTCTAAATACTGGGGAAATATTTGCTGTACATGTGTGCTGATTTATCGAACAACTGGCTATATTTTCTTCGTCGTGGAGCTTCGGGTAGTTCTTTACTAATGCCATGAATTAACCGGCATGGTTTGCTTCGCTATTGACTGGATTTGTGCGGGTAGTTAGAGTTGTTGAACCACTCAATATGTCATAAACTACTTTTCGGTATGACTATTTCCCTTGTTGCATTTATCCCACGTCCAAGGTTGTTGTTGTTGAACCTCGAGTGGGAAAATCTAGCCTCGTACGACGACTTTTCGTCACCGTTTTCGCATCTATGTACACTCTGCAATACAGTGTCATGAATGACCCTGGTTTCCTAAAACCATAAACCTTATTGGAGCGGAGTTGTCCTCCACTAACCATACAATAAATACGCAAGCGTCGAGGGAGCAGTAAAGAAAATGGCGTGCATCACTCGGGTGTCGCGAATGGAATTCCGAGGAGTATGCCTGGCGAGCAATTATCTGTCAGCTTGATTATGCCTTGAACAGGAAGAAGGTTCTTCTATTCTAAGTGACGATAGGGCGAAACACCCGGCTACGGTATAACTACTGCCGCATCATAGCGGCAATGAGAGCAGTCAGAGTTGAATTTACCCAACCGGCCAAGCCGCTTCCTCTCACTGACTTGCCAGAGTCACTATTGATTATTATTAAAGGCTCTGGCTAGTCAGTGAGCGTAAACGGTTATGCCGGGTGGGCAAAATCAGCACTGACTGCTCCCACCGCCGCCCTGATGTGGCATTAATTAGGCCGTTGCCAAAACACTCTCCCTATAAAGTGATAGCCTGTGCACAGCATACAAAACAAAGATAATGAACAGGCGCCTCTTGTAGAAAACAAGTAGAACGGCCTGGCGCTACCAGATGTTATCGAAAAAAGACGAGTAAACAAATGAGAAGGAACACTTAAGGGAAGATGGTTACATACGTTCGCTAGCTTATATATCTCCATATTTCGAAAATAATCTTTGAACCTGCTCTACAAATGTTGGCCTAATTTTTACGTATACGGATAGCTGCTTCTTACAGAGTACAACGGCAAAAAATAACCACCCGCCGCCAAAATTAAAAAAAAGAGGTCAGAATTATTTAATAGCGTTGCAAAATAGACATCATAGAATTAAACTTTACATTACAAATAAATACGTTTTCAATCAAATATGCGCGCTTAGTTTTTTCTTGCACTTTTTTAACGCAATGCATCTACGTTATTAAATCATGTAGGTCTTTAAAAATGTCAAACTGGCTTTTGTTTTTTTTTTTAAATTTTTTTAACAATTTAGGTTAAATTTGTTAGCGTGTTGCATCAGTCAGTATCTTGACAGCAATTGCTTTATTTTGGCGGGTTGATATCTGCTGGAACGAGACTCCTGTAAGAGAAATTTTGTTTAAAAAATAAACTCTGGATATATGCAACGAATACTACCACAATAAACCCGGACCACTACTCATTAGTGCTATAAATTTTTCAGATTTACATTTTACAGTCAGGACTAATAAATGAAGCGCTCCACAGATATGGCGTTTATCGAACTCAATAAAAGTGTTGTTAAATGTAGACACTTTAGATTTAAATATTGCAGAGTATTAGGCGTTGTTTCTCTGTCATACCATCCACTTCGCTTGTTCTTGTGTGGCTCGAGGTGTGTAGGTACGCAGTGAGTAGTAACATATTCCGAGAGAAAATCACGAAATCGGTTCTTGTTTGTGCGGTTGGGAGGCGTTGATCGTGTGCATGTTCCTAGCGGTGGTTACTTTGCCAGTTTTTCTGCCAACACTCGGTGAATAAAACCGGCGTGCTAGCAACTACTGGCCGTTTCAATCTATCACACCTCACGTAACTGTCCGGTATTTGCAGACATAAGACCAGTGAAACGCTAAAAGACATCGGCCGCGTAACTGCTCACTTCGCCGTAAATATACAAGCATCTTCGGCCGCCTATGTCACGTAACAGCCTCTCTACTTTCCCCCGCCCAGATCTTACGCAGTTCCTCTCCCGTCTTGATCCTCCCACGATAAACGCAATAAACGTTCGCTAAATTGCCTCAATATTTAATCCCGCCGCCACATTTCTGACGATGCTTCATTTGAGAGCATTTATTTATGTTGCGCTTGGCGCTTGAGCTACGAGCCCCTAAGACGCCTAAGACATACAGCTTCTTTACTAAATCTCCAGTCTGTACATCAATTATGAGCAGCATCTGACGTTAAATAACAGGCTGCCAAGCATGGAAGTTTACTCCAGACCTGCGTTGTCACTCCTATGTAACAAAACTTGAATCCCTTTTCATTCGGCCGAGGCACCTTTCCGATAGGCAGAAATGAAGTTTCTTCATACCTGTAGTCAAAATATTCTTCTCAAGGTAAAAATAAAAATATTAGGTCAAACCAAAAACAAACAAAAAACAGTGCAGCTACTGTTGTGAGATGTGGAAGGAGCCCGATTAGGCTGTATTACCCGCGATCGGGTTCTACGTTTCAGGATCTGCCCTGGGTAAATTCTTGCAGACATTCCCTACATTGGTTTTACAGAATGTACGCAAGTAGCCTATACGACAATCTGCATCGACTTGCAGGAGGGCAAGTTCTTTTGGCCTCCAACACCATCGAAGTTGAAAATTACTGAAGTACGGAAAGGTGTGATTAACCTATCATGAAATACCTGAAGACGCAGTGTAAGAGCAGCAAGAACAGCGTCCCTGTTCAAGACCCGTAAAAAAAGCCACAGGGGCACGAAAAAACTGGCTAACTGTGCACTCTGGAAACTATCGGCAAACCGTCAACTCAAGCATTACGTTCATGTTTTTTTTACGTTATTAATTAGCGATTAGCTACATTGCGGGCGAATACGAGACATTTCCAAAAATAGGTCTTACTCAGTCTACTGTCCTATCCCCTCTGAGTGGATGATACCACTTTGGAATTATTATTTATACAGTCCAGAGACTGTTCAGTGTTAATATACCTGCCTTTCATTGTGCCAAAATTTCCCCTGATGTAGAAACCCTTCATTGACCTTCTTTACATTTTATTGAACATCTCGCTTACTAAAAACAAAACAAACATACTCACCCGGAAGTACTGGAAGTCCATGGACAGCAGTGTGAGGCTTAGATATCAAACGTAAACCTAGCGGTGTTGCCTAGAATTCAACAGATAATTTGAATAGCTGGTATTTGTGCGAAATAAAACACATGTGTATCGAGTAAACTGGAAAGAAGTGTTACTAAATTTTAAACTTCAGGATTTTCGCTTCAACTATGAGAGTCTTGTATTGTTGCAAAAAAATAAAATATGTCCCCTAATCAGTGGTACAAGATATATAGCTTGAAAGAATTGCGTTGCGTGTAAAAGATAATTCATGAGGAATTTGAAAAGTTGGAATTGCGAACTGATAACATACTAATAAAGCAACGCTCCCTGAAAAAGCCGCTCATTCTGATCTGATTATCGCTTTTATATTTTCAATAATCCTTTACACGAACCCCAAAATACCCACACTGAACGGCACACAACAAATATAAAAAATGCACCCGCTCTTGTGTGTTTGTTGGAAGATTTCTATAACCGCACAAAGCCTTGTATTAGTACATATAAAATTCAAACTGATTTAAATTCAATATTTTTTTCCGGTTAGACGCAAAATCCGTTTAGACGCATAAGATGTCAGATGTTGTGGTGGGGCTGCTTGAGCCATCATGGGCCCTCGATATTGTTTTGAAAAATTCAGCGTATCCTAAATGTTTAGGTCGCTCATTTTGCAAGACGGTTGCTCTTTGAGCTTAACATAAGCTAAACAGTAACTTGGCCTTGTTCAACAACATTTCTGAATAATTAGGATATAAGTATTGAAGATGTTACAGAACAGCACACATTGGTTGCATACAAGACTTTTTGGTGGAAAAGCACGCCAAAAATGTCTGTATGCCTAACAGACTCAGCCCAGCCCATAAAAATTGAGGGTCAAGTTTCGTGTTGTGTGGGTCACCTCGTACCATTTGTTTCGTATTCTCCTAGTAGTACATTCGTATTTACGAAGTGCGCCTCGTCACGTGTGTGTTTATCGCTTAATTTAAAAATCAGGGCTGGTTTTAAAGCGTAGCTTTAGTGCCCTCATTGATGCCTTTGGATGCCGATAGACCCGTGGATGAAGTTTATAAGAAGGCGTCCCATGGCCGGACTCGAACCTGGCTCTCTTGCGTTTTGAGTCCTGCGTCTACCTTTGTCTGCATAATCGAAGCGGATTGGAAAGCTCACACGACAACCAACGTATGCATCGTAAATCAGGTCAACCAGCGATTGTGGCAAACTATATGGTAGCAGTGCGGTGCAACGTGGAATTTGGCGCATTTGCGCATGTGCTGGTTTGGACTCTCTTTGACCTGCTCCAAGAGTGTGCCAGCAGCAAAACAAACGATGAGGTCATCGTTGGCCGGAGTCTCTCGATGTTGAGGGGCTTCGATCTCAGGGGGGGGGGGGGGCTTTTGGGAAGTACGGAGGCCCACATTTTGCTGTATCTCTCTCGGCTTGCAGCGCTGGGGAGAGGGGGAAGGTCCCTCTCTCTCCCTGCGACCATGCGTTTCCCCGCTGCGAAAGGATGACGGCGGCGGCACTTCCGGTTCGCTGACGAGACAGGTTTTGCCAGGAAGATGCAGGCTGGCTGGGTCAGTGCCGACGATGGAGGAAGGCCCTCTTTGGATACCAGCGATCATCCTCCATAAGGAGGGCAGTAGAATACCATGAAGAAAGGTCGTCAGACAAGAAGACACACCTCTACAATGTTATTCACAGCATGTTTACAAGACGTATTCAGAACGTTGGATTGGGATCAGGTGGGAGTAAGGGTTAATGAAGAACACCTCAGGGCGCTCAGATATGCTGATGACGTTGCCTTGCTAAGTAACTGGGGGGACAAATTGCAAAGCATGTTTCCCCACTGGGCAGACAGAGCAGAACCGTGGGCCAGAAATTTAATATGCAGAAAACCAAAGTAATGATCAATACCCTGAGGACAGCACAGCGGTTTCAGATAGGTGCCAGATATTAGAACGCTGCCCACGTGCAATTTCCGTCCTCCCTTAGGTGACCGTAGGTGCGACTCTCGATGGCAGGCTTTTGCCATAGACCAAGAAAGTGACGCTGCTCTAAAGGGTTTCCGCGTAGCAGTCGCAATATAGCTGTTTTAGCTGTTTCGCGTTCAGTTGTATGCTGCGGGGCGTAACAGAAGACATGCCGTATGTCTTCTCTCACAGAGAACAATGGCGAGTCCGCCAGCCAATCCTATCTTAAGAAGAAAACTACCAGCGAAGGCAACGTTCTAGCGTAGTCGAAAAGAACACCCTCAGTTTGATTTTGTAGACCTCGCTGAAACTGGAAAATGCACTGAGGGTCAATCGCGTACAGCCGCAAGGGTCCTGCCAAGCTGATAACAGCAGTTTCTATTCAAGCGCATTCACGGCCGTACTTCCGTCTTGTATGGAATACGGGTTTGCAATAGACACAAGCAGATTGTGCTCCTCTTTCGCTGCTGCTTCAGACGACGCCCCCTGGATGCCAGATGAGCTGGCAGCCATTCAGGCGAGATAGGGTGAAGGTTTTTATTGTTTAAGCAGAATATATAGAAGTGGAGGAAATACTTTTTTCGATATTTCTGAACGACCTGAACAAACTTTAAGGGTTTATTGGCGTATGCATGGGAGGTTGTGGATGTACCTGCGTTTATAAATCAGCTAATAACGCTTCCAATCCTTTGGTAATTAGTGACAACACCAACCGAGGTGAAGAAGAACAACCGAAAAAGTAACTGTAGTGTGGTTGTGCGAACAGAGGAAACCAACAAAAAACACGCTTCGGTCGTGGAGCGCCGTTGTATATGCTGGGGTCACTTTATTGGGCTGTCATACAAGAAAAAAAATTCTGACCTGAATTGGCGCTGTAAATAAGCTTCCTTTTCTGAATGGGACTTCGCAACAATGTCTGTCCCATCAATTACTTTCACGGCGTACACGCGCGCGGGAACGTACCATCTCCGTAACGTCTCGCGCACGCGAGCACAGTAGTAGTTCAGCCCAGTAATTGTCCAGAAATCGCGCAGGAGCACTTGAGACATGGGGAAACTATTGGCCAGAACAGTTTTCAAAACAGTCACAGAATCGCAAAAACAAACGACCGCGAGATCCCGAATGTACGAAAGCGCTCCCGCCGTCTTGCTCTCACTTACCTAAAGTTGGCTCAAGCTTCCGCGGGCGGCGCTGGGTGTACCTAATCGCCGCGCCCTCTGAGCACTGACCGGTTCCTGTATTGGGGCATCTTCTTGTTAACGCGCTCATTCGATTAACCAGCATCACAGCGACAGAACAGGCTCTCAAACGTAGCGTTTATGCTTTCACTTTCGCCGTGTTAACAACACTGTGGAAGGAAATTGTTTCTTCACCTTCACGACTTTGCGAGAATAACGGATAGCCGCAATTAAGGTCATAAGTAACGCAATTCCTCATACTACTTCGATAGCCAGGCAGAGCGGTACCAATAGTACTGATAATATCACTCCGCATTGCGGGCTGAATAACAGGTGCGCACGGCGGAGAGGACGGGATGGCACACTCGCACCTGTCAGCGTGCCCGCTCGGGAGCACGTCTTCACCGTGAAGCTTTTACAGGCTAGTGTCTGACCATTAGTGCGTGAATCAACGAAAGACACGCATACAATTTGACGGCGGCGCAAACTTTCTGGTAAATAAGCTGTATGTATTTCTCAATCCAGTGTGCGTTTCGTGAAACAAAACGTACTGAAATTGCTTGCTAGGACGAATTTAACAGTACTGCAAGTTTGTTTCGCGTTTGTTATTTAGAATTTAAAGTGAAGTTTTAAGTATAGTGAAATTGTCGTCTGCTGACAACACACGAGATTATACGGTTCTACGGAAAGAAAAACAAAAGCCCCCTTGTCTGTCTACGATAATACCACTCTTATCCTTGCCATCCCCCGACTAATAAAGTTGATATCAATATATGTAGTGCTTAATTAACTAGGAAGATGCTCTGTCGCAAATTACAAACAAGCCTGAGCGTGCGTGCGTGCGCGTGTGCGCGTGAGCATGTGTGTGCGCGCGCTTGTGAGTGTGTGAGTGTGCGTGTGCGTATACTTCTTGGACTGCGCCCCGCTCAACGGAGCTGCATACAGCGCTACTGGAAATCCACCTTCTCACAGTGGAATGGCACTGATTTTCCTTACGTTTCTGCAGGTTTTTTTTGCGCTTGCGTACGGTGGCTAGTAACTATTATTTCAGCAAAGTTGATTTGATTATTTGAATGCACGGTTTAACGCACCGACGCAACACAAGCGATGAGACGCGCCGTAGTGGAGGGCTCCGGATTAATTTTAACCACTTGGGGGTCTTTACCGTGCGCCGAAATCCTGTGCACGCGGGCGTTTTTGCTTTTCGCCTACATCAGAGAAGCGGCCGCCATGGCCGGGAATCGAATCCGCGTCCTCGTGCTCAGCAGCACAACGCCTTAGCCACAGCCATACTAACATGCCTTGCGCGATTGAAAGCAAAGAGTGTTAAGTCGGCAGCATTTGTTTGATACTCGCCACAAAAAAAAGTTGTCTACATTTTATGCAGATTTGTACATTAAAGGTTCATTGTATGCACAGTCTTTTACCTGGCGTACCGTTATCAAACACAATGAAAGTGCGAGTTCGAACAGCCACCGCTACCACTAGACACGAAAAGTTAAGGTATATTAAAAGCCATTTCGAACAGCTGTTCTAATTTCCACATTTGCGAAAATAAAAGAGCTGTTTTAAGTGCGTAAAACGGTGGCAAAGAGGGTTAGGAAAATTAAGCGCATCGCGTTTATTGTATTTCAAATAATACAATACACGTGATGCTCGTTGCTTTTGAAAGTATCTCGAAGCATAAGCACTCAAAAAACTTGGCCGAGTCTTCATTACCCGGCATATACTTAGCCGAACCAAGAATAAGCTAGACGGGTCCGCATGCTTCGCTGTTTTACCAGCTTTCGCGACACTAGTGCGTAGCTGTCCCAATGTTTTTGCTAACATTTTGCATTAGGCTGTTAGTGTAGCTTGAGCGTTGTTTCTCATAAGATCCCATTATGTAAAATACGTTTTCACGAGAACATTTAGGGACACTGTAAATAAATAAAAAAATTAATGAACGTGACGAGTTTTGAGTTCAATAACATTGCTATCCGGATTACTTTTTGTGTTTATATCTATGTGTGTGTGTTCATGTTTTGTATACGTTATTACCTCTTTTATCTTATATGCTGATCGTTCAATAAAATTGTCTAGCTGTCAAAAATAAAGATATTAAATACATTTAAACAGGGTAAGCCAGCCTTAGTTATGAAGCCTGTTTAGCACCTCATATGGGTTGTGTAGATATTTAGTCAACAAAAGATGCGTCAGGTCCTATCTGTCACTTGCTATCTCGCGTGGCCATCAATAAGCCGTGATTTGATTTTTCTGTACTTTGATTGTGTCGACGTTGAAGTCGGTTGTGACCTTTACAAGTACTCATGCGTCGATTTTGTTAAGAGCGGCATTCGTCGTTTTCGCTGTCTGCAGTACACATATTTTCGGACATAAAATACTTACTGATTTTAAATAAAATTTTCCATTCTCAGGAAAGGGGTCTAACTTTTTTCAAGTATGTATTCGGTTATTATAAGCACATGTGTTGATATGTAACTTTACAAGCGGTTATTGTACCGGGACCCCTTTACGAAATGAACAAATTCCCGCAAGTTTGCCTCAAGCCATTCATCGTACCTTTTTTATTGTCTATGCTATTTTACTCAAATTCTATGAAACAAAAGAAACACTGATAATTCCGACAGCGGGGGCAAACTTAAAAGTAATAGTCCAGTTCGGAAGAAAAGCATAGAAAAAACTATTGCCATCTGTCAAAATACTGGCTAGCGGTCGCAAATGCTACTATCTCGAAGCGGGCTATCCGTGCTACTAAAATTGTGCAGTCAATTCGTTCTGGACAACCCTCCAAATGGTTTATGTTGGAGACTAATCCCATGTGAAAAGGGCACAGAGCCAAAGTATCCAGCAAACCACCGCCAAAAAAAGATAGCAAACAGCAAGCAATGTAGAGGAAGGCTACTGGAGCGCTTGGCATTGAGCAACTTGGCAGACAAGGCGAGGGAGAGAGGCGGCCCCGCGTGGTCGCGCCAAATTGACGCCTGCCTGACTTCAGCGCCGGCGTCTTCATGGAGACGACTTGCCTGGCGCGCCCATCCGTCCCTGTCCCCCTCCCTAAACGGCGTCACGCTGCAACAGAGCAAAACCGCAGCTTTATCCTAGACTACACCATGAAGCGCCCGCACCGGGCACCGACACACGGTCACATCGAACGTTTATACGACATAACGGGGAGAATAATTCATCGAACACACACACGCACGCGTACGCACACGTAAGCACACGCACGCACACTCGCACGCATGCACACAAGCGCCCGCATGCACACACGAACACATAAACGCGCGCACGCGCACAAACGCACATGCACGCACACACACACAAACGCACTTGACGCGCACACATGCGAGCTCCCACGCAGGCACGCACACACGCAACCCCACTCACGAGAACACACACAAGCGCGCACGCACGCACTCATTCCCTCACTCAACCACTCCCATATTACGCTTTCCGACTGCTGAGAACCAGTACTATTCGTCACACCACACAGGGGTCACAGTACCTCTCCGCTAGTCTGTACACCATCGGCAGGCGGAGGACGTTGTACATACGCGGCACAGAATATGAGGAACACTAGAGTGCGAAGCCCTTTTCAGCGAATCAGCGCAGCAAGCATGACTGGGCTACAGTGTTTCGGCTGACCAGTACGTTAAATACGAAAATAAAGCAGCAGAAGCAATTTCGCCTTCATAAATAGCTGATTGGCGACCGTGAATGGAAAGAATGAAAAAAGCAAAATACGGGAGCCCAGCTTCCAATTTCAACTTGGGCAGGCAAATTAACAAGCGTAATGGTAAATGTCCGTCAATGACAACAGAGCAGGGCGAACAGCGCGCAACTTACCTTTCGCGAACTGAAGATATCAAATATATATTTCACACATGCACGCAACAGTAACAATTAGAACTCCACCATTCAGTAAGAAAATGAGAAGTCAGACATAATTTACAATTCTTGTGAATCTGCGCGAACGGATACACAAACTTCAGAAGGAGATAGGGAACTAAAAGAAGTGGTGCAGTCGCGACTCATCATGACAAATACTATGTCACGTGATGCTAAAGCGAGCTTACTTTGTTTGCTGCACGGTGAGAAACGTACGCCAATCGCCGTATATGAGGCAATGCAACATTCTCGCCACACGAAAAAACTTAAACATTTTGGTGACGTTTGCAATAAAATAGCAGTGGTGAAGTGTTCAGATGTGTCAAACACCCCTACAGCAGCAAATCACATGCCTCAAGGCACGCACCGTAACTGCCGTAGAAGGATGCGTGACGTGAACTCCGCGTGAAAGCGAGCATCATAACAGAGCTCCGCCGTGACAAGTATAGACAAATACTCATAGATGGTTTACGCCACGGCCTCAAAAATGAGCTACTGCTTCCACAACATGCTACTCGCCCATCCTAACCGTTTCGCCATCCTGATAAGCGAATACGTGAAAATGTTCGATACCTTTGCGAACGATTACGGGCACTCACAATCTGCGCTTCAGAACAGCCGGCCAATTGACAGCTGCAGCAAGCCGTCCAATTATGTACACCAAGTACTACGGCACTATACCACGGTGCTTTCTAATGGCTCCATCGCAGTGCTCAGCGGTAGAAAAGCGCTATCGCGTTGTTCTGACTACGTTACCGACACCAATTCCAACACAAAACGCCGTGAGCCAGAATCATAATTCGGCGAGAGTGCGTGCAACGGCCTCTCAATGAGTCATTACAGTGAGAGTAGCAGTGCTTCATGGCAGTAAGACGTCCATACAAATCGTATTCCTAAATCAAGAGGTCACTGGAGAGTTGATTCCACGGTGCTTTATTATAAAGGGGAGTAGCCTCATCCTCCCGAAGGTAAAGGCAGTCGTTTCATTAAATAGTAGCTGTGCGTACGAGGGCATATCGCCAGCAGCAATTACCAGAGCATGCTGCTCTTGCGACGAATGGCAACAGCGAGTGATTCTTACGGTGGTAAATCCCGCACATCGCGAAAGAATCGCGAGTTCCCTCTCTACTCGCGAGTGCTGAGCGTGGCTCGCCGAGAGTGGAACTCGCAGTCTCGAGTGGTGAACGGGGCTCACCGTGAGTGGTGCTCGTACTCACTCGAACTCGTAGTCACCAGGCCAAAACAACAGTTAGGCTCACTCACTACACATTCGCGAGTGGTGAGTGTGGGTGTGTGAGTGACCTCATGAACGAGCCTGCCGACCTTATCATGTGACCACCATCACGTGGCATTTACTAGCGTTGCTCGTATTCAGAAGGCGTGGTTGCAGTTTTGAAGGGGTTACGGCCACTTTTTATGGGAATATCTGCAACACAACGCTCGCTATATGCTTCATGAATTACTCGATGAAACTGAGTCTTGAAGCAGCGGCACGTATGAACACCTCTGCGTGCTAATAAAAACATAAACAAACTACGATTAAACTGCGCAGCTCCGCGGCCAACGACGGAGCACCCTCCACGCTACAGGCGCTGTTCGAACTTGTTGCTATTTCTTGACATGAACAAGGCAACCCAACCTTGTAAATGAGGTATCGTGCGCAATGGCATGTTGCATTAGGCGAAGGTACCACGATTTGTGCAGCTTTATATAAATTGGTATATTAAAATAACGTGGATCTACGCTCCTGCCATACGGTGGAACGGCGCAACCTACCACGTGCCAATAAAAAGGGCCAAAACCAACGCAAGCCTTTCTGTATATAGTTGCCGCGTAAAACCCCGTAAACGCGCATGAAACAGTTCGCAAAATCGTTGCTTAAAACATACATTATTGCATGGTACCAAACTTTGTTGTTGCTATATTTTGGTCATCAGCAATGTGCGAGATGACAATGGAGCGTTGTTACAGCCGTCGGGAGAATAAATTCTAAGCGTGAAGCACAAATAACAATACCTATATATACTTAAAACGCGATTATGTTTTTCACGTCTTCATGACAAAATTGGTTCATACCGGAATGCCACTATATTTTGCATGGATGCTGCCCCCCGTTGTACACATAGAAATCTCCAGGAATGAGAAAAGAGGAACAAAATATTTCATATTAGTAATCCTACAACCGTCATTCGTTTACAGTAGCAGCCATCTAACATGCTTGGAAAACACTTTAAAAACCAACAATAGCTTTTGACGTTACGTTTCACCTACCTCAATATTCGCAAAAATATCCAAATCAACCAACAAACGGCGAGCTCGCAATACGATGTCATGAGAAGGCTATTTCCCAAGCAGCATGCGCCACCGACAGCCCTGCATCCCAACACATTTATTAAACGAGTTTTTTAACGTCCGGAATAGGTCTACCGCGGACTATGCTTGTCTCATTTAAACGAACATGGGCTGGGAGATACGCGTTTGCCACCACCATGATTACCTCCAAACAACGGGCTGTAACTGATAGCAAACTGAACACCCTAAAGAATCAGGAGAACACGTATCACTGTAATGAATGTGAAGACGCGGCTCCTTATTGTAAGAGGACAGATGAACTTTCTTTACTCTAGCGATATCCTCACAGCTCGAGCGGCTGGGCCCGTACAGCTCTGTCTGCTATACTGGCAGGCTTCTCCTTCATAATAAGACAGACCCTCGTTCTAGCTGCAAAATCTGGCATAAATGTGGCACGTTTCACATCGTCAAGGTAGGGGGTTTAATTGTATCGTTTTAGGAGGCGGAAAGAGCGACCGATCCAACGACCCTACAATTAGAGTGAGCGGAAATTCGACCTCTGCTTTTATAATTATTACTTTTTCAACGCCATCAGGCGCAGCCGCTTTGATGCGATGACGGATGGAGGGAAAAATGGCTGCGTATCTGCTCCTTTCGTTGCAAATGTGAAAATACGGTAGTCTTTGTAAAAATGTGCCAAGTAAATGGCCCCATTTGCTTTCGCGCTCACCTCTCATGCTGTTCCTGTACCGTCGCGCTCATCGCAAGGCAATAACGCCAAAGGTTTGCTCAAGGCGATTTGAATTTAGCGCATTCCACTGCCACACGCCGGCTTCCTCGGTGCCAGAGCTCCAGTACGGCGGAGACGCGCGTGAATCGAGACTGCCAACTACAAGGTTTATAGAAACGCGTTACCGTGCTCCACGTGCGTTTCAAGGAGAACGTGGTGCCTAGCTAGAGGAACCTTTCGTTGCTGTTGCTGCGCCATTTTCAATATGCTGCCAGGAGGTGGCGCGGGCAACAGCACGCGTCGGTTTTCTGCAATAGATGTAGAATATTATTTGCTATCGAGAAAGCAAGCATCCATGATTTTTTAAATAAAGTAGTACAGCAAATATCCTCTGTGTAATAATTTCATATCTTATTTTTGTATGATGTCTTGTTCTTGTTCAAGGAAGTTAACAAATATCAACATATAACCCCGGCTTAGACGTTTACGTTTGGCTGTGAGTATATAAGGGTATTGCGCAATATTCATTTTACTTTGGCCGGGTGGCTGAACGGACTCACAGACAGACAGACAGACAGACAGACAAACCAAAATTTCTGAGTTGAAGTATACCAAGAAAGACTTGAAAGACTATCGCCTTTACAATAAGAATACCCAGGTTTCGTCACCGCGCTAGCCAAGTCTTGGTCTAGCCGACTACCTGTAGGCTTCCTCCAGTCTGCTGGCACCGTTTGCTTATAGCGGCGCACACAGCATACGGCGTACGCCAGCCATTGGATGGAGCATTTGAGCACTTTAGGAGACATTGGGATGCTTAACAAGCTCAGTAAACGGCCACTTCGCTGAGTGGACTGTGGTGAAAACAGGGACACAAAAAGGCACCGGTAGGCAAGCACACCGATTACAGTAGATGTGAAGCAGACGACAGGAGTCAACGAAAACGTTAAGGAGAAAAGGTGGATGGTAAAGCGCATATTTACCCGTAGCTACAGTGCTGTCCTTTGGCAAGAGAGATATCGGTATATACCATGCTGTTAGAAATGAGGGGCCCTTGGATTGTTTGACTCGTTCAGGCCCGCAGGTCCCGGCTCAGCATAGTGATGGACTAGAGACTAGAGGTGACTGCTTAGGAGGAAACTGTACAGTAGGTTTATTCTACATGGTGACTGTCGAGACAGGATAACAAGAATACACAAATGGAGTCGTTTAAGTAGAGTTTGTATTCCGCAGATCCGGCGCTAGGGAACTTCGCTTCACAAAAGTTGTCCAATCAGGTGGGCAGTGGACAACATTTTTCTTCCCCTTGCAGTGGACGACACTTGATTTACCGACCACGACATGAGGCGGGGCTGATGTCCACGTGCCACTCGGTCGATCGAAAGGGTGAATGCCCACGCCACCGATTGTGTCTTGTGCCGGAGGTGCACTACTTCACGCAAGAATAGATTTTGGAGGCTGTGTGAGAATGGGATTTCAACTCGTCTCCAAGCATGTGAAGTCGAGCGACCTCTTGCTCTGGCCGACCGCTGGAAACCAAATAGCGTGGGCACTTGAAACCACAGAATCCTTTCGGCGGACCCTTCTATCATACGGGTATGAAGGAAAGAAGTTGCCCGCAGCATCCGGTGAACCGAGGGTAGAAGCCGCCACTTGAAAGCACCGCCGCCGCCGTTGGCCCCAATGATTCTTGTCACCTCGTGGCCCTGGGTGATTCGTGCACGCGCACCTTGCTAGAGAGCTTCCGAGAAATTTTTCCCAGGCTCGTGTTGGCCGATCCTAACAATGCACAGCGTTTGCACAATACGTCACAGCCGTACCTGGTCAACCTATTTGATTGAGGACTTGATTACCGTTTCAATTAGTCACATTCTAGTGAGCGGTGACTCTCGTAAGTCATGATTACGTAGTAGGAGCTACTAGTTTAGTCGGACTCTGGTTAGCGCCAGCCCGTGAATTCGGGCCATAAGTATCGCAATCTCGCTCAAGATTAGCGCACCACCATAGGTTTAGCGCCGCGTTTTCAGCCGGAAAAGAGCCGCCATCCTCAGTGATTTCTCTAGGGTCAGTTAACAAAACAAATCTCTCGAGCAACCGAATGACCTGCGTAATCTATTCGTTTTCACTCGCGCTCTTAACGGGATTTGTTAAGTGAGCTGACATAAGCGAGTGTGTTTTTTGCACGTTATAAGGCCTTTGACATTGATCAAGCAGAGGAGACATTTTCCGCTTCCTTGTGCCACTTACTTTGAACTTTGCGAAACTGAACAGAAGTTTGCGAACAGTAGAAGCTAGTACATCCTGTTTCCAGAAGCATCAGTTTATAACTGGATGGCTCTAACGTTAGTGCGCAGCCGCCAGAGCGGCTGACGAGAACGATGTTCCATTCCGAGAATGTTATAGGTCGTGTCCTCCCGGTGCGATGTAAAACATAACTTAATGTGTGCCATTGTTTCGTACCAAATCTGAACTGAAGTAAAAGATACCTAACCACCCTAGTAACGGGAATAATGTATAGAAGTTTTGCCAGAGGAACGTTTCCAGTAAAAATATCTGGGTTCTTCTCAAACGACCTTAACATCGGTTGGGTGTCAACCCAAGCTATTTGTTAAACGACGGCGACAGCGCCTGGGGCGGCGGAAGCCTCAATGCCGGCCGAGATTTAGCAATTGCGAAAAAAAATAAGAGATGGGTTTCCAGCGAAACAGTAGGTTAGTGTATATGCGTGCAGAAAGCGATTGGTGCTCCCATTGGCGGTAACGGAATGGCGCTAGACGTCGGTATGCAACGGCCTTGGAGGTCGACGTGGCAAAACTGGAAGGTTACGAAACGCTAATCAAAATGTCCGACTTTCGGGTTAACGTCGTCAATCCATGCCCGGCGGTAAACGTAGCACTCAGTGGAGTAATCCTACCCCAAGCTCAGGGTAATGGAGGACTTCAACAAAGAAAAGTTACAGCTAGGCCATAGCATAATTGGCAGCAGGTAATTTCTTTTGAGATGTGAATAAATTTCGTGCAGTAAACAGAAACCCAATAAGATCTGGCCAAGGCCTAATAGGTGGACTGCATGTTGACTCATGCACTAAGACGAATACATTTGTGAATAAAAGGCTTAGCAGGAACGTGCAAGGAGTGTTGACCGCAAGACATTTTCACCATTCCGCTGAATAAAGACATTCCGTTTCAAAGCGGTTCAAGTTGAGCACTACGTTTTGGAAGCAGTACTACAGTAAAATTTGTTATAGTTTCTTCTGGGCGCCTCAACTGAACTAGAATGTGCTAGTCCACAGCATTACAAGAAGAAAATGCATAGAATTGATTTGAAAGAAAGTTTTTGATGCAAAGATGATATAAAAACATGCGCTACTAAAAATATGAAGGAAAGTTGCCAAGTATATATTCGCCCTCCTTCGTAATTGTTAAGCCAGGACTGAAAAACAGCGGAGCTGGTGATATTCACATGTTTGATCTGACACCTTTGTTAAGGGAAAGATAGTTAAAATGTGACGCTATCTCCATGAAAATTCAGTCAAATCAAAATCAAGTGTACACCTTTCTAAACTCAAAAAATCTAAACTGCCAATGTCCGAAGCCAAGTACACTTCAACTCAAGATCAGTCCGAAGCCAACGGTCGCGCTATGAACTCAACCGAAATGCTTCGCGTTCCGACCGCGGCGAAAGCGCACACAGATAGACATGTGTTTCGTAAACCGACGTACCCGCGTTCGACTCTGAAACATAAATCCTTTTTCGAAAAGGCGTCTGCTCATTGCCATTTCGCCACCTCACTCAGACTTCTTGGTCTAGCATTTTATCTTCTCCATTTTTGTTGCGCCAAGTTTAGATTGATTGATTGAATGTTTATAATCATTTGTCACAAGAAGTTTACAAACACTGATTGGACCCATAACCAAAGGATAGTGCAGGGTACAATTAGGGTAATGATCCGCGCCACGCAAGCAGCCACGCCAGGCGCAGATAGAATTCCCACTTTACAGCTTCGCTTTGTAATGATGAAATTATGGGGCTCGAATCCAAGAAGCAAGCGGTACAAACCAAAACGTTATCAGTTTGGCTAGAGAAGGCGAACAGCAAGATAGGTTTAGATGTTCACCTAGAAGGTTCCGGCAGTGTACATAGATAATTTAGTATAAGGCGCTTACTGCAACAAGAATGCCCTTTGAGCAGTGACTACGAAACAAAATGCGTCCTCTGATACGTATTGCTCCCTCTGAAGACTGCAAAATTGACACGTGGTTTTGTGACCTACAATAACGAATATATTCTCTTTTATAACTTTACACCGCGCCTTAATACTTGTATATAAGAGCTAGGACACCAAGGTTCAAGGCGTTGTTGGGGGTCAATCATAACTACTGTACCAACTATCCTGCGATGAGAGAACGAATGGTAATGATTGAAACATATTTATTTGAATTGTCGCTCTGAAAAATGACGGGTTTGACAATCATTTTACAAGAAACCTGTTATTTACGGGCTTCGTGACGACCAGTTTCAATATTTTTTGGCGGTTGAGTTTTCAATCCACCATCACCACATATCATTACAGAGCAAGCGCAAATAGATATAAAAGTCGATATCCCTTAGTCTGATTTCAACGTTTATATATTGATCCTGTGTGATTGCATTTATACTGAGGGTTACAGAGCATTTACCGGAGCCAAAGTGGGTCGCACATTTACAAGGAAAGCAAAAAGAATGAACAAAGGCTCAGGTTGAACGAAAGATGAAAAAATCTGATCCACTTTTTATTGGCTCACACCTGGAATGGCGATAGGTTGCTGTTATTTAAGGAGCGGTATTACTGTGCACTGGCTCCAGAGAAGCCGCTGGTGTCACGTTAGTAGGGTCGACTAAAGAGCTGTCCTATTCAGTCTTAAAACTTGCGAGTGGTTCGTGAGGTCCTGTAATTAAAAAATGAATTTCCGCAAAATAGACAAAAAGTTGCAGTTTCCTAACCCACTGGATATAGAGAAGCTAAAAACATCCATCAATATGTGTTTCGTCTGCTGTTGATAACGGTACAAGGCTTACATGTCTCATCAAATGCTAAAAAGGTCCGTAGTAATGTCGTCATCGTTAGAGGTTTCTGCACTAATGGTAGCAAAACGACGGTGTCTGCGACCACAAAAATAATTGGTTTGGGGGGGTTTGAATCAGTGAAGGCCCAGCGCGCATCCAGCACCATGCAAGAATGGATTTAATATTAGACTGGTGCGTGCGCACTGAAATGTGCTCGAGGTGGTGTGCGTGTAGAACAGGTAAACAAAGAAGAGAGCTCGCCCGGTGTTCACTAGACATTAACACGGATTACCAGAGCAGTGGTGCGCTAAACATAGCACTAACACATCACCATGCCAGAATGGAGGGAAAAGTTGCCTGTGCGGGTGGCGTGCCTATTGCCCGTAGTAGACCCGTCGTACAACATGTGCACGCGGAGGACAGCTCTGTATGCAGGGAAACTTCCATTTCAATGTCGGCCAGTGGGCCTGTCAAGGTAACTCGCGTCAGAAACCAAGAAACGAAAGCGAAAAAAAAGTCTTTACATGATGCCGCAGTGCAGAAGTCTGAGATGATCACTAGGCTTTCGTATTGAAAGTTGCTACGCCCACTTAAGCTTGCTTGTATATTTTTTTCTTTAGGTATGACTCGCTATCGAGGCACGATGAAAAAAGCGTTTCATCGTGCCTTTAGGTATGACACGATGAAACCAGCCAAAGTGGACAGCACCGCATGTTACCACATATGATGCATTTAGAGATGTCCTTGAAAAAAAAGGGTAATTTTCGCGTACGTATAAAGGAACGTGTACCAAATGGCAAGTCCACGTGGGACGAATAAAGGACCAATAATGGGTGCCGCCCTTAATATTCCCCGAAGCACTCACCAACCATATTGAAAAAACGAACGTTTTCATACAGCTGCCTTCGTAGGTGTACTTGGTGAGGAAATATGTACTACAGGGTATTTATCCCAACTTAATTTAAGTTTTGTTAAAAATAATACGGTAGCTGTGTTAGAATGTTTATTCAATTCTTTACAAATTTTTGTTTTGTTTTGTGCACTGGTAAATTTCTTTAAATTTAGGACAAGTTATACAAAGAGTCTATATTTTATAGGGCTCCGATTTTAATTAACAAGACCTACAGGCTAAAACTACCTAATAAAAGTTTTCGTGTTGTTAAATAATGTGTGTCATTAAGGTTATTAATATAGTGCGTTGTATCAATGCTCATTGTTAGCATTAGAGGGCACTTGTTCCTAGCAGTAGTGTAAAAAGATTTGTATCTTTTGGCGAAGTAAGCTTGGAATGTACGCCTGATCAGTTCGTTTTGTGTTTTCTGTTCATTTGCTTAGGTACAAGATCAATATGTTTTTCACTTTCAGTACCCGAGTTTGAATGGGACGCTCATTTGGTGGTCATAAATATGGTAAATATTGCCAAGTTGTCGAGACCCCTCGTTGGGAATGGCGACCAAACAAGACATTATTAGCGTCAAAGCGTATCCATTCATCACTTCTGCGAAAAATATAAGGGTTGTCCTTGTCCTGGTCAGGCTTCCAATTCTACGGCTAGTATTGAAGCACGGCTTTCCTCGTGGCTAAGTGGCAATGGCTATGTGCGGCGGGGTTAAGGACGTTGATTCACTACCCGCCGGGGAAGGCAGCGTTTCTGACAGGGGTGAATCACGAGAACGCCCACGTGAGGTGTCACATCACGCTAACGGCTCCAAGGTGGTTAAATTAGTTCCTCAGAACTCTACTGCGGCGCGCCTCTAAGCAGGGATGTACTTTTGCGCCTTAAACTCCCAAAAGTCGACTTGGAATTGAAGCTTGTCTTTCATTGTATGAAGGTGATGGGGCAGTCCCCAGGCTTAACTAGAGAATGTTTACGTTTTAGGTTTGTAATATGCAAGGAGTACTGCCCTTCCAATATAGAAACAAACAAGAGGAAAATTTAGTGTGACGGAGAACTAGCGGCATTTGCATTAACGCTTGAGCGAATAGTTATTCGTTTGTTTTTAGCGCATTCTACGTGGGGAATGAATTGTTTCAAGATTGTTTCCGCATTGCAAAAAAAACAATGCTCATGATTTCGGGCTGGCTCTTTAAATTGCCGGTCATTGTAGGCGGATATTGGGCTCCCTAAAGAGCAAATTAATGAACGGAGTAATATTTTTTTGAGCACCTAATGTCCTTAAACAGAAAACCACGTGTTTCATGGAAGAAAGCGGGCTATATAATGGGTTCGCCCATCCAACTGCCTTCTATGTCCCAATGAAAAACTTTTTTTTCACCTTTAGGTAACTATAACTAACCAGACTGAATTTTAACGATCTATGAAACAACGAATTGCCGGAACTAACTTCTTTTACAAGTACTGTTAGATGCGACTGCATCTCATTCACTCGCCTTGTCCATGCAGCGTCGGCGTTGTTGTCGTCCGCCCCTCCCCCATTCTCCTCGGCACGCGAGCTGCGCTCTCCGCCACTCACCCCCTCTCCTCTCCGATGCCCCTCTCTCGTCCACACCCCTCCCCCTACACTATAAAAAATTAATATTTAGCGGCGCCCGGTTTTCATCCCACGACCCTGTGGGCGGAACGCGAGGTACATGGTGCTCTTCCCACTGCGCCACAAAACCGAGACAGAATGAAAAGCTACGAACGCGCCTTATATCCTTGACTCATTCAAACTACGTCAAGAAGCTACTGATACAACGCATGATGGGGCAATGATTAACACTTGCAATAAAAGAAAACAAGCTCCCACTTACAGCAACAATGATGGAGTAAAGGTCATTGCGACAGCGAAGCCCCAAGCATACCACTTAGAGAGATTGACCAAGATTGGCCAATAAAACATAATAATAATCATAAAACATTAAAATCATATGCGTTCCCGACACGTTTCACGCGATTTCAGAATCAATACAACGGAAACACCAAGTGAACCAAACGATGCGTCACATCTACACAGGGTTCCCCTCGCGGGGAGGTGGGCGCAATTTCTTTTTCTTTCGGTGCCTCGGATATTCGAATTAGGACGACGAACTAGAGCCCGGCGAAGGCATTGAATCTCCTTGTTTCAAGCATGGCTCGGTGTACTCGCTGGGCAGTACACTCACTCATTTGTGCAAATTTGTACTCCAACCCGCTAGTGAGCACGATGATGGGTGTTTAAGGACAGAGGCAAAAGTTGTGTTGTGTTGTGTTGTGTTTGATTGTGTTTTGTGGCACATAAGCAACTAAGGCTATCATGCGCCAAACATAAGGTTCGGTGTTTTTTGTGGATAATAACCAATTGCTTTATCTCGTTATAGCTTGTTTAGAGCTTGTTTGAAAAAAGTAAAGACAGAGGAAATTTTAACAGCAGCATCCTCTCCAAGGAGTAGGCTGGGGTGAAATGGAATTTGCTCACTGTAAAACAGCCTAAAATGTTTTTTCCTCAAGGCCTCAAATTTCGCACATGAGAATAAGATGTGATTTACTGTAAGTTCTTGGTCACAATCGTCGTATCTCGGTTTGTCTTGTTTTATAAGAAGAAAATTATGTGTAAGATGTGTGTGTCCAATGCGGAGACGACATAAAATCACTTCTTTGAGGCGTTCTTCATGTCTGCTTGATGTCCATTCGGCTATCATGGGTTTAACTAGGTGGAGTTTGTTGTCGGTTTCCTTATCCCATAATGACTGCCAACTTTTTCTCAGTTTGCTCCGTACGAATTTCATGCAGTTGCTGTGAGGAATCTGTACTTTCTCTATTGTTCCGTTACCCGCCTGTGCGGTACACGCATCGGCTCTCTCATTTTTCCTTGATTCCAACATGGCTAGGGACCCAGCATAACTTATTTTCCTGTCCTTGTGTGGCGACTGTTACTAAATTGTTTATTATGTCTCCTATTATGGGCTGAGCTGCATTTTTGTAATGTACTGTTGTGAGTGCACTGAGAGAGTCTGTATATATAATACTGTGTTTAATTTTATGCTTCATTATCATTTCTACTGCTACAGCAATGGCATACCATTCTGCTGTGTAAACCGAAGCGCACTGGGGTAGTCTGATCAACTTTTCCCATTTCCCTTGCACTACTGCACTCCCGACATAGCATCATGTTTTGGAACCGTCTGTGTAAAATGAGGTGTAGCCTTTGTATTTTTTGTTTAGTGCCAAATATTCCTGTAAAATATGTTCTCGCGGTGTCTGTTTTTTTTGAACGTGTGTTTGTGTGAAGGCACATGGTGTAGGTAAACTCTCCCAAGGGGGTAGTTGGTTTTGTCTATGGGCAATTTGAGGTAATGTGTCCAGCATACTGAGTTCTTGGCATCTCCAAACCGAAGAAGCAATGGTCTGATAGCTTGGGATTTATTATTTTAAAGTGTCCTAGAAGAGCATTTCGTAACTATGGGGTAACACAGATGTTTCGGCAGTGAACGGATCTTCAGTATGTATGAGCATGTCAGCAGTGTTCTATCTGTGAGTGGTGGTTCATTTGTTTCGACGTAGATGCTGTTTATGGGGGATGTCCTATACGCCCCAGACGAGAGACGCAAACCTAAATTGTGAACGGGATCCAATCGTTTCAAGTAGGACTGTCTCGCCGAGCCATACACAATGCTACCATAGTCTAAGCAGGAGCGTACCACAGAACGGTAAATTTGTAAAAGGCAGGCCCTATCGGAACCCCAGTGTTTCTGAGACAGGACCTCAAGTATATTTAGAGATCGCGAAGCTTTCTTTTTAGGCATATTGATGTGGGGCAGGAAAGTGAGTTTTTTGTCGAATATTATGCCGAGAAATTTGTGTTCGTTTTCTATGGGTAAGTCGATTTCCTTGATGTGTAGGGTCGGATTGGTCTGTAATCCTCGTTGGAGAGAGAAAAGAATAGATACTGTTTTGTGTGGTGAAAACTGGAAACCGTTGTTGTCTGCCCATGTTGTCAGTTTATTTATAGTCAACTGTATTTGCCTTTCGCATGTTGCTACATTGGAAGATGTGCAAGCTATTTGAAGATCGTCAACATAGACAGAGTATGTAATCGACTTTGGAATTATTTTGCATATGGAGTTCATTTATACAACAAACAGTGTTGTGCTTAAAATACACCCCTGTGGGACCCCGTTCTCCTGTACAAAGGTTCTCGAGAGGGTTGAGCACAGGCGTACCTGAAATGAAGGGTTTGCCATGAAGTCATTGAGGCAATTCAGCATTCTTCCACGGATGCCTAACTCTACTAAATCGCGCATTATTCCAAATCTCAACGTAGTGTCGTAGGCCTCCTCAAGATCGAAAAACACCGCGAGGCAGTGTTGTTTGTGTATAAATGCTTCACGTACGGTATCTTCTAGGCGGACGAGATGGTCAGTGGTTGAGCATGCTTTTTTAAAACCACACTGGTGAACATCAAGAAGTTTGTTTGAGTGTAGAACAAAGCTTAATCTGGTATTTATAATACGTTCATACGTTTTAGCTAGGCAGCTGGTAAGGGCTATTGGTCTGTATCTACTAGGGGAGGTTGGCGGCTTTCCAGGTTTTAGGATTGCTATAATGAATGCTTTTTTCCAAGTTTCTGGTATTTTTCCAAGTGCCCAAATTTTGTTAAAAAACTTTAAGAGTGCTTCCACAGAAGAACTTGAAAGATGTGCAAGCATTTCATAGTGTATATCACCTGGGCCTGGAGCGGTCTGTTTACTGGTCAATAGAGCTCTTTTTAGTTCTTCGAGTGTAATTAAACTATGGTATGTTTCGTTTGCACCTCTACTTGTTGGCAGTCTTTGCTTTTCTACTGTTTTTTTTTTGTATTTTATAAATGGTTCTGTGTAGTGTGCGGAACTTAAAACTCTCGAGAAGTGTACACCCAGTATATCTGCCTGTTCTTCTAAGCTTGTTTGTTTATCCGGTGCTGTTAGCAGAGGAAGTGTGTAGGGGGAGTATGTCCCATTTAGTTTGTGAACTTGCTCCCATACCTTTTTTGAAGTGACTGAGCTGTTTAGGTGTGTTTTGATGGGGTTTTTGGCATTCGGGGATATACGTGTTACCCCTTTTCCTTTTAAAATTTACGGGTTTTCCTGTTTGGATATTTAAAAGCCCCCCATGCTTTGTTTGCTCCTTTTTTTGCCTGTTTGCACCCCATGTCCACCATTTTTTGGGGTTTTTGCAACTCCAGGGCGCGGAAGGTCTCGGCGAATTAATGGCAGGATTAAAACCCTTCGCGTTCTCAATTGGCTTAAAAAAAAAACTTCGTTAAACTTGTCCAGAAGTAAAAAGCCCCACTGGCAGCTAAGTTTCCACCGGTGGGTTTCGTTGGGATTTTTTGGTGTGCATTACGGTGAAAATACGGTTGTGGTCATTTTGGGTTGTAATAAACCCATTAAAATTTTTTGCTGTGTCTTTGTTTTTTTGCTGTTAATTTGAGCCCGGATGCATTTTTTTGCTTCTTGCTTTTTTGGAAACGATCTTAGTCAAAGCAAAGCAGCTCCTGTACGAGAACGGTTTTTGTGGCATGGGGAGGAAACCCAGCCCGGGGAAGAACACTTTTTCCTTAGGGCCAGTTAATGGCCGGAAATTTACCCACCATCCCGCGCATTCGGGATGGCAATCGGCCGCCCCGGCTTTGTTGCGGTTTACAGGTTTTTTGGCCGGTTTTGGGGAAACGCGCCTGCCTTCACATGGTTGGAAATTGTTCGACAGTCCTGCTGGGTAACCCGGGCTTTCCCAAACTTCCCGACCCGGCCGCCCCCCTAAGCGGGGCGCAGCCCATGATTTTAAAAAATTGAAATTTTTTTAACCTCCTTGGGCAGCACCTGACGTCTTCCCTATATGTGCGTGTTTATGGGGGGGTTTTTTTTTTTTTCCCCCCCCCCTCGTTTCGGCTGCTTTGCGGGTGGCCGAGGGTTTCGCTCCGCGGGAAACTTGTGTTGTACTATTTATATTTTTATTCCTGCTATTTCTTTTTTATACATTTGTATACTTTTTTGCGTGTGTGTGGCTTACAGTTGAGGCACAAGCTGTGACACAATGCTGGCGAATTAATAGGCCAGACACTACAGAAGTATATATATGTGGTAGCTAAAAACGCGTCGCAGAAAACAGACACAAACTGCTCATTTATACCCATCAGTGGACTCTAAAAGTGACAATTTTTGCCGCTATTTGGACTCCGAGATCACTATCGTAAAAATAGTGCGCCAAGGAGATAACTTTTTTACTTAGTTTTATCTCTGCTGCGACTACCGTGACTTCAAGCTCACGGGCAACTACTCATTAGTCCCAGTGAAAAGAATATACGTATCTGAGTGAGTGTAACACTGCAATAAATGAGAGGCCATGGGGCCCTGGGGAAGCAAGGATGAGGAGAAAAGGGGAAGGTCACAACTCACACAATGAACACATTTGCAGCTTGGGGTCCTAATCGCAAAATGAAACATTAAAGTCAGTCAGTGGCAGCAAAACGCACAGTTCACACTTAAATGTACAGTTCACACTGTGGACAAACAAAAACAGTGCACGCTGCACAGTTCACATGTATACCGAACGGGAAAGTCGGCCAGGCTGCTAAAAAACCCAATTTCTAGAGCTGGTAATTGCTTCTAGTGCGGTGGATCGTCACGGACCCGACTAACATGTTCCTGTTCAGTCGCGGGGGCGGGACCTAGAGTTAAAAGCTGGTGGCGATTACGGTCGAATAAGGGACAGAGCCAAATTAAGTGGTAACGATTTGGTGTGCCTTCCCGATTACAGGGGGGGCATCATCGCCATTCGGATCCTGCTGGAGCTGTCTATTTATAAATAACGTATCTTATGCAGCAAAATCTCTGTGTGCATGAAGCACAAATTGTTAAAAATAACTAATCAACATTGGCAACAGCGTGAGTGGTAGCACGCATGATTACTGATATCAAACTCGGCCTGATAGCTTCAGTGAAGAGACTGTGGTCAATAGCCCTTCAGAAGACATATACCAAACTCCTTGAGTACTTCAGTTGCTGTACAATCCAACTATTACTTAGCCCTTGGTTGATATATATTTTCGATATTGTTTCCCTAAATTGTTATGACCAGCAGTGTAAATTATGCAGAATTCATGACCGAGTGCAAAACGTGTACGTTTGAGCTGGTGTCTTTCTTATCAATGTATCACCCTTTCAAGAACGATTCACACCTTCCATTGCTGTTAACAAAATGTCAATGGTATCCTTAGTGGCACTGTTCCTGATAAAGAATAATGCAAAGAAGTTAATATTAACGAAATTCAATGTAATAGTGCTTATGAAAGTGCCAAAACGTAGCAGCTCATGCAGCTGTAATATTTGCGAGAGTAGGACAGTTTGTAAATGTAGTCATGGGTAATCGGCTGCCTTTCTTGTAATCCTTACCTGCAGCACCGAATCGTGTTTTGAGCTGTGTATATAGTGAAAGAGCACCCAACTCAATTGTATACCCTTTTGTGTGCTGTAGCATGAGCTTTCCATGAGGCTGTTTGCTTTCCGGACCGTGTATAATTGCTACATGCGCGTGAAAGCGTCCATCCGCGCGCGCGCACTTCGAGCACCGAGTCGAGCGCTTATTTAGGAACACGATCGGAGGTCAGCGTCAACTTGCAGGCGCGCAAGAAGAGCGCGGAGAGATCAGGGGCTCAGGTACAAAAGGTTAGCTTCTACCACATGTGCGTCAGCTTCCCCAGCGCCGCAGGCCAGCCCCGCCCACGGAGCGAAACCATCGGCCGCCTGCCAAGCAGTCGCAACGAGGGGTAAAATAGAAAAAAAATCCCTCGCATGAAGTCGCGCACATATAGGTAGAGACGTCACGGTGCTGCGTCCAAGGAGGTTAAAAATTGCAATTTTTTTTTTCTTTGGGCTGCGCCCCTGCTTAGGCGGTGGGTCGGCCTGGGCCCCTGCGGGATATGGTTTGGGAATACGCAAACCCGGACACGACGGAATTAGATGGTCGTAAGGGAATGATACGTTGAACATTTGTTTGTAGGGCCCGAAGACAAAATGTAGAGACCAAATACAGACATCTTGTTGCTAAACAAACGCTACCTTTTGCGCACTGCTTTCTGCGAATAGGACTCCGTTTTCTAAATTGGCGAATACAAATTCGATTGTGTTTTAAAAGGTATTACAGAAGGCGGAAAGGGCAACTCGTTCTGAAAAATAGCGATTATAAGAATTCCCTAAACTTTTTTGAAATTCTCAAAATTACTAAACTAGCTAAATTGAATCGGTATAAATGAGAATAACAAAGCTCACATACACAATTGGTTCTGTGTCCACGCTTGCGTCGCGCGGTGATGTAACCCCGGGCTTGCTTGGTGGTGGTCGTGAACCATTTATTCAAGTAAAAGAGCATCCCGCTTGAAAGCGCTAGAAGCCCTCAGTCCAGGGCCTCTGCGGGGCTGCGGTCTGGCGTTCCCGGTTCACCAACGGTCGCTGGTCCTCAGGGTCCAAACTTCACAGCCCGACCTCCTACTACTCGACGGTGGGGGTGCCAATAATGGAGGACTCTTAGCGTGGTCTGGCAAGTCCACGTGTGGTGGTACAGTATTAGATGTTCGGTGCAGTGTGGGCATGTTGGTGGATATATTGTGGGGTGTATGATGTGCAGGAAGCTAAAGTGGGGGTATTGGTTTGTCTGTAGTTGCCTCCATTCTACACCCTTTCCTCTCGGGTGAGCTTCTGGTTTAGTGGTGGGTAGGCACAAGTGTTGCAGAAGTACACGATACGGCTGCTAGACAGGCTCTGGTTCACGGAGCAAATGGTGCGGTGCCCTGAGTCTGCATGCTTGGGCTGTAGCGTAACAGCCGTCGAATGACGCTCCTCGCCGTTTTCTTTCTGCCGACGCACGTTCGGGCTTCAGTGGTGTTGTCCGCCGCTCTAGCCCGGCCATGACTGACGCTTTTGCGTTCGGGACGCCGCCCCTGGCGAATTTTAGGCAATGGCAGGCAGAAGCTCAAGTTCTACTCTTTTTAGAGCACGTGGGTGAATTCAAGTGACGTGGCATGCGCAATTGTTGAGGGCGTCGTTTATAGCTTTGCTTTCCAACCACCTTCACACAGTTGCTTGGAGCCAATATTTTTGTAGTTGTTTTGTTGCGCCAATTGCCTGCACCTAAATAGTGGCGCGCTGAACATATACATAAATAAAAACAAATAAGGGAAAAATTTTTTTATTTATGTTATTTATTTCACAATGCTGCAGGCACATTTGGTGGAACAAGCAGAAGTGGGTACATAAAAACATAATTTCAAAAACAAGGGAAGTTTACAACAGAAAAAAAAGTTCAGAAAGAAGGTGAGCTCCAGGTCACCAAAAAAGTTGTTACAATGAAAGTTGTCACAGGATAAAAATTGCAATCTTCCACAGTTCTAGGAGAAAAAGTATATTTAAAAGTATTTGATCGGGCAAAAATAGGGGTTAGAGAATGTTAATGACCACGAAGAGTACTTCCTGCTGACCACGGTTGAACACTGCCTGGGAGATCGGTTTTTACATTACCAGACAAACAATTGCAATGGAAGGAAAGACGACTGAACCTTCTCCGAGTTTATAAAGTAAAAATGTCTTTTAAATTGCATTAGGGTGGTCGGGGAATCAAGCCTGCAGTACTTGCCAAAAATACAACTTACTTCTTTTAAGTTAATACGTTCAGTTTCATGATATATCTCTTGGTATGGAGATCACGCGTAATGGAACCACACACCACGTTTGACGAACACAGGCATTTTAGTTTATAATTTTTAGTCTTCTGTGTGCACATGGCTGTTTTCTTGTTAGAAACCGTTGCTCGTTGACTGTTGCTCTGTTCGCTGACAAGCGACTGAAGGAATAAGACGACACATCGAGGTTACTAACCCACGTTGAGCTCTACGGCGTAGTTGTTACAGCGTGCCACACAAGTTTCGAAATAATACCCATAGCTGTTCAAACATCATCAATCACTGACGCTTGTCATACACATCGCTGTTGTTTAGCGCACTGAAAACTGCATGTATATTGGAGGCAAAATCTATGTAATAAACCGGCCGCCGCGCGAAAAAAAGTAGCCGCCAGAAACGGCGCTTTCCAAACTGAGCAGTAAGGCGCCAGCGCGTGCGACATTAAAGCAAGCAAAAAAAGAACAGATTTCCTGCTCGCGCTGTTCCAGGCAGGGTGCACGTGAGCACCGCAATGGCGTGAAATTCGAACTGCATTGGACTAACCACGCTTCAATATATCAAGAGAGGAGTGAGACCGGGAGGCGAAGAGGGTGATGGGTGCTAGCAGAGAGCAGATAAGGGCTCCACAGCCCATTATGGCAAAGCACTGCTCTGCCACCAACAGCTTTAACGTTGAGTGGAACTGCTTTAATGCTTACGCCTGAAAATGCCGCAAATACACGTTAGGTGCGACAGATGGGAAAGGCTGGTGCTTCTACGCAGAATTGTTTCTGCGGTGATAGCCGGAATAAAATTCGCCCAGATATAGTACTCTGGTGCATATAAAGGGGCAACGCAGCCCAAGCACGCCAACAAGAACGTTGGGCGTGATTTTGCGTGTGTAAATCCCACTATTCATCTCGTAAAAATTAACTTCGAACCACTACAAAGCAAGCCATGTTGATGATATGACTTAGAAAGCGAAATTGATAATCTGTATTATTAAAATATATAGAGTCCACGGCAACAAAGAGGATATTACTTGCTCATCCGCTTTTACCCACCGTTGAACCGTGGCCCCACGCATTACCGATACCCATTTAAAAAATTCGAATTTGCTCCGCCAGGCATATGCCGCATTTTTCTCTGTATAGCAATGAAGTGCTGAACTGACGATTCGTGCCGCATTTCGATACGCGCAGTCTTTAGCTAGGCGAAGCGGCGCTAGCATGGGCATTCATCGCAATGGTCACTTCATACCATTGGAATTCTTATAACGCGTGGTTCCGATAATGACTCCACCATGCAAGCACTATATTGTTTGCTGAAATGATGTGTTTTGATGTGCTTCGGGGTATCTGATTTGCTTTATTATTTGTCGCAAACGATGGTTAAACTGTTGTGGTTATTTTGTGGCCTCTCTTTTTTTGTCCTAAATAGCAGCCTCGTTTACACATAAATAAATAAACAAATAAATCAATGAGCAACTTTTACATAGTTATGTATTTATTTCACACTACTGTCGGCCAATGTGCTGGCCCAAGTAGGAGTGGGCATAAGAAATGACAACTTTGAAACCAAGAGACAACACTACAAATTAAACAAAGGTTAAGAAAGAACGTGACGTTCCTGGTCACCAAGAAGCTTGTTAAAAGGGAAGATGCCACAGAGAAAATAATTCGAACATTCCACAGTTCTAGCGCAAAAAACTATCTTTAATCCCTTCAGTCGATAATTTTTTTATTTCACGCGAAAATTCGTTTTTTGCGCCTTTTCTTACAGCTTTCGCCCCTCGGAAGTACAGAAATCAAAAATCACTCTAATTGTGCTAGTATTTATTAACCCCACAGGCACGACAAGGGCACACTAGCAGTGTCCTGTGTGTGTGCCCTTTCTCTAGTCCCGTTTCTAGCGCTGTTCTATAAGTTAACGACAATTATTTAGATCATTAGCAATAATTTTTTTATTTCTTGTAAAAATATTCTTTTTCGTTTTGTTGTAAAACCCATGACAGCCTGATCTTACAAGAAAATATAAAGCTGGCAATCTAATATTTACAGATGTATAGACATTTTGAACAAACCCGAATTTCAGTTTCCTTACCCGCCCTGTCGTCATACCTGTGTCCACTGAAGCGTCTTCTGTTTGATATCGTCCAGCCAGGCGAAAACTCAACAATGGGATGTCAATCGCAAGAGGCAATTTTGAACAGCCCTCAGGCGGAAAACTAGCCGGGGTTTTATTTTGAGGCACTAGATAATATTATGACTTGTGTCGTCAAATGACGCGCCAGGGCCGTAAGGGTTAAAAGCATTTCATCTGGCAAAAATAGGGGTTAGAGATTGTTAATGACCATGACGTGTACGTCCTACTGAAAGCGCTTTGACAGTGTCAGGGAGACCAATTTTTTGTACATTGCCAGATAAGCAATTTTTATTTATTTATTTATTTTATTTTCCCCTCAAGGCCAAATGCATTACAGAGGAGGACTGGGTTACAAAGCAAAAAATTACAGTGCAGTGAGTATCATAACAAAAAATATTAGATTGCGCAAGAATATACAATTTACCTAAATTCAAGAAAAAATTTAGGTTATCATTAATATCAACAATGACACGTAGAGGTGGTTTTATTCGAGGGATGTACGGGGGAGAAATCAACGACCGAAGTTTTTTGGGGTCATGTTTCAAGACAAAATTTGTGAGAGTGATCAATGCGATGGGAAGTGTACTGAGGTGGTGCAATTAATTTACAGAGTTCTGGGTGTTGATACAATTTATGGAACAGGGTCAGACGAAAAAGCTTTCAAGAAGACAACGTAGGTAGGCATAGTGTGTTTCTCAGTGCTGTTATGCTTGCACCCGGTTATAATTAGAGAGAATGAAGCGAATTGCGTTGCTCTGTACAAGTTCAAGTGCAGCTGTTAGTATTACGTGAGTGGTATTTCATATCGGCGCGCCGTACTCTAATTTTGAACGTACTCGTTTTGCAAAAAGCAACAGCTTAAGTTCAGACGGGGCATTAAAAAGTTTCGCCTTATATATCCCAGGATACGGTTAGCATTGTTAATAAGGCATTTGATGTGAAGGGCCCAGGACAAGTTAGATGTGATCTGCACGCCGACGAACTAATAGGAGACAATAAATTCCGAAGTGGAAATATTAGGATAATAAAGTGACGCAGTGGGGTTTGTACGGGATACACGCAGGGCTTTGCATTTGTTAGTGTTGAGCTCCATTCGCCATTCATGACACCAGTTTAAACGATACTAGTAAGTTCAGGCTGAAGAATTGCGCAATCGTCGGTGTTAATTTGTAAGAAAATTAGACAATCGTCAGCAAAAAGATGGATTTTAGAAGTTACCAGGGAGGAGAGATTGTTAATGTAAATAAGAATAAGAGAGGCCACAGCACTAACCCTGAGTTACACCGGAGTGTACGTCTCGTAGGGATGAGTCGTAGCTGTTTGCAGCAACGATTGGCGAACGAATATTATGAAAACATTCAATCTATTTTAGAGGATTATCATCGATGTTTAGTTGGCGAAGTTTATAAAGCAGGAGTTTATGAGATACATTGTCAAAGGCCTTGGTAAAGTCCAAAGAAATACAGTCTTCATTCAACGAACGATCAAGAATACGGTGAAGACTGTGCGCAAAAGTTACGAATTCCACAAGAGTATGATTTCCGGAAGCAGTGCTGTGCTGACATGACAAATGAGTTAGATTCAAGAAAATTACCTTATAAAAAATAACATGTTCGAGCATTTTACATCATGTGCCTCTGAGGAAAATTGGGCGGTAATTGGCTGAAACAGATTTATTTCCAGTCGGGCACACAGGAAGCACCTTCCGGATTTTCCACGCAGCGTGTAACTTAAATGTATCCAGTGATTGTTGGCAAATTTTTGTTTGTAGTATACGGCCATAAGCATTTGTATTTTTCAGAAACATTGCAATAATTAGCTTCATAACAGGGGATGAATGATTTCCAATTATTTTCGATATGCCAAGAACACCGACATTCACATGAGACATGAAAATATGTTTGTAATGTTGGATGGCTGGAAGCTTATCGACGGTAGTGGTTGATAAGGTTTTACAGAGGTCTCGTTTAAGATATGCGCACACATATTAAAATACACAGGACTGTTAAAGGAGTCCTCGAGGCCAATGTCATCATGAGCGGGTGAATTATTGACGCGCCGAAATTTCGTAATGTTAGTAGTTACCATAGACGGCAGTGCTGCAGAGAAGGAAGTTTTTTAGAATTTTTTATTGCACGGACGTAAGCTTCAGAAGCGACGCGATAAGTATCCCAGCGGGTTCTAGTGGGAGATTTTTTGGCTAATCAGTAAATGTGCTTTTTACGGTTAGACAGGCGCTTGATATACGAGTTGTACCAGGGTTTCGTGGGGATAAGATGTAACTACATGAATCGGAAAGTATTTATCCATTAGTTTGTAAAATTTACTTGAGAATAAATTCTAATTACATTGAACAGACGGGTCATCAAATCCAGAAAAATGAGTCGGTAAAGGCTAACAGTTCGTTGTTAATAGCTTCTAAGTTAGCGTTCTTGTAGTCACAAAATTTTTTATCGCTTTTGCTTTTTCGGAGGGATTGCGTTAATGTGAAAGTCAACCACAAATGATTACACAATCCAGGGGAATAAGTGACAGAGGGAAACAAAATCAGGTCGGTTTGTTAATACAAGCTCTAAAGGGCTTTTATTTAGAGTTCTAGTCGATGGTGTTATCAATGGGGTTAAAGAAAATACAGAGCACACATCTAAAAAATTTCTTGCTTCAGTAGAAAATGGCGATAAGTGAGGCGGTTCCGTGCTCCAACAAATGTTATGAAAGTTAAAGCCATCCAGCAGAAAAAGGCACGAGGGAGGTTAGCGTGTAGAAATTGAGTTGAGTGCGTCATGTAGCTCATTCATAAACGTAATTAATGAAGAAGCTATTTTGGTGCTGAAGCGTCATAGAGGCCCATAATATTTTTAAAGGACTAATAATATGAACTAATGTGGATGCAATATCTTCTGATATGGCTAAAAGGACGCCTCCGCCTCGACGTTTAGTACGGTCGCAACGATATGTAGAAAAATGGGAGGTATTAGAAAACATTTTCGTGTCGCGCACATGTGTGGAAAGCCATGTTTAAGTTAATACAATAATGTGGGCGGGACTTGTGTCAATCACCGATGAGAGCTCATGTTTTTAAAGTACACTTCTTACATTGCAAAAAGGAGTAGAAATTTTTTGGGGAAGAAAACGATGAAAAAAGATTACCACCCCCCTCGTTTTCCTATGATAAGGCAGGAGAGGCGGAATTGGTATTACGGTAAGGGTGTTCGTCTCCAGTTTCAATTTGCTGAATGGAGTCAATGCTAGCGTTGTAGATGTAACATTTCTTGACTGTAAATATTCCTTTGTAGCTGATTAGGTGAGAAGGGGATCAAAGCTGACTTTTAGCGAATTCGATCAGTTTTCTTCTTGCAATACGAGTGGTAACAGAGAAATCTTCATTTACAGCGATGCCTTAAGTTTTATTTCACAGTGCAGGTAAAGTAGTTCTTGTTTATGTTTGAAATTAGTAAACATAGAAATGACGAGGCGAGATTTGTTCGGTGAAAAGTACCCTAATCGATGTGCACGTTCCATTGAGTCGGGTCCGAAAGAAACCTTGACGAAACATAACACACATGTTAGTCTTGCTTGTGTCTGTTCCCATGTTTCTTGAGCGTATGCAATGCCATATTAATATTAGGTTGTTACGACAAGTTCTATCTTCAAATTCGTCGACACGGGATGTTAGATAATCGGTGTGGGTTTGGGTTTGACCTGCAAGAGATTGTTCCGCTGGCGATAACTAGCTGCTCTTCAAACAAAGCAAAAGCCTCCAATTTTTCTTCAAGCTCGTCAAGTTTTTGCTCGATGGTGGTCATCTTTGTTTCGCTTCTTTTTTGCCCTTCTTTGATAGCTTTTATGTCAGCGGTGACTTCGGCTGGAAGTTTTGTATTTTCCAACGTACGTTCATGCACTTCTTTAAGTAATTTAAACATCAGCTTAGTTTGCTATGCGGGATCATCCGGTAAGCATTCGGAGTCATCACCTGACTTAGGGAGTGTACGAGGCGCACGAGGGTTCGACTCTTATGTCTCCACAACAGAGAAGAAAATAGGTTATAGAAAAACACTCGCAGGCAGTGTCACATAAGACCCGTGGGAACGGCAGCAGTAATAAACATCGGTCATGGCACCTCTTTGCGTAAAGTGAATATAGTTTACACACCTGAAATGCGTGTATTAGCGGATCAGGAAGCACTTTGATGACACTGCTCACATGTCCAATGAAGAGGACGCTTGGGTGCGTGCTGCTTAAATCCAGGGCGTCGAAAGGTGAAGACGGTGACCGTAGGCCTGACAGCCTGATGAAGAGCACTTGCGCAGGGGGAGGTGGGGGGGGGGGGTATGTACAATACGCGCATGAGCAGAATCGATACAGCGCACTGTTTCCGACTGCAAAGTGGCCACCGTAGTTGATCGGCTCTCCCGGTATAAGCAATGATGGCTGACTCGCAGAACCGCAGGGCGATGCAGATAGCCAGCTGGCCAGACATAGGAAAAGAGCGTGAATAGCGTGATGTAGCGGATCACGAAGCATGCTGACGACACTGCTCCCATAGCCACTGGGAGCAGAGTGAGAAAGTAAATAAAGAAAAGACGGCTGAACTTTCTTAGAGCTTATAAAGTAGAAATTTCGTTGAGTTGCAATAGGGTGGTCGGGGAACCAAGCCTGCGGTATTTGCCAAAAACAAAATATAACTGCTTTTCTGTTAATACGATCCAGTTTCTTCGTATATTTTATGGTATGAGGATCACACATAATATGAGTATCCTCAAATTTTAAACGAGCACAGGCGTTATAGTCTAGAGTTTTTGTGCGCGAGGGTGCAGATTCCAGTTTTTTCTAGAAACCATAAATTACGTAGTGCAGAAGCGATTATATTAGATATGTGAGTTGACCAAGTTAATGCGCTAGTGAGTGACCCCAAGTACTGGTATATATCTCTAATATTTAGGTTACTGCCCTTTAGAATATAGTGAAATTGACTAGTGGAATTGACAACTGCATGGCCCATTTCGGATACCTGTTGTCGATAGCGATAAGTGCTTCTTGTAACTTGCCATGATCACACAGTGAAGAAATTTGTTCTACGAGCAAACGTAGAGATCCGTTTTTATGAATGTCCGATGGTAAATCATTAACATTAATTCAAAAGAAAAGTGGACCTAACACACTTTCCTGTGGAAGTCGAGAAGACACAAAGAACAGTTAATGAGAAATTATTAATCCTTACATACGGAGGTCCATCATAAGGATAGGCCTAAATCCACCGAAAAATTTTTGTAGGCTATCCTACACACTGTAATGTAAACACCAACTTCCCTTTGGGCACTTTGTCAAAGGCTGTACACGGATCTAAAAATAATACATCATTTTGCCCAGACACATCAAGCACAGGTAAAAATTCGGGCACAGTTGTAACTAACTGGGTAACGGTAGGTAACCCCCTCCAGAAACCCTGCTGCTGATGTAAAAGCCCGCTGTGTTCACCGAGAAATTGTTAAATGTTTTTTGCAATGAGATGCTCAAGAAGTTTGGAACAACTGCTATTAATAGAAACGGGACGATCAATCTCAAACGACAGTCTCTTTTAAAGGAATTGGTCTAAGACGTGCTATAACCCATCAACCGGTATTTCACCGGTAGCTAGAGAGAGATTGAAAACACGAGCTAGGAATTCTGATGAGTATTTGGTGCAAAAATTAAATAAGAGATAAATAACTAAAATATATACATGAGTACGTGGAACACAAAAACCAAATGAAAAAGTCAAAGGTATTTCCGCTATTGCAGAGGTGCCTACCCAATGTATGACCTCGTGCACTCGTATGGTGGCGCCACTGATTTGCTGTGTTCCGCGCTGTCTTGCGGACAACGAAGACCTATCTTCTGAAGTCCACAAGCAGGCGACGTTGCATAGCGTCTCGTTGGACAGTGTACGAATATCAGCACAAGGAAGAAACACTAGCTTGTATTCTTCTGCAACGTGATACAAAAAGCCAAACGGTACTTTTTTAAACAGAAAATGTTTCGCAAGGGCCACAGGAAAGCGAATTCCCAAAACAAAATCGCTTGTAGGCAAGCGCGGGTCTGTTTCCGCGCGTAGGAACACGCTACCATTTTACAAACCCCCCTCTTACGAAAAGAAACAGTACTGCAGAAGTTTGCGTGTGCGTGTGTGGGTGCGTGCATCGCCTTCTGGAAGCGATATGTGTGTGAGAGAGAAGCAGCGTTCGCTCCACCAATGGAGACACTCCTGTGCTCCTGTTCTGTGGGGCCCCTCGTCCCCACAAGAGCATTGAATTAGGGCGCAATATTCCAGCGGGGCCGGCAATGATTTCATTTGTTCGGCCAGTGGGCCACTTCTGCTTCAGCCTTTCGGCAGGTCCTCGCCAAGGCATGCATGATGGGCGTAAGTGCCATCATTTGGCGCACGGGTCAATGAAGAGACGAACAGCGACTGGACTTTCAGGGCTTGAAGAAGCGAATTGCTCCCGTGTAAACTCCACTGTGCCTTGTACGTGTCAGGAAGTGATTTGATATGTCCGTTGTGGTGTGAAATTGCGGCTAAAGGTTCGTGTGTAAAGTTGCGACTCCAAGGATATGCGGCTTCAAGAGCCCGAAGATTCAGGTTTGTAGAGGCAGGTATTTGAAATTGCAACTGCTGAACTAAACTGCACCTCAAACTGTTGAAACTGTGATGAGTTCGTTGGATGGGCTCAGAAAAATATCTCTGAAAAAATATTAGGTTCATAAACACGTACTTCATGTGCGAATACTTTTGCACGTAGATGCTCGTGAGGAAGCTTTCATGAAAGCCTGCAAGCGTTTATTTACTTTGCTGTTTATCGCTCCAATCGCCACGGGCACAGCTATGGTTTGACGCAAACAGGAGCTATAATTGTGCACAAATGGTTCCTCTCGCATTCGGAGTGCCGATGAAAAACAAAATCCCATTTGGATAATGGAGATCTCGATTGTTTCAAAGCTGATAGAGTTGTACGCGATGTTTGTGTAACTACATGCCAGCGTGAGTTTGCTCGTGCATGTTATAAACTTTCTCAGCAAAAATATTTTGCTCAACAAGCTCCACTTGAACTCGTTTCGTTTTACCTACTGCGGCAGAAACGCAAACTACAAGTTGTACAGGAACGTGTTCAAGATATTTAACCATCGTTTCAATAAAAAATATCCGAATGGTGGCTGGGGTGTGTCCATCTGTTTATTGTTGTTTCGCTGTGTAGCGTAAACATTTACGTTTCTAATGTTTTTATTTTAAATCTTTTCACATCTTGCTGGTATGACTACGCACAATAGAAGCAATTGTTATATGGGATGCTTCATGTATTTCCTGATGCGTCACAGTTGTACTGACAGAGTAGGACAGTTTGAAAATGTAGTCATGGGAAATTTGGCTGCCTTTCTTGTAATCCTTACCTGCAGCACCGAATCGTGTTTTGAGCTGTGTATATAGTGAAAGAGCACCCAACTCAATTGTATACCCTTTTGTGTGCTGTAGCATGAGCTTTCCATGAGGCTGTTTGCTTTCCGGACCGTGTATAATTGCCACATGCGCGTGAAAGCGTCCATCCGCGCGCGCGCACTTCGAGCACCGAGTCGAGCGCTTATTTAGGAACACGATCGGAGGTCAGCGTCAACTTGCAGGCGCGCAAGAAGAGCGCGGAGAGATCAGGGGCTCAGGTACAAAAGGTTAGCTTCTACCACATGTGCGTCAGCTTCCCCAGCGCCGCAGGCCAGCCCCGCCCACGGAGCGAAACCATCGGCCGCCTGCCAAGCAGTCGCAACGAGGGGAGGGGTAAAATAGAAAAAAATCAACCTCGCATGAAGTCGCGCACATATAGGTAGAGACGTCACGGTGCTGCGTCCAAGGAGGTTAAAAAATTGCAATTTTTTTAATCTCTTGGCCTGCGCCCCTGCTTAGGCGGTGGGGTCGGCCGGGGCCCCTGCGGGATATGGTTTGGGAATACGCAACCCGGACACGACGGAATTAGATGGTCGTAAGGGAATGATACGTTGAACATTTGTTTGTAGGGCCCGAAGACAAAATGTAGAGACCAAATACAGACATCTTGTTGCTAAACAAACGCTACCTTTTGCGCACTGCTTTCTGCGAATAGGACTCCGTTTTCTTAATTGGCGAATACAAATTCGATTGTGTTTTAACAGGTATTACAGAAGGCGGAAAGGGCAACTCGTTCTGAAAAATAGCGATTATAAGAATTCCCTAAACTTTTTTGAAATTCTCAAAATTACTAAACTAGCTAAATTGAATCGGTATAAATGAGAATAACAAAGCTCACATACACAATTGGTTCTGTGTCCACGCTTGCGTCGCGCGGTGATGTAACCCCGGGCTTGCTTGGTGGTGGTCGTGAACCATTTATTCAAGTAAAAGAGCATCCCGCTTGAAAGCGCTAGAAGCCCTCAGTCCAGGGCCTCTGCGGTGGCTGCGGTCTGGCGTTCCCGGTCACCAACGGTCGCTGGTCCTCAGGGTCCAAACTTCACAGCCCGACCTCCTACTACTCGACGGTGGGGGTGCCAATAATGGAGGACTCTTAGCGTGGTCTGGCAAGTCCACGTGTGGTGGTACAGTATTAGATGTTCGGTGCAGTGTGGGCATGTTGGTGGATATATTGTGGGGTGTATGATGTGCGGGAAGCTAAAGTGGGGGTATTGGTTTGTCTGTAGTTGCCTCCATTCTACAGCCTCCTCTCGGGTGAGCTTCTGGTTTAGTGGTGGGTAGGCACAAGTGTTGCAGAAGTACACGATACGGCTGCTAGACAGGCTCTGGTTCACGGAGCAAATGGTGCGGTGCCCTGAGTCTGCATGCTTGGGCTGTAGCGTAACAGCCGTCGAATGACGCTCCTCGCCGTTTTCTTTCTGCCGACGCACGTTCGGGCTTCAGTGGTGTTGTCCGCCGCTCTAGCCCGGCCATGACTGACGCTTTTGCGTTCGGGACGCCGCCCCTGGCGAATTTTAGGCAATGGCAGGCAGAAGCTCAAGTTCTACTCTTTTTAGAGCACGTGGGTGAATTCAAGTGACGTCGCATGCGCAATTGTTGAGGGCGTCGTTTATAGCTTTGCTTTCCAACCACCTTCACACAGTTGCTTGGAGCCAATATTTTTGTAGTTGTTTTGTTGCGCCAATTGCCTGCACCTAAATAGTGGCGCGCTGAACATATACATAAATAAAAACAAATAAGGGAATAATTTTTATTTTTTGTTATTTATTTCACAATGCTGCAGGCACATTTGGTGGAACAAGCAGAAGTGGGTACATAAAAACATAATTTCAAAAACAAGGGAAGTTTACAACAGAAAAAAAAGTTCAGAAAGAAGGTGAGCTCCAGGTCACCAAAAAAGTTGTTACAATGAAAGTTGTCACAGGATAAAAATTGCAATCTTCCACAGTTCTAGGAGAAAAAGTATATTTAAAAGTATTTGATCGGGCAAAAATAGGGGTTAGAGAATGTTAATGACCACGAAGAGTACTTCCTGCTGACCACGGTTGAACACTGCCTGGGAGATCGGTTTTTACATTACCAGACAAACAATTGCAATGGAAGGAAAGACGACTGAACCTTCTCCGAGTTTATAAAGTAGAAATGTCGTTTAATTGCATTAGGGTGGTCGGGGAATCAAGCCTGCAGTACTTGCCAAAAATACAACTTACTTCTTTTAAGTTAATACGTTCAGTTTCATGATATATCTCTTGGTATGGAGATCACGCGTAATGGAACCACACACCACGTTTGACGAACACAGGCATTTTAGTTTATAATTTTTAGTCTTCTGTGTGCACATGGCTGTTTTCTTGTTAGAAACCGTTGCTCGTTGACTGTTGCTCTGTTCGCTGACAAGCGACTGAAGGAATAAGACGACACATCGAGGTTACTAACCCACGTTGAGCTCTACGGCGTAGTTGTTACAGCGTGCCACACAAGTTTCGAAATAATACCCATAGCTGTTCAAACATCATCAATCACTGACGCTTGTCATACACATCGCTGTTGTTTAGCGCACTGAAAACTGCATGTATATTGGAGGCAAAATCTATGTAATAAACCGGCCGCCGCGCGAAAAAAAGTAGCCGCCAGAAACGGCGCTTTCCAAACTGAGCAGTAGTAAGGCGCCAGCGCGTGCGACATTAAAGCAAGCAAAAAAAGAACAGATTTCCTGCTCGCGCTGTTCCAGGCAGGGTGCACGCGAGCACCGCAATGGCGTGAAATTCGAACTGCATTGGACTAACCACGCTTCAATATATCAAGAGAGGAGTGAGACCGGGAGGCGAAGAGGGTGATGGGTGCTAGCAGAGAGCAGATAAGGGCTCCACAGCCCATTATGGCAAAGCACTGCTCTGCCACCAACAGCTTTAACGTTGAGTGGAACTGCTTTAATGCTTACGCCTGAAAATGCCGCAAATACACGTTAGGTGCGACAGATGGGAAAGGCTGGTGCTTCTACGCAGAATTGTTTCTGCGGTGATAGCCGGAATAAAATTCGCCCAGATATAGTACTCTGGTGCATATAAAGGGGCAACGCAGCCCAAGCACGCCAACAAGAACGTTGGGCGTGATTTTGCGTGTGTAAATCCCACTATTCATCTCGTAAAAATTAACTTCGAACCACTACAAAGCAAGCCATGTTGATGATATGACTTAGAAAGCGAAATTGATAATCTGTATTATTAAAATATATAGAGTCCACGGCAACAAAGAGGATATTACTTGCTCATCCGCTTTTACCCACCGTTGAACCGTGGCCCCACGCATTACCGATACCCATTTAAAAAATTCGAATTTGCTCCGCCAGGCATATGCCGCATTTTTCTCTGTATAGCAATGAAGTGCTGAACTGACGATTCGTGCCGCATTTCGATACGCGCAGTCTTTAGCTAGGCGAAGCGGCGCTAGCATGGGCATTCATCGCAATGGTCACTTCATACCATTGGAATTCTTATAACGCGTGGTTCCGATAATGACTCCACCATGCAAGCACTATATTGTTTGCTGAAATGATGTGTTTTGATGTGCTTCGGGGTATCTGATTTGCTTTATTATTTGTCGCAAACGATGGTTAAACTGTTGTGGTTATTTTGTGGCCTCTCTTTTTTTGTCCTAAATAGCAGCCTCGTTTACACATAAATAAATACAAATAAATCAATGAGCAACTTTTACATAGTTATGTATTTATTTCACACTACTGTCGGCCAATGTGCTGGCCCAAGTAGGAGTGGGCATAAGAAATGACAACTTTGAAACCAAGAGACAACACTACAAATTAAACAAAGGTTAAGAAAGAACGTGACGTTCCTGGTCACCAAGAAGCTTGTTAAAAGGGAAGATGCCACAGAGAAAATAATTCGAACATTCCACAGTTCTAGCGCAAAAAACTATCTTTAACCCCTTCAGTCGATAATTTTTTTATTTCACGCGAAAATCGTTTTTTGCGCCTTTTCTTACAGCTTTCGCCCTCGGAAGTACAGAAATCAAAAATCACTCTAATTGTGCTAGTATTTATTAACCCCACAGCTTAGGCGGTGGGTCGGCCTGGGCCCCTGCGGGATATGGTTTGGGAATACGAAAACCCGGACACGACGGAATTAGATGGTCGTAAGGGAATGATACGTTGAACATTTGTTTGTAGGGCCCGAAGACAAAATGTAGAGACCAAATACAGACATCTTGTTGCTAAACAAACGCTACCTTTTGCGCACTGCTTTCTGCGAATAGGACTCCGTTTTCTTAATTGGCGAATACAAATTCGATTGTGTTTTAACAGGTATTACAGAAGGCGGAAAGGGCAACTCGTTCTGAAAAATAGCGATTATAAGAATTCCCTAAACTTTTTTGAAATTCTCAAAATTACTAAACTAGCTAAATTGAATCGGTATAAATGAGAATAACAAAGCTCACATACACAATTGGTTCTGTGTCCACGCTTGCGTCGCGCGGTGATGTAACCCCGGGCTTGCTTGGTGGTGGTCGTGAACCATTTATTCAAGTAAAAGAGCATCCCGCTTGAAAGCGCTAGAAGCCCTCAGTCCAGGGCCTCTGCGGTGGCTGCGGTCTGGCGTTCCCGGTTCACCAACGGTCGCTGGTCCTCAGGGTCCAAACTTCACAGCCCGACCTCCTACTACTCGACGGTGGGGGTGCCAATAATGGAGGACTCTTAGCGTGGTCTGGCAAGTCCACGTGTGGTGGTACAGTATTAGATGTTCGGTGCAGTGTGGGCATGTTGGTGGATATATTGTGGGGTGTATGATGTGCGGGAAGCTAAAGTGGGGGTATTGGTTTGTCTGTAGTTGCCTCCATTCTACAGCCTCCTCTCGGGTGAGCTTCTGGTTTAGTGGTGGGTAGGCACAAGTGTTGCAGAAGTACACGATACGGCTGCTAGACAGGCTCTGGTTCACGGAGCAAATGGTGCGGTGCCCTGAGTCTGCATGCTTGGGCTGTAGCGTAACAGCCGTCGAATGACGCTCCTCGCCGTTTTCTTTCTGCCGACGCACGTTCGGGCTTCAGTGGTGTTGTCCGCCGCTCTAGCCCGGCCATGACTGACGCTTTTGCGTTCGGGACGCCGCCCCTGGCGAATTTTAGGCAATGGCAGGCAGAAGCTCAAGTTCTACTCTTTTTAGAGCACGTGGGTGAATTCAAGTGACGTGGCATGCGCAATTGTTGAGGGCGTCGTTTATAGCTTTGCTTTCCAACCACCTTCACACAGTTGCTTGGAGCCAATATTTTTGTAGTTGTTTTGTTGCGCCAATTGCCTGCACCTAAATAGTGGCGCGCTGAACATATACATAAATAAAAACAAATAAGGGAATAATTTTTTATTTATGTTATTTATTTCACAATGCTGCAGGCACATTTGGTGGAACAAGCAGAAGTGGGTACATAAAAACATAATTTCAAAAACAAGGGAAGTTTACAACAGAAAAAAAAGTTCAGAAAGAAGGTGAGCTCCAGGTCACCAAAAAAGTTGTTACAATGAAAGTTGTCACAGGATAAAAATTGCAATCTTCCACAGTTCTAGGAGAAAAAGTATATTTAAGAGTATTTGATCGGGCAAAAATAGGGGTTAGAGAATGTTAATGACCACGAAGAGTACTTCCTGCTGACCACGGTTGAACACTGCCTGGGAGATCGGTTTTTACATTACCAGACAAACAATTGCAATGGAAGGAAAGACGACTGAACCTTCTCCGAGTTTATAAAGTAAAAATGCCGTTTATTTGCATTAGGGTGGTCGGGGAATCAAGCCTGCAGTACTTGCCAAAAATACAACTTACTTCTTTTAAGTTAATACGTTCAGTTTCATGATATATCTCTTGGTATGGAGATCACGCGTAATGGAACCACACACCACGTTTGACGAACACAGGCATTTTAGTTTATAATTTTTAGTCTTCTGTGTGCACATGGCTGTTTTCTTGTTAGAAACCGTTGCTCGTTGACTGTTGCTCTGTTCGCTGACAAGCGACTGAAGGAATAAGACGACACATCGAGGTTACTAACCCACGTTGAGCTCTACGGCGTAGTTGTTACAGCGTGCCACACAAGTTTCGAAATAATACCCATAGCTGTTCAAACATCATCAATCACTGACGCTTGTCATACACATCGCTGTTGTTTAGCGCACTGAAAACTGCATGTATATTGGAGGCAAAATCTATGTAATAAACCGGCCGCCGCGCGAAAAAAAGTAGCCGCCAGAAACGGCGCTTTCCAAACTGAGCAGTAAGGCGCCAGCGCGTGCGACATTAAAGCAAGCAAAAAAAGAACAGATTTCCTGCTCGCGCTGTTCCAGGCAGGGTGCACGCGAGCACCGCAATGGCGTGAAATTCGAACTGCATTGGACTAACCACGCTTCAATATATCAAGAGAGGAGTGAGACCGGGAGGCGAAGAGGGTGATGGGTGCTAGCAGAGAGCAGATAAGGGCTCCACAGCCCATTATGGCAAAGCACTGCTCTGCCACCAACAGCTTTAACGTTGAGTGGAACTGCTTTAATGCTTACGCCTGAAAATGCCGCAAATACACGTTAGGTGCGACAGATGGGAAAGGCTGGTGCTTCTACGCAGAATTGTTTCTGCGGTGATAGCCGGAATAAAATTCGCCCAGATATAGTACTCTGGTGCATATAAAGGGGCAACGCAGCCCAAGCACGCCAACAAGAACGTTGGGCGTGATTTTGCGTGTGTAAATCCCACTATTCATCTCGTAAAAATTAACTTCGAACCACTACAAAGCAAGCCATGTTGATGATATGACTTAGAAAGCGAAATTGATAATCTGTATTATTAAAATATATAGAGTCCACGGCAACAAAGAGGATATTACTTGCTCATCCGCTTTTACCCACCGTTGAACCGTGGCCCCACGCATTACCGATACCCATTTAAAAAATTCGAATTTGCTCCGCCAGGCATATGCCGCATTTTTCTCTGTATAGCAATGAAGTGCTGAACTGACGATTCGTGCCGCATTTCGATACGCGCAGTCTTTAGCTAGGCGAAGCGGCGCTAGCATGGGCATTCATCGCAATGGTCACTTCATACCATTGGAATTCTTATAACGCGTGGTTCCGATAATGACTCCACCATGCAAGCACTATATTGTTTGCTGAAATGATGTGTTTTGATGTGCTTCGGGGTATCTGATTTGCTTTATTATTTGTCGCAAACGATGGTTAAACTGTTGTGGTTATTTTGTGGCCTCTCTTTTTTTGTCCTAAATAGCAGCCTCGTTTACACATAAATAAATAAACAAATAAATCAATGAGCAACTTTTACATAGTTATGTATTTATTTCACACTACTGTCGGCCAATGTGCTGGCCCAAGTAGGAGTGGGCATAAGAAATGACAAATTTGAAACCAAGAGACAACACTACAAATTAAACAAAGGTTAAGAAAGAACGTGACGTTCCTGGTCACCAAGAAGCTTGTTAAAAGGGAAGATGCCACAGAGAAAATAATTCGAACATTCCACAGTTCTAGCGCAAAAAACTATCTTTAATCCCTTCAGTCGATAATTTTTTTATTTCACGCGAAAATTGTTTTTTGCGCCTTTTCTTACAGCTTTCGCCCCCCGGAAGTACAGAAATCAAAAATCACTCTAATTGTGCTAGTATTTATTAACCCCACAGGCACGACAAGGGCACACTAGCAGTGTCCTGTGTGTGTGCCCTTTCTCTAGTCCCGTTTCTAGCGCTGTTCTATAAGTTAACGACAATTATTTAGATCATTAGCAATAATTTTTTTATTTCTTGTAAAAATATTTCTTTTCGTTTTTGTTGTAAAACCCATGACAGCCTGATCTTACAAGAAAATATAAAGCTGGCAATCTAATATTTACAGATGTATAGACATTTTGACAAACCCGAATTTCAGTTTCCTTACCCGCCCTGTCGTCATACCTTGTGTCCACTGAAGCGTCTTCTGTTTGATATCGTCCAGCCAGGCGAAAACTCAACAATGGGGATGTCAATCGCAAGAGGCAATTTTGAACAGCCCTCAGGCGGAAAACTAGCCGGGGTTTTATTTTGAGGCACTAGATAATATTATGACTTGTGTCGTCAAATGACGCGCCAGGGCCGTAAGGGTTAAAAGCATTTCATCTGGCAAAAATAGGGGTTAGAGATTGTTAATGACCATGACGTGTACGTCCTACTGAAAGCGCTTTGACAGTGTCAGGGAGACCAATTTTTTGTACATTGCCAGATAAGCAATTTTTTTATTTATTTATTTATTTATTGTTCCCCTCAAGGCCAAATGCATTACAGAGGAGGACTGGGTTACAAAGCAAAAAATTACAGTGCAGTGAGTATCATAACAAAAAATATTAGATTGCGCAAGAATATACAATTTACCTAAATTCAAGAAAAAATTTAGGTTATCATTAATATCAACAATGACACGTAGAGGTGGTTTTATTCGAGGGATGTACGGGGGAGAAATCAACGACCGAAGTTTTTTGGGGTCATGTTTCAAGACCAAAATTTGTGAGAGTGATCAATGCGATGGGAAGTGTACTGAGGTGGTGCAATTAATTTACAGAGTTCTGGGTAGTTGATACAATTTATGGAACAGGGTCAGACGAAAAAGCTTTCAAGAAGACAACGTAGGTAGGCATAGTGTGTTTCTCAGTGCTGTTATGCTTGCACCCGGTTATAATTAGAGAGAATGAAGCGAATTGCGTTGCTCTGTACAAGTTCAAGTGCAGCTGTTAGTATTACGTGAGTGGTATTTCATATCGGCGCGCCGTACTCTAATTTTGAACGTACTCGTTTTGCAAAAAGCAACAGCTTAAGTTCAGACGGGGCATTAAAAAGTTTCGCCTTATATATCCCAGGATACGGTTAGCATTGTTAATAAGGCATTTGATGTGAAGGGCCCAGGACAAGTTAGATGTGATCTGCACGCCGACGAACTAATAGGAGACAATAAATTCCGAAGTGGAAATATTAGGATAATAAAGTGACGCAGTGGGGTTTGTACGGGATACACGCAAGGGCTTTGCATTTGTTAGTGTTGAGCTCCATTCGCCATTCATGACACCAGTAAGCGATACTAGTAAGTTCAGGCTGAAGAATTGCGCAATCGTCGGTGTTAATTTGTAAGAAAATTAGACAATCGTCAGCAAAAAGATGGATTTTAGAAGTTACCAGGGAGGAGAGATTGTTAATGTAAATAAGAATAAGAGAGGCCACAGCACTAACCCTG